>WBMV01003590.1:0-105365 GCA_013396655.1 Campylorhamphus procurvoides | reverse complement strand
ACGGGCCTGTGCCCGGGACACCGCCGGACACACCGGGTGTTGGGATACGGGACTGATCCCAGGACACCGCCTGACCCGCCGGGACACATCGAGTGTTGGGATACAGGACTGATCCCGGGACAAACATCCCGTGCTCGGATGCAGCACTGACCCCGGGACACCGCCTGACACGGGGTGTTCGGATACAGGACAGACTCTGGGACATCGACTGACCCACCGGGACACACACACCGTGCTCGGATACGGGACAGACCTCGGGACACACACAGACTGTGCTTGGATACAGGAGTGACCCGGGGACACACACACCCACCCCGTTTTTGGATGCAGGACTGATCCCGGGACACACCCCGTGCTCAGATGCAGGACTGATCCCGGGACACACACCCCGTGTTTGGATGCAGGACTGACCCCGGGACGGACACACACACACACACCCCCTGCTCTGATGCAGGACTGACCCCGGGACACACACACAAACACCCCGTGCTCGGATGCCCCGCCTGCCATGAGCGCTGGTATCGCCCGGCCCGGGTAGCCCCGGGCACGGCGGACACACCATGGTGAAGGAGGAGTGCAAGGCGCTGCTGGACGCGCTCAACAAGGTGACCGCCTGCTACCGGCACATGGTGCTGACCATCGGCGGCACCTCGGACTCGCAGAACCTGCGGGAGGAGCTCAAGAAAACCCGGCAGAAAGCGCAGGAGCTGGCGGTGGCCAACAGGAACAAGCTCACCACGGTGCTGAAGGACAAAACCGTGAGTAAGGAGGATAAAGCGGAGTTCGAGAGGCTATGGGTGATTTTCTCCACGTGCCTAGAGATCCTGGAGATCGACATGAGGAGGGCCCTGGAGCTCGGCCACGAGTTCCCGCTGAACGTCCCCAAAAAGCACCTGATCCAGACGGGGATGAGCGGGGGCACCTCCGGCGTGGCCGCCAGAGCCATGAGCGTCCAGAACATGAAATACGAGGCCGAGCACAACATCGACGTGGTGGACTTGAAAGACCTCGAGAACGAAATCAACCAGGTAGGAGAGATGATGTACGAGATGGAAATGAAGGTCAATGTCCCCCAGTGGACAGTGGAGGCTAAGCAAGACCCAGGGGCTGAACTGAAATCCACCATCAGCGTGGGCGCTTCCTCCATTGGCATGATCTCTGTGGAGGAAAATAAATCCTTCTGCGATATCAGCAAGGTTCTAGCTGGGATTGTTTTCTCTGCCGTGCTCATTATCGCCATTATCCTGGCGGTGTGTGTGGTAAAACTGTCTTAGGGCGGGAGTGACCCCCTCCAGCCTGCCTGGAGCGTTTCATGCCTCACCTTTGGCTTCAAAATGTGTCACCTGGACCAGGTGAGAATCTAAACGGAGCACTTGAACGAACAAAGCAGAACTTTTCACCTCTCAGTCTCCTAAAAATGCACGATTTGCTTCTTCATGCTTTTTGAAGAAAAGGGGTGCAAATCAGCCTGCAGAGTAGGGTGTCTTCATTTGCTGGACCTGGAACAGTTAACTGAAGTATCAGGGTATTATCACTACTGGCTGTAACAGGGATTTGTCTGCTATTAATAGCTCACTATGCTCAGAAGCCTGTATTTTTTTGGTTTTCACTAGGCTCTGGTGTTTGCTGCTGGTCACTGTTTACAGTATTGAAGGTTAAGATGAGCGTTTTGTCTGACCAAGTGAATAGAATATTTGTTTTTTCCTCCATCAAGTACACAAAATATTATTTTGGGGGAAGAAAGGGGTAAGGATGAAAACCCCAATAAAGGAATGTAACCAGCCTCTGTTTTTGATAAGTTAATGGTTGGGGAGGGGGGAGAAAACAGAACAAGCAATGTTTGATACCAAATACTGTTTGTTGATTTAGACTGGATTTTACAGAACACACTTGCATGAATTGGCACAGCGTATGTGAATGACTAATCGCTTTCCAAATCCAGAGAGAAAGAAGGGAGAGTTGCATATTCAGAAAAATACTAGCAAGCCTCGTGGTTCTCATTCACATTTACCACAATTTTAACTTTCCCTGCAGAAAGGCTGATTCTTGCCACTGGTTCGAATTTTTCTTTCTGTAGCAGCAGTTTGCACTTTACAATTAACTATGAAAACGGGAGCAATGAATGTACCCCCAGCAGACACAGTAACATTGGAAAATAGATTTTAGCAAACAAAAATCCTGTTGAGTTAAAAGCAGCCCGGGATCCCCTGCCCTGTTGACAGGCAGGGACTGATGCTTACATGGGCACAGTCACATTCCTGCAAGCTCCCAGATTCTTTGCAGAAATTCAGACAAAGCTAAAAATGTGTCCCAGTTTCATATCTCATTCATGTCTGATTAATCATCTGGGAAACAGGAAGCCTGTAGGCTCGGTGCTGTTTGATACACTGCAATTTTGGGAGGCAAATCCAACAACAGCATAAAACCATGCAGCACTTCCCTATAAAATTGTGAACCTTTAGATGTAAAATTTGGGGGACAGGCAATAACTGCAGAGAAGCTTCATAATGTTTTACGGAAGGACCTATGTGTTATGGTATTTATTAGGTAACTTATGGAAGTATCTTCTATTACTGTGAACACACACTGTCTGTTCAGGAATGCTTGGTACATGCACTAAGTGTCATAGGTGTGGGAGGCACTCCACAGCCAAATACAAACACTCCATAATATTGGGGGTTTAATAAGTCATTCTTCTTCATTGCTTATTATGGACACATTATCCAAAAATAACAATAAGACATGTTTTGTGAAGTTACTAGACAACAGTCTTCATGCTTGTTAAATAAAATTGACAACACTCATATAAACACCTAATATTTTTGAGTCAAGAACTAAACATACTTTGAAAAACTGCAGAAAACAGTTTATTCTTTAAAACTTAAGAGAAATGGATTGGGGGAAAATGTATATTGAATCTGGTCACTTGTAGGTAAGAAAAAAATAGTAAGCAGAGGCCTCAATTAAAAGCTACAGGCTATCCTTATGTTGAAGGATAATGTGAGTTCTGCACATTGATCCATTCTAACTCCATTCTCTTGGGAATTCAAGTGTTACAAGACAACTCCACATTCCTTTCTGTTGTGTTTCACTCATTGCATAGGATACGTTTTGTATGTAGTTAATCTATGTTTGTAGAGATCCCGGAGAGCTTGCTAACAAAGTCAAGCCTGTATTTATGGGTGCTACAGTTCCAGCCTGCCTAGACAAAGTGAAATTCCTGTGTGTTCATTTAAATGAGACCATCTCCTTCACAATCACATTGAGTAAACACATTTAAGGAAAATAACAGCAAAAGATGCAGGAGAATGTACAGATTTGGAATGCCACCAACTAGTCACTAAGGATCTGCAGGTATTGTCATTTTTGCACTCTCCTTTTACTTAGTTCACAGGAAGGTGGATAAGCAGGTGGACTCTATTCTGTGCTGCTTGAAAACTCCATGTACCTTGTGAAATCAGATCGTTTAACCACATGTTCTCAAAGCCCAAGTAATTCAAGTCTGGTTTCTGGTGGATAAATAAATGACAACACTGACAGCATTCATTATCTTGTATCTCGGTATCTTCTACACACTTAACCACAGATAAACAGTTTATCCACGGTTAGCTGTGTGGAAGAATTTTTAAGAATAGGTAATGTCATCTTTTAAAGCAAGCCTCAGTGAGTTGGTAAATTGGAAGTTTTCAGTCCATTGCATTTTTTTATTTCGGACTTTTTGTTAGAGGACTCAAATTCATGTAAGTAGCCTATAAATACATGTCTTGCTTTATTATGAGTATGCACACAATTAGTTTTTAAAGAATGGGCCCTGGAATAAGAATTGCAAATCCTAAGACAAAGCCAGCTGCAAATTTATTCATCATTAGTTTGTTCCTAAAAATATGTATCATATTTAGGCTGTCTGAATAGAATTCTAACAGAGGATTGGCACTGTCTACATCAATAATGTTCCTGCCATTCTTCTCCTACCCTTGATACAAATGTTCCTTCCCTGGGACAGAGTTCTGGCACAACTGTGCACAAAACCAAAACAAATGAAACCACCTGTGCCCAAAAGTACTGAGGCTTCTTTTAAATTAAGAACTAGAGATGTAGATTTGCAGTCTTCATTTTTCCCTCCTATTGGAATGCAGCTGGAAGGCGACTGGAAATGCTATTTTGTAAGTGAAAAATGGGAATTTGTACTTCAAAATACTCTAAACAGCATGAAGAGAAAGCATATGCTGATCAGTGAGGGAGAATGTAATTGCAGAGAAGAAAATGGCTATTGCTTAAGTTCAGTGTTGATTTCCTTCAGTTCTTTTGTTTTTATTCACAGGATACACACATTAAATTTGCTATATACTGAAATCTTATTCCTGACTTGAATTATACTGGTTTTGCCTGTGCATGAGTGGTATTTTCTACACTTTGAAAAATGCAAACCTGTTACTGTCACTATTTATTTAAAAATAAAGTACCTCCTTATAACTTAATGGTTGGCTTGCAGCAGTAAGTCAAACCAAACAAAACCTGTTGGAGCAAGTCCAGAAGACCTGAGGGATCCCAAATCAGAGGGATGGAGCACCTCTGCTAGGAGGAATGGCTGAGAGAATTGGGAATGTTCAGCCTGGGAAAGGGAAGGCTCCAGGGTGGCCTGATTGCAGCCTTCCAGTACCTGAAGGGAGCCTGCAAGGAAGATGGAGAAAGAGACTTATTTAGAAGGGCCTGGAGTAACAGGACAAGGGGGAATGGCTTCACATGGACAGAGAGTGGGGTTAAATGAAAAATTAGGAAGAAATGCTTCCCTGTGAGGGTGGTGAGACCCTGGCACAGCGTGCCCAGAGAAGCTGTGGCTGCCTCATCCCTGGAAGTGCCCAAGGCCAGGTTGGACAGAGCTTGGGGCAACCTGGTCTAATTTAAGGTGTCCCTGCCATGGCAGGGAGTGGGATGAGATAAGCTTTAAGGTCCCCTCCAACCCAAAACATTCTGGGATTCTACAAAAACCTGGAATATTAGTACAGCTTTGAAACAAAAGTTCCTATTTGGTCCTGCAGTATTGATGACTATGATCAACAGTTGTATCAAACTATCAGAACTGAGTCTGTTAAATGCAAAAAATTGTAGTTTCATTCCAGGATTTCCAGTCTATCACCTTAAAAACCCTTTACATTGTTTTGTACTTTACTAGCCAAAGGAAGACAGAACCATAGCTAAAAGGGATTTGCCTTATGTGGCAAACAAGGTAACATCAAACTTCAGCACTATGAATATAATACAATTAGTTTCAAAATTCTTCATGTAGATATGACAATATTTTTTACAGCAATGCAATTACTTAAAACTGGACAAAATGACTGATGTACTTATCTTCTGGATTAAATATTAAAAATGTGCTCACTGTTTGTAGGCTGAGAGGATGGATTATGGGCTTGCTTTTCCTTCTCTTGGAAGGTTTGTGTTGTTTATGTACACCTTCCAGAAATACTTTCTATTTAAGTGCTAATGGAACTCCTGGTCAACATATTTACCCTTCACAGATTTTCATTATGTAAAAAGTCATCCAGTAAGACCAGTGGATTACAGATCTCTAAGTGCTTTCTCTCAATACGATTATGTAAGTCTTTTAATGCAGGAAGAGATCGGGACAAAATAGTAGTCTCCACGTGAGCAGCATTTGCTATGGTAAATGTACAATAAAAGTGGGATTAGAAAAGAATATATTTCACATAAAATGATCTGCATGTGTTTAGGGAAGGATAAAAAAAGGAAGGAGATGGATATATGTAGTAAATATGTCTTCTTTATGTTAGCAAAGTTTGCTTTTTGTTAAATACAACAGCATGCCAATGTTAAACTACAGCTTCTCTATAAAAATTCCTACATCCAGTGTGACAAAGAATATAAAATATCCCTGAGTGGAACTGACCATCCATTCTTTGATTAACTCAGTGGAGAATAAGAGTAAAAATATTTTGATTTGCCACACATTGACACCCCTTTTACAAAAGACAATCCTTTTTTTCTCTCTGTTTCACACTACAAGGGACTTTTTTTTTTCTGGAACAAAGTGGTCCCACAAGGCTGGATTCCATCATCCATCCTGACAGCTTGGTGCTGGAATGCAGCTTCATCAGCTGCCACTGCTGAAACCCATGGAAAGGTGCAAATGTAATTATGTTGATTGCCCAGTTCCAGCAATTTATCAAAATATCTACTGTGGTTTTACCAAAGTGACAGAAATTGACTTTTGAGACTCTGCAGAGTCAGGTGGGTTTTTTGTTTCATTTTCTCTGGTTGAATTGTATGTTTCCTTTTATTTACACTGCATTGTGGCATTATTTAACATATATTTAATAGCAACATCTTTACCAAATCAAACTAACAAATCCTCTCAAACCTAGTTCTAATTCAACTACACAGAAATGGAAGTCCTTATCGTAATATAAATATGGTCTGTCATTTTGACCATTTTTAAATTATCACTGCAGTCTACAATCAGTCAGGTCTGTCTCTTGCACACAAATGTTCAAAGAACATACACAGCTGAACTCACTGATGTGTCACAGCACTAAGGAATTACACAGACAAAAACGTGGCTTTAAAAATCATGGGGTTTTTGTAAGAATAGTAAACATCAGACTTTACAGCCATCTATAACTGTCTTGGAGAAAAAAAAAATTCAAATACAATTTCTTTGTATGATCCAGATGAATCCAGAATACATAAATAGCATGAATCATGGGGGAAAAAACCCAAGAAAGGGGGAAATGAGAAAAGACAAAAGAAAATATTTAACTATTTATACCATATAAAATGACTGAGAACTACCAGAGACACCAAACATGATATTCCCTTAGCAACCTCATCTAATATGCTAATTGCAGGTGTAACTGGAGACATACACATTTGAATTCTGGGTCCTAGAGGGAGTGCTCCAAATCATTCCTCATACAAGCCATCCCTACCCAGTCTGGTGAGAAATTACATGTGTGAAAACTATTCATGTAATTAAAACTGCAGAATTAGAACCATAATTTCCGTTTCCATAAGACACATAATCCATTATACGTCTGTTGGAAGTAGAACATTTCCAGTTGTTAATGCTATCTGTAACCTAGTTTTCTGATCCCGTTATTTGTTGGAATATCATATTGTATGAGGGGAGCTATATTTTTTATTTTCTTTTTTTCAGTCTGTATAATGATAGTATAAGCAGAAACCTCCATTTCCTAGATTTGGCATTTATTCAGCATTTGCATAGAAGTAATTGGAGTAGGGAAGAATGTTTGCCTTAAGTTTGGGCTGTCTTTGGGCCCCAAGCACTGCCTGAGATGCTGAGCACAGTTGTGGGCACTGCTGTAAGCACAGCACTGCAGCTCTGCCTGCAGCCCTGCTGTTCTCCCTGTGCCTGAGGCTCACAAGCAGCCTACGTGCAGCCACACAGGCCATTCCACTCCCTGCCAGAACGCCTGGGAAATCACACCCACTGCATTTCATACCAGTAGATACCAATGAGACCTGAGGAATGGGCCACCAAGAGGGTCACAGGGATGGAGCACCTCTCCTACAAGGAAACGCTGAGGGAATTGGGATTGTTCAGCCTGGAGAAGTTTTGGGGTGACCTAATTCCTGTACCTGAAGGGAACTGACAAGAAAGATGGAGAGAGACTATTTACAAAGGCCAGGAGCAACAGGACAAGCAAGAACGGCTTCAGACAGACAGAGAGTAGAGTTAGACTGGATATTAGGAGGAAATCCTTCCCTGGGAGGGTGGGCAGGCCCTGGCACAGGGTGCCCAGAGAAGCTGTGGTTGCCCCATCCCTGGGAGTGTCCAAGGCCAGGCTGGACGGGGCTCGGAGCAACCTGGGCTGGTGGGAGGTGCCCCTGCCCAGGGCAGGGGGTGGAACAAGATGAGCTTTAAGGTCCCTTCCAAGCCAAACCATTATATGATTCTATGACTTGTTTGCCTGGATTTTCCTGCTTTACATACTAGAACCTGTGAGACTGTAGACTGTCTTAGATTTAAAAAAAAATAAATCAAAAACCATTCCACTTTGAAATTTAAGATATAATCGTTGCTATTCTTTAGTATGAGATTTTCCTAGGTATGTTCATATGTAGGGCTATCAGACGTTGCATTTTTGCCATACTAAGCCAGTTTTGTGTATGTGCTGGTAATTTGAAAGTGACACTGTTCATTATTGATTACTTGAATACTTTGTACTTAAAATGCCTTTATGCTGAAATGATCTGACTTAATGGACCCTAAATCGTTTTAATCAGCCATCAAGCTCACTGGACATTAAATCTTGAAAAACCTCAGTAGTTTATTAATATTTCCCTAGAAAAGCAGCTTTTAGGGAAAGCACATCCCTAACAAGATGTATACTTAACACAGTAAAACAGTTAACTACACTATGAGTGCAAAAAGGCAAACAAATCCAAGGAGAATATCATGATTTTATGTTCAAAATGCTTTCTAGTAGGAACAGACACCTTAGTGGGCCCTGTGCTTCTATTGCTAAAATGGTAATTACAACGAGCAACAAGGATTAAGTTAGTTTGAAAGAGGGAGACACAAATTATAAGATGGTTTTGCCTGTATATTCCGTGATGAGCAAGGGAAGGAGAGGGCGGGCAGGCTTGTATATTGTCTGGCCATACGATTTAGCAACATCAGCAGCCTGGCAGGAGGGTGAACTTATGGCCCAGCTGTGTCTGGGTACACCTCAAGTTCAGTTTTGGATTTGTCAGCTGAGATATTCCAGCATCCCACTGGTTCAGCTGCTCCTTTCAGTTCCAGTGCCACACATCTCACAGGCACCAAGTATGTGCTCACATACAAATCAAATAGAGAAGTTGTCAGAAGCAGGAACAGCTATGTGGGTATTTGCCCAATACAACCTGGCAAGAGAAGGACTATGAATAGGAGGAGGATTCTCCATGTTACATTCAAACACCATTCTTCTCTTTCTCAACCTGTGTCATCAGCCGCCTTCTGCTTAAGCTCCTTACAAATTAAAAAAAAATCAAAATTAAATGTTAAATTAACAAAATAAAATGTTTCCTAAAAGTTCAAAGGACTTTCTCCTGGTTTTGCTATCTTGCCTGAATACTTTTTTTTTCAAGTAACAAGATACCTAAAAACCTCAAAACAGAAAAGCCCTGTATGATCATTAACTTAAACTCTACATACTCCTCCCCTCTGAAGTCCTGCAGAACAAATACAAACAACTTAGCACATGCCACGTTTAATTACAGACCTAGAATGACTTTTGTTACCAGCATGACTTGCTGTGGAATTGAGATAAGCAGATTTCTGCGAGCCCAGCTGGCGGGTCAGCAACAGCATTACGATCACAAATCCGATGCTTGGCTGCTGACCCAGGGGGCTGAAACCACAGCCCCTTCAGCCCCCCGGCACTGACCCCAAAGTGCTGTGGGCACGATCAGTGCTGTGAAACCTCGGGGAGCGCCGGGCACCGCGGCCCGCGGCCTGCCAGAGGCACCGAGAGCGCCGGATCGCCTCCCTGCCTTGGAACCCTCGGTGTTTCCGTGCGCTGCTGCCCGAGGAGGGCTCTCACTCACTCAATGACTCACTGACTCACCGGCTCAGCTGCTCGGGGATGAGGCGGTCCCGCTCCCGGCCCGCCTCCTGCATCCCGGGCCCGCCCTGATCCCGGGTGGTTCCTGAGGACACGGCCCTGCTCCGGCAGTGGATCCTGAGGGCCCGGCCGGGTGTCCCGCCCCGTTCCCGGGGTGGTTCCTGAGGGGGCACAGAACAGATCCTGGGGTGGTTCCTGAGGGGCACGGCCGAGGTTCCCGCCCCGCTCCCGGGTGGCTCCTGAGGGGACACAGACCAGTTCCCGGGGTGGTTCCTGAGGGGTACGGCCCTGCTCCGGCAGTGGTTCCTCTGAGGGGGCACGGCCTCTGTCCCGCCCCGTTCCCGGGGTGGTTCTTCCCGGGCCCGGCCGGCTGTCCCGCTGTCCCGCCCCGCTCCGGGCGGTCCCTGCCGGCTCCCCCGCTGCCGGAGCGCGATGCCCGCGGCACTGCGGCCCTGGCGGGAGGCGGCCACGCTGCTGCTCGCGGCCCGANCGGCGGGACCCGCGCGGCTTCCTGCAGATGTGCCGCCAGCTGCGCTGCGCGCCCAACATCTGGGCGCTGCACGAGTGGGGCAACTGGCTGACACCCGTGGGCCACGGCCGCCGGTACGACACGGCCTTCTACCTGTGCTGCGTGGAGAGGCGGCCCCCGCACGCCTCGCAGGATGGGCAGGAGGTGACGGCAGTGCTGGTAGGGAAGAGCGGTGGGAGCGGTGGGGATGCCGGCAGGGAGGGGGCTCGGGTGGGCGCGGGCACCCCCAGGGTCACGGAGTCAGGAGGGCTGGCTTCAAGAGGTCTCTGGGGTCATGGAGTTCAACCTTTGGCCGAACAAACCATGCCAGCAGATCGTGGCACTAAGTGCTACATCCAGGGTTCCTAAACACCTCCAGGGATTCTGACTCCACCGCTCCCTGGGCAGCCCGTTCCCATGTTTAGTTATAATTTTGCTAATAGCAGCATAAATCTACTGCAAGTGCTTATGCACGCATTTATGTTATCACATTCACCGTGTGAAACAAAATCAATATCACCAATAGTTTAAATATGCAGAATAAGCACGAATAGCTGGGTGTTCATGCTCTGAAAACAATGACTGTAAGCAGCAGATGTTTAGAGGTAATTTTATTTCTCAAAGCATCACTAGCAGCCTCTGGTGACATGAAGTTTAGTATTTTCTGTTGCTTTCAGTAGACACTTAGGCCCCTAAAGCATATGTCAGTTTCTAAACGTGGAATGTCTATATGTAAAACAAACCCTTATTTTTATTAGGAATAAAGGAATAACCTTTATAGATTATGTTTTTCAATTTTTAAAATGCCTTTGGTGTTATTTTGGTATAGTCTGTACATGAGTTTTATTGCATTCGGAAAATGTAGCCTGTTGCAGGCTCTTCTTGTAAAGACTTCCTTGCTAGTGATTTGTCAGGCTACTCAGACTTTCTATCTGCTCGTGAAACTATTATTTCAAGGCTTGTTTTCATCTTACAGTGGTCATCACCTCCAGAAGCCATTGAACTCTTTAAGTCTCAAGAAATATGGTTTCCTCCACCGCAGTTTTATGAACTCTGTAGGCTGTGCAACTTCTCTTCCCTCAGCCAGTTACACAAGTTCAGCTCTGAGCGAGCCCCGGAGGGCTGTGAGCGCTGGATGCCCGTGCTGCTGACAGCTTCTGATGGCTACATCCAGCTGCTGCCAGGTAAGGCTCTCTCCAATATACAGCATCTCAAGCCACGTGACATAAACCATCTATAACTCTAAGGAAAATACATTAAGTTGCTGCACAGTGTTTGTATGGTGTGGTCCCTTGTTTGCTCCAGTTGTGACAGTGGCTGCTGTCAGAGACAAGCCAGGGGATCACAGACAGGACAGTATTTCTTATTACTCATACTGTCACAGTCTCACTATTGTCATAATATGTTTATTTATGAAGAAATTCTAACTTTTCAGCTTTTTTAATCCAAAGGATGTATTAGAACTCCTCCTGTCTAGTCCTTTTCAGTGGGAATTCTTGTTTACTTCTGTTGTCCATTTGTCTTTGCAAGGCAAAGGGACTTGAGCACAGCTGCAGTATCAGTCCTTACAACTGCAGTGACAGGGCACTGGACTAAAACCATACACTAAGTCTCCTTCCTCCTGCCCTTTCTCCTGCTTAAGTCTCTCTCATTTCATAATCATGTACAGGCAGCATTAAGAAAAGCTGCATGTACTGCTTTTTGCTGCTTTTTTACTTCACTTTTCATTAGGCTTTCTTGGGTTTTATTTTTGTCACAATTGACTAGGATTTCTGTATTTGGGGTATATTAAGAGCCTTTTACAAGAGTGGTGTGCCTTGATATGGCAAAACATTGTTTTCTTCAACAAAACAAGTTTCTGGTTTTAGTCCTATCTCTGTCCACTTGAATGAAAAAGTGTTTGTCCTATTCTCCACCTATTATATAAACTCGTATCTCCCCAGGCTACAATTATAGCATATTAATATTATCAGGAGCTCTGGAACATTTAAGTCAACACCTCAAATGTGCCCTGCAGTTTCACTGACAAATACTTAAGAAATTTATGGCTCTATTTTTAAATCTGAAGATGTTTAGAGGCAATTTACTTTTGCATTGCAAAATACATTTCCAGTTAGTTTCATGTCCTGATAAATACTAAAAAATTGGCAATGTCACTCAATGACAAGGCTGAAAAATAAGGTTGACAGTCTGTAACTAAAACTCTTTTTCCACCCTCAGGAGATGAGTTATATCCAGAAGATCCGGATTATACAGGAGAAAAGAAAATAAGTATGTCAACAGATAAGAAGGTTGAAGATCTCATGAAAGAGGGTAGTACATTTCACAGGATAGTAATAAAAAACATCCACAGTCTTGCTGTCTATGTTAATATTCAAGCAGAATATAAGCACATGAATCCACTGATGATAAATTGTGATAGTTCAGATTACAACAGCAAATTATAACGTGTTTGGTTTAAATCTAAAATATTTTTAATTGCATATATATTCACTGTGGGATTGGTGCTAACTGTTGCCAAATAGCCAGGAAAATATTCCTCTGTCCTGCTAAAGCCTTTTGTCTGTGTGTGCATTTTGTGTGTGTTGTCTGATTTATGGGTACCTAATTCTTTGAGTCTTTGAAAAAGAACAGTTGTGCCACTGTTGGGTCACAAAGGTCCCTCTGTCACTGAAAATGTTAAGTATACATTATGTTCAGAATAAGAACGTTTTAAGTCGAAGAATTCTTTTCCTGTGCTTCCCAAAGTTACCCATTAGATAACTGTAATGAATGGAATTGAATAGAAATGAATGAAGTCTCCCATTCCATATTTGTTGACATCTCCCAGTCTCTTCTCTCTTTCATTTTGGGAAAAGCAGTGTATGTATATATATATAGATAGATTTATTAGATAAAATATTTTTAAAAAGAGTATTATAAAGTTCATATTTATCTTTTATATACCTGAATTCTTTTTACTACTGGTAATTATTCAAAAATTTATAATTCTCAAAGGCAGAGGTAATTTAAGCAAAGCCATCTATCAGATCAAGTGCATTATTTTTATTATTATATTTTTTTTAAATTGCCAACAATTTGAAAAATAAAAAAATATAAAGGAATAATGTTCCTGCTTGGAAACACCCACTTTCATATTTCAGCGTCTCACATTTTGTTTCTTTCCTAAGTATATCTGAGATTTAAGAACTTAAGAGGAAAGATTGCTGTTTAATTTTTCTGTTTGGATTTTTGTTTGGTTGGATTTGTCTTTTTTGTGTGTGTGTGCAGTAAGTGGAGTGCAATAATGGCACAGTGATGTAAATTCTGGAGGAAGAATGATGACTTGAGATTAGCCAATAAAGCTGTTCACAAAGCTTCGTTCCAGCTTTTGTTCTCTGTTTCAATTTTATCCATCAAAAAGCTGCACTTCCATCTGCTTTGTACGTGGGGGCCAAAAGCATCCCCGCCCGGCTCTCCTTGGCTGTGGCACTGGGCACACCGCGCCTTTCGGGAATGCCGGCTGGGAATGCCAGCTGGGAATGGAACCACATCCGGCACGGCGGACACGGGGAGGGGGAGCCGGGAAAAGAATCCAGGAAGGTTCCTCGTGGAGCGGCAGGAGGCTTCGGGAAGGGACTCCTGGAAGAGGCTTCGGGAAGGGAGTCCTGGAAAAGGCTTCGGGGAGTCGGGAAAAGGCTTCGGGAAGGGGAGTCGGGAAGACGGTTCGGGAACGGAGTCCTGGAAAAGGCTTCGGGAAGGGGGTCCCCGAAGAGGCTTCGGGAAGAGGCTCTGGGGCGGTTCCTCGTGGAGCGGCGGGAGCGCAGGGGGGGTCGGGAAGCGGGTTCTGGAAGGTTCCTGGGGAAGGTCCCTCGGGAAGGTCCCTCGCTGTGTCCGGGCCCGGATCGCGGATAGAGGGGTGAGGGGGGCTGTTCTCCCGGGAAAAGGGGTGGGATTGTGGCAGGAGAGCGGGGAAAGGGCGGGCATCGAGAGGGAAGGGTCAGGGGTTGGGAGCACAAAGAGGGAAAGTTCGGGGTTTGGCGGGCCTTGTGCCTGTGGGTGAGCGGGGTGGAGGTGGGTGGGGATGGGGATAGTGGGATGGGGACAGCGGGATGTGTGTGGGATGGGGACAGCGGGATGTGCACAGGGATGGGGGCAGCGGGCTGTGTGTGTTTTCCACACAGCAGTGTCGGATTGCTGGGNGTGTGGGATGGGGACAGGGATGGGGACAGCGGGATGTGTGTGGGATGGGGACAGCGGGATGGGGACAGTGGGATTGTAGGATGGGGACAGTGGGATGTGTGTGGGATGGGGACAGCGGGATTTGTGTGGGATGGGGACAGCGTGGTTTGTGTGGGATGCGGACAGCGGGGTGGGGACAGGGATGGGGGCAGCGGGATGGGGGNGGGATGCGTGTGGGATGGGGACTAGGATGGGGACAGCGGGATGTGTGTGGGATGGGGACAGCGGGATGCGTGTGGGATGGGGACAGGGATGGGGACAGCGGGATGTGTGTGGGATGGGGACAGCGGGATGGGGACAGGGATGGGGGCAGCGGGCTGTGTGTGTTTTCCACACAGCAGTGTCGGATTGCTGGGCAGGCTCCCCCCACCTTCCCCGGGTTTGTGTGAAGGCCGCAGGTTGGGACGAGGCGACTTCTTGAACCTTTACAACACTGCCCGTGGTAGGTGTGGGATTGAATACTTAATATTGAATACTTAAGTATGGCTCAGGCTTTGGGAGGGCTGGCCTTTTCTGTGGATGTGCTTTATCCGCGACTCTGATGGGCCATTTACTGTGCTTGCACTAAGCACCCTGAGACATTAGCTGGAGAGGCATTATGTCATCACCTGAGACATTATTTATGCCCTTCACATACTACTGCTGAAAAAAAAGGTGTCTGTTTTTAAGTGTCTGAGGGAGCACTGTGTGCCTCATGTTGGAGTATATTATAGAGGCCTGTGTGTAGCTCAGGTGCTTGGCTTGTGCCAATTGATCTTACCTAAACCTTCCAAAATGGTTTCAGCTGTCCCATTGTCGTGTTAAATTGGGAATAATTAGTGCTGTGTCTTAGCAGAGCTTTGTTAGTGCTGAGGTCGCAGTGTAGCGGTGTTGCTGCCTGCTTGGTGCTGACTTGCTCAGCAACGCCTTTGGAAGTGGAAGGACAATGTCTTCGTTTTCCTTTCCTAAGCATTTTAATAGGCTCTTATTTTTGGAGTGAATTCTTTTAAGTTGTAAGCTTGTGGGGATAATACCACGATGTGCTGGCTTGTGCCGAAATGAAATGTAAGTTACTTCAGTCTGCAGGTATTGTAATCCCTATGTTTGGGACTCCTCTTTTGTGCTAGGCTGTGGGGTTTTTTTTAAAACATATAAATCCTTCTCTCCGGTATTTCTGTCCATTTGGTCGTGTAAGCCCTTGTCTGCAATCAGCCTGTGTCTGTTGGCCTTTAGAAGATGCAGCATAGATGGCAAATCTTAATTAACCTTTAGCATAGCACTGTTGGGATACATCCGGCAAGTTATACCGAGTGAGAGAAAAAGAAGAAAAAGAAACAAAAAGAGACCTGCACTTAGTGGGAAAGAAAAGAACCATCAAGATGAACCAGAACCTGACGAGTTTTAAGTTTTTATTGTTTGGGTAGCTTAGACAGATGTCCATTGTATTAGATTAGGAATAATTACGGTTCTTTTATATGATTGTTCTGATTGGTTGTTTTATCCTGATCCCCCATTAGTCGTTTGTACTCCAGTTGCCAATTGGCTGTTTGATGCAATGCACCCTTTCCTTTTTGGCAGTCCCTGCCTACCTATTCCCTTGTATGGTTTCTGTCCCGCCCCACTTCCCTAATATGGGTATGCTCTGCCCATGTTCCAGAACCTTCCCCTCCGACCCTATATAAGGGGTCCGTTACCATCAATAATGGTCATTACCGGTTCACCCTCTGAGAGTGTGCAAGTCCCTTCATGGCACCTCTCTTAGAAGGCTAGTTCGAAGCCTTTGAAACATGTTAATCCATTGTCCAGACTAATACTCCTGATTTAGGCAGTAAAAATCTACAGGTACTTCAAGTATCTGTTTGCTCTTTAGATATGCATCAAAAGAAATGGTAGCTTTAAAAATGTTTGCTGTTCTTCTACAGAAGTGATGATTGTGGCACCAGGGAGAAGCATGGATGTGGTGATATTAAAGGTATGCTGGTGTTTTTAGAAGACTGAGGGACTGATGTTTACTTTCATGTGACTTTCTATTAGTCAGATTTACAAATGAGATGATGCTTGTATATTTGCATTCATGGATACTTTTTTACATGTGTGGGGTCACATATGGGTTATATACCTCTTGTCATTTGTTTTCCTTGCAAAGTAGGTGTGTGTACATGGTTTACCACCAAACTGTGATCTCTCCTGTGTTTTTCATGATTTCTGAGCTTTGATATCTCCCCAGAAAGGGTGCTCAACATGTCTGTGACAGCACCTCCAAATCTCCCCAAACACCTATATTGTCTCTAATGGTCAACTAATGTGAACTAATGTTAACTAATGGTGTGCGGGTGAAAGATGTTTTGCTTATTAACATTGTGTATGCTTATTATCAGTCACCACAATTTCGAAGGTGCCTCACTAGAGATGAATTTTTATGTTCACATTTGCTGCTCAGATATTCTTAAAAGCATCCAGTTGTTCCAGCAGGAGTTAATGTACTTGTTCTCTACCCCTCACCCCAGGTTGAAGATCCAAGTTGCTTTTGGCTTGCTGTGAAAGAATGTGTGCCAGGCATGGTCCATGAAGTAGCATATGAAAACCTGAATGATGACATGAATCAGTTCTATAACAATTATAAGGGCAGAGAGGAATTAAAACCATTGATGATAGAAAAAGGCCAGGTAAGGTCATTGCTCTATTGTGTACATAGAAATAATCTGTTCTTTGCATTGGTTTGGAGTGAAGGATCAGATACATGCATTTTTGAGGGTTTGTATTACTGTGTAGAAGAAGAGTAGATAATGACATCTCTGAGTTGTGTTTTCTCATCTTGAAGCTTCATAACCGTGCATGCTGCAATGCTTGCATTTAACAAAGAAAATGGAGGGGTGCGTGATAAACTTCTTGCTTCTGAAAGACCTTTGAGTGTTAATTCAGGCCATTTGCTGTCTTGTTCTTTGTTCCTCAGGTCTGTGTCGTTTTCAGTGAGGAGCTGCAGTGCTGGTGCAGGGCAATTATTCAGTCAATCCGGCACCACCTGGATCGTTACGAGCTTAGGTGTTTCCTTGTGGATTATGCCAAGTACAGTTTTGTTGAACCAGACAAGTATGTGTAATATCCTTGTTAGTTAATGGATGCAGTATTAGAATTTATTGAGGTTCATAATGACAAGGCATTGGATTAATTGAAGTGTGGGCTGGGTGCACAGAAGCTGCTAGCCAGGTGATAGGCTCTTGCAAGTGTGTGTGCAAACCAGATCTTATGTTGTGAAATTTTAAAGATGCTTTCCATCTTAGGCTTTCTTTTTTTTTTTAAAGATTCAAAAGAGAAATGATGTCAGTTTGTTACAGCTGAAATGTGTGATTGCCAGCTAATGCTATTTATACAGTCTTTTCTCCCTTACTACGTGGCTCTATACTAAAGAAATTAAAAATTATGGCCAGTGAAGATCAGTTACAAATAATATATGGAACCAGGGTTTCATGTTCTGTAACAGCTTTTATCATTTAAACAGAAGTTTAAATGTAATTTACTAATAGCTGACAGTTTGTCTTGTCATGGTGCAGAAAACAGGTGAGTTTCCATAGGTTCCAAGTTTTTGATAAAGGCACTAGTAAACCTATTCATAAAATCTTGAAAAATATGTTTTAGAGAAGCCTGTTCTAGCTCTTTAAAGTTTGTTTCTCTGTTAAAATATGCAACCTGGAGTGCAAGAAACTTAACTAAATTGGTTTTGGCAGTATTCCACAGAATTAAAACTTATATAAGATATATTAAAATAAATCTTAAGGTCAATAATGTTTTTAAATTAACTGTTGCTTTGTTTGGAAACAATGTGACAATGCCCCAAGTTTAAAGTATGTTCAACCAGAAATAAATGTGTGGTTTACTTGTTTTGCATAATACACTAAAAGATTGAACAAAAGTGATAAATGCATGAATCTTAAAAGTTTGCTATATGCAGTGTCTTGCTTGTTATTAAAAGTCTTCTGACAGAGTGTAAAGGGTAAGATTAATGCTCTGATGATACATTTGTAAGGAATAAATTTTTTTTAGGAAAATGAGCACAAATGCAAATTCATGTGTATTAAATTTTCTTCTTGTTAACCATACTGGGTTTGTCACACAGAAGTAAAAGGTGCCAACTGGAGTATGGGAGTGCCAGGTGGTGTATATGGTAATGGGAGGGTTAAATATGAAGATTATTAGAAGATTAATATCAGGAAGACTTGACATTGCAGTGGCAAAGGATCAGAAAGATTCCAAGTAGATAGGATGTGTATTCCTGTCCAAAGCAAATCTCTTCACCTGTTGGTCCCAATGGCACTTCTCTTAGAGAAGACAGGGGTTCCAGGGTGGGAGCCAAATTCCTGAAAGAACTCTGTTATCAGATACAGGGTAACAGGAGGATGTGTTTGATACCAGTGGCTTCTGGAGAAGCAAATCTGCCCTGTAAAATGAGTTAATTTCCACTTTTGCTTTTCAGCATTCGAGTTCCAGTGGGAACGTTTAACAAGCTCCCATACAGAGCAAAGAAGTGTAGCCTGTATTGCACAAAGCCCCTGACCTTGTACCTTGACTTCTGTGCAGACACTGCAAAAATAGGGTAAGTAGAATTTAATAAATACATTCTACTCATACTGTTTTTAAGAAAAAGTGTGAGGTTTTAGTGCAGAATTTTGTTTAAAAGGATTATGTTTCAAAAAGAATATTGGAAACTATTTTTTGACCTACAATATTGGTGTGTTACCAGTGGCATTCTCATACTAGATTGTAATCACCACACTGTACCAGCTAGTAAGAAAAAAATTGACTCTCTGCCAGCTGAAAGCATTTCTAGGTAAAGGTTCACAGCTTGTGGCCTAAGGTTTCTGCAAACCCAGCTACTCATGCTAAGCACAGCATACTAAATCACACAGTATTGTAACTCTCAGTGACTTGAAACTTATTAAGCTAAAAATCTAGCACCTCTCAACAGATGAGGCACTTGGGGACATGAGTTAGTGCTGGACTTGGCAGTACTGAGTTAGGGGTTGGACTCCATGATCTTGGGGGTTTTTTCCAATCTAAATGATTCTATAATTCCATTATATTTTATGTTGAATGTAAGCCATCATACAAAACAATATTCTGTAATTTTGTTGAGTTCCTTTTATTGGTGAGTTGAAACAATATAATCAAGACTGAAGTAATACTCTTAAGTAGTAAGAGTCTGCTTATGTGTAGTTGGTGCACTTTGTATGATTTTGCATGACCTAAAATAATTTCTTCACAAGCACCAAGTTCTTTCTGAAATGACCATTTTCATGTTTGAAGGAGTGGGATAACTTGTTTTTGTTTTGCTAGACCTGCCAAAAAATGGGATACTGCTGCTATCCATCATTTTCAAAACCTCCTCAAAGGTAAACATTTCTATTTTTGGGAAAAATAGAGAAACATTAGAGAAATGCTACAGAAAGCTTTCAGTTTTGATACAAAACAGGTTTTGGTCTTTGTAGAAAAGCAGCTGTTTCCTGAGGTTTTGTACTGACTTACTTGGCTTCTACCTGAAAAACTCCTCCCTGCTTACTCACCCACATAAGCAACTCTACACAGAAGGTATCTGGGGAGCAGGGGATGAGTTATAAAAGCAAGAAAAGGTCTTCAGGCTGATAATTTCACACACTAACTGGGACATAACACTTCTTCCTGTTTACTTATTCTCCCCTCCCCCCACACACACACATCAAAGTATCACTGTGCAAAGTAAAGGTTAGTAGGGAGCAGTAACAATATAGATATTCCCAGCCTGTCGCATAAGGAGTAATCTGTACTTGTTTCCATTGCTAGTCCATCATTAATGTGTGCAGAAGTATTTCAGGATTTGGGAACAGAGTTTTATTGGCTGTCTATGCCTGAATGAAATGCTTGACAAAGCTGTAAAGATGTGCACATACACCTTCTTTTGAGAAAATGAGTTGAAACAGTTGGAAAGCACACATTGGTGCTCCAGATTGTCAGAGTCTAAAAGATAAGCCAAGACTTTTAGTGTAGAACTAAGAGTAATTCATCTGGAGAGGTCATTAATCTGTTTTAGCTCTCAGTCCAATCTCAAAAAAGGCTAGGGGCAACATCCTTTTTGGAACTTTTAAGTTTTTATTGTCAGTTTCTTGTTTCATTTATGTGAAATAACAAACATTACATTTGTCCTAGTTTCTCCAGAGGAATAGCTTACACATTTGATTGTGATGTCTGTTTTTGTCTGTCTTGGACAGTACAAGTAATGAATACTGACAGTTTGATAAGGGTTTAATCTTTTTTCTTGTTCTTGTGTTCATTTACATTTAGAGGCTACTGAGGTTAAAGCCATGGTACAGGCACTACAGGATAATGTGTTTCAGGTGTTTCTTTTTGTGACTATAAAAGATGAAAAGGTAAGATACTTTTGTATCTTCAAACCTATTGATGCACTTTGCAATTAGTTTAAGACTGGAAAGCATAACTTATGAGTTTTGAAACTTCTATCAGATACAGCAGAAACTAAATCATTAACTTATTAGAGGTTCTTCATTATAGCTCTGGTCGTTGTAGACCTCTGGAGAAATTCCAAGAGACAGAAATTGCATTTTTCTTTGTGTCATCCTTTTTTGGAAGTTACTGACAAGTGAAATCCAGCCAGTACTTCAAACAGGCAACTGTGTGAATTATTTTGGTGCACTTCCTGTCATACCCCCTTTTTGCAGTATCATATTTGAAGATGCTTTAGTAGAGCAGCTGCATAATATTGTAAGCATAACTAGAAGTTCATACTTTTGCATACAACTGAGTCCCCAAGGATTTGGGAAAAAACCCCAAACCCAATCTAGTTCCACTTGCCAAAATGTGCAACTTGTGCCAAATTGCTGCTGTAGCTGCTGCCAGACTTAGACAGCTGTATGGTAGATATGAGAGGGTTTAGGCTTAATACCACTTTTTCTGCCAGAATTTGATATGTGCTGAGTCCAAAAGAAATAAACCAGCTAGACTGAGTTAGAGGGTTCTTTTAGATTTGTAGGGCTCATAGAAAAAGTTAATTTAGTAGAGAATTTTGGCCAGAAGCATGACACCCACAACCAATTAACACCCATGGAAAGAACACATGGGAATATAGGACTGACTTTCCTTTTCTGTGTTAATGCTCTTTAGAAAGCATTCACTGGTGCTGCTTCTGTCTGGGAGTTGGTTGGTTTGTTTTGGGTTTTTAATATAATTTATCAAATTACTGCTGTTACTTAAAGCTTCAAAGAAATTCTAAACAAGTATGTAGGGGTGTAGCTTACTGATTGTTGGCAGTGATCAATCAAGAGTTTGGTGTTTTACAGATATGTGTTAATGATGATCTGGTCACAAAGTACTTTGCTCGTTATGAGGAGCCCAAAGGGAATGTGGGGAGTTCTGCAGATGATTTGGACAGCAAAGCATCATTAAATGCTGAATGTGTTCCAGTGGAGTTTGTTGGTCCTACATTTGTTCCCAGACCAAAACTACCCTTTGGGGAGGCGGTATCCCCAGATCCTGAAACAGGTGGGAACTGTGTGTGGCAAACAGTGATGCAGCAATGAACCCTCTGCCTGGCTTTGAGTCCCTTTTGTGCTGTGTGAGGCCCTGGGAGGCTGAGGTGTTTGTTGATAAGGTGCTGGCATTACGTGTTACTGATTCCACTTGTGGCATTGATCAGTGATCCATTAGTGGGTTGTTTGGAATTTGGAGGGAATTATTTCAACAGAGTTACTTTTAGAAGAATGTTTACCATGACTTCTCATGTATAGTCATTCATGCCTGCTTTTTAAAAGTATGGAAACTTTCATCCCCTTATCTTGTTCACTCAGTTCACCTGCACAGTTATTCTTTACAGAAAGACAAGTATTTGTTGTTGTTTTTGCCATTAGGAAATGATAGAACTGAACAAGTCAGGGGTAGCCCATTGTAAATAAAAAGTACTGGCTTTTTGTGTGTTCATATAATCAGAAAGGTGTATCTGCATTTTTTACTTTCTAGGTCTTGCTGGTTCTAATTTTGTTCTTGAAGAGGCATATCAAAGGTCAATCACAGTTGTAAATGACAATACTCTGCCTGTAAGTATTATATTTTGTATTAAATTGTGAAATACAAGCTAAAGTAAACATATGTAGGCCAGAGTAGGAGTACTGTAGTCATCCAGCTTGTTATTCTATATAATGTGGATCTGGGGGACTGCACCAAGCCTTGATATAGTTAAGAAGAACATTGTACTTTAATGGCCTTTCTTAAACTGTAGAAAACTTGTAAAAGATATACTACGGTTCTCAGAAAATGTTGTGCCTCCTTTTGCACTCCTTTGCTATATTTTTATGAAGATAATAGTTACCTGTACTGCACAGTCTTTTGAGTGTATAAAAACGTTTCCCTGAAAAGATAAAAGTCCTTATTCTGTATCATGGCAGACATTCACTGGAGTCATTGCACACTCTGTGTAATCTGTCACTCTTTTCCTTCTTGTCTGTGGTATGCTGGTTTGTCATGAGTTTTCTTCATTTTGTTATAAAAATTAAAAACCCAAGACTAATCAGTGTTCGTTAATATTAGGTCAGGTCCCCTCTTATGGCCACAGCTTGAGATGACTAATCTTTGGGGACAATGTTCTTGTCATAAGCTCGATTCTTAGTTAGAAAGTTTTCTGAAGTTTAATTCATCAAAATTGTTGCCTTAGTCAAAAAACCTTAACATTTGTATAGAAGTTCTGCAAAATATTTGACCAATCCTAGAGTTAGGTAAGAAAACCACTTTCAACTCTGTATTTTAAGTGTTGCTCGGGAACAGTATTTTTAGTGCTTAAAATACGTCTTCTTGCTAGATGGTGAATGCAACTCCAGGTTTGCCTCTGATGGAAGATAAACCATTTCAAACAAACAGGTATGGTGTAGCATGTTAAATATTTTAAGTGATGATGTAATCAGATAATTGGGAGCTGTAGTATGTTTCCAGTCAGGAAGGAGGGAATTTGAAGCTGCAGATGGTTACCTGGATACAAGAAAAATCTAAACAGTAGCTTAACAACAAGGATGTGAAGGGAAAGTATTTTTCTGCACGCTAAATGCGTTAACCTACTTTATTTTATTCTTAGTGTGATTTACAAATTCCAACTTAATGAAACGTGACTAAGAGTTGATTTGTGCAACACTTTTACTCTGCTGAGTGTCAGTTGATAGGAATGTGATAAACCCCAGGAGCGTTTTTTATTTCAGTTTCTTAACTGAGGCAAAGATAAATTGTTTCATGTTTTGAAACTTCAGGAAACCTTTTTCCTACAGTCCAGTGTATCTTTCTTCTAAAGTCGAGGAACCTACCAATTATCTTTGAACAAAGTTCTGTAGGATTATTTTCACTAATTTTTTTTTTTTTTCCAAAGTGCTGATTTTTGATTCCTTCTTCCCTGTATGAGGGTTTTTCTCATTGGCATAGATAACACATCAGGAATACTTTAGGTGAATTGCTTCATGATGTTTTGGAAATACTGGTAGTACTTATAAATGGTATTTTACTTTTGCATTTATGTTGGATTTAATATTTGTATGTTTCTCAGGCTTTCACCCTTCTTGTGTCCGAAGGGAGTCAGAATTCAAACGACTGGAATGGACCAACAGGTATTTCAAGCATTATCTTTCATTTAACTTCTCTTGTGCAGATATTTAGGGTTTGATAGTGTTGGGTATGCAGGGGTGGTCTTTGTGAAAGGAGGTCAAGGGCTCATTGCAGCTGCATCAGCAACAAAACCCACTGCAGGCCAAAGCTGGGCCAGCCTGCTGGGTTGGGGAGGCCTCTGTGAATGTAGGGGAGGGCACAAAAATGAAAGGTGAGAAACAGAGGTAATGCCAAAGTCAGGGTAGTAGGAGCTCCCTGCAGGTGTTCTGAAGGGACTGCAGTCTGTAGAGGACCCACACTGGAACAGAGAAAAGAAGTGAAGGAGGAAGGAGCAACAGAGAAATTGCCATCTGTGTTGTGCCTGCAGCTCCTGCCTCATCTGCTTGTTGCCTCAGGGGTGGGACCAAGTGCCAGCTGTACACAGAACATCCTCTGCTTCTCTGGAGGGCTTTAAGATGGTTGTGTTAAGGCCATCTTTAAAATCTATCTTTACAAACTAGAAATAATGAATATTTGTCTTGTCATTGGTTGTGTAACTTATCAGGATGTGTGAATCATATTTAAAGTATATTTACAATTTATTTGGCTCATGTTCATCAAAATGCCATTTTTTAATACAGTGAATGCTTTTGAGTCATATGTAAGCTAAACCCTTTTTGTTTATTATTGCCTTTATCATCTATTTGTCATTAGTTTCAGAATTTTCAAAATCTCGGGGAAGAAAAAACCTTCGTGTTCCTCAGCAAGAAAGTTGAGCCATCAACAGTTTTGGAAACATCACCATTGTTTCATGGTCTGAAAAAGGTAATGCTTGTGTCATGATACTACACTGATTATCTTCTTAGACAAGTATCATACCTCAACTTTAAATATTACAGTAATACCTCAGATTGGTTGAGGAATGTTTAGGAGGTGGAATAAATGAAGCCTCAGAGAGATGCTGTGAGAATTGTACACATTTCTTCTGGTATATTAACCACTGCTACAAGTGGGATTTGAATTTCAATATTATAATTTAACACCTCAGCCCAGAAGGGTTTTTTTCATATTACCTGTTACATATAGTCTGTTGTGGGTCAAAAACTTTAAATTGCTTAGTGTTATGTTTTGGCTTTTGTTAGTGTTTAAGAGCATGGTTTTCAAATGAAACCCTTAATTTCCCTTTCTGCAGGAACTTGCTCGGAACAAATTTGCAGGCCCTAACTTCACAGAGTCTTACTGTTGGCCACCAGCAGCTCGGGGATATGATGTTGTTGCCATCTCCCATCAGGGAAATGATCCCTTATTGTATATTCCACCAGTTCTTACACTTCTGCTGCAGAAAAATACCTACCAAGCTTTGCCAAACACGACTGAAGTATGTATATATTAGAACAGAAAACCTGTTACTGCTATAAAGTGCAGCTGTGCAATAATGATCAGAAAGCTAGTAAATGTTTGGAATGTGTACATTAATGTGATCTTAATGTATCTTCATGATGCCTGCCCATGTCTAGAAGGCCTCTGGTTAGAGGCTTGCAGAGATGGACTGTGTGAATGGCAGAGTCCCAGACTTATTTATCAAGTAATCCTTAACAAGTAGTTCATGTCGTGGCACTTCAATGTGTGATGAAGCTTTGTTTCTACAGCAGTAGTATGTAGTCATTAAATTAAAAATTGTTAGCTGTTTTAAAACCATTTTTAAAGTTGTATTAGATCACAGAAATAGGGTTACTGAGATGTAAGGTACCTCTGAAAATGGTCCAGTACAGTCCCAAGTAGGATAAGATGCTCCTGCTTCTGTTAAATTTTTGGATCTTTTAGTGTCTCTTGTTGCATGCATCCCTTTGGGTCTGTAACATCTGCATTCAAGAGGTGCTATAGTACTGAAAGCCTCAGTTTTGAAGTGCTTAAAGGCTGTGTTGTAGATTGTGGCTTTGCCCTAAATGCTGAAATAATACAGTTCTTAAGATTCTGTGCTTTTCTCTAATGCAGTGCTGTTGATTTTTGTACACGTGTATTTAGCCACTAGCACTTATTGTATGTCCTGGATGGAAGAAAGCACAACTTGTTTTTGACCTACTGAAAACATACGGGAGGAACGACTGCAGAGACCTTCATCCAGTGTTGGTAATCCTTGGGCAGAACAAGGAAGCAGCCAGTCATGTGAAAATCCAAGGCTGTAAGAACCCTTTCTGAGTTATGCTTGAAGGCACTGTGGGCTGCCCTAATTGCAGGAACATGTGAAAGAAGCACTTTCTGCTTCTTAAGTATTTTTAAGTGAAGAGGGTTTTTTTGTTTGTTTAAATGGTGGTTTACAACTTGCTATTGCAATAAAGGCTCAGTACTTTGTGCATATAACTCAAATGTATGCTAAAGGTGCTCCATGGAGAAACAGCATAGAAGTAATAAAAAAAGCTGTTGGGAGACTACTTAAAACGTTTATTCTGGTTTGGTCCCTTTGTTAAGTCTTGGTTGATAATTATATTTTCAGAAGTGGCTTTTCTTATGCCAAGGGAACAAGAACTGTAGATAAAACTATGAAGGCTTGTGTAAAACTTTGTTTCAGCAGTTTGTATTCTTTAATCCATTGTTCAAGTCTGAGGCTGGTGGAAGAATCCTGATCTTTTAGTAGTAGAGGTGTTGGTGTATTTGCACTGATGAGGATTGGTGTGGTTTTATTTATATATATATAGATACACATGTGCACATATATATGTCTGTGTAGGTACCTAAGTTACAATGTGTGCTTTGTTCCACTTTTGAAACAACTTGTCTAAAGTTGCTCTTGCATGTCGTTAAATATTTTCCTTCTGGCTCCTTGATTCTGAAGTTATCTCTACTTCCAGTACCTTAGTGGAAAATGAAATGGCTTCTTGCTTTGTAAACTTACTAACCTTCAGACATTTCACTTGATTCCAAAATCTCAGAGCTTTGGCCACTCACATCTTGGAAGACAAGTAGAGAATGTCAGAAAATGGAGTTGTGTTATCTATTAAAAAACCCAAAAAACCACCAAACTGTAACAACAGGGAACTCCTCACCTTCAAGATGATCCATCTGAAATGCAAATGTGGACTTTTTAATAAAGCTGCTGTGTTCTGTGGTGTCTTATTAATATTATTTCAAGCTGTAAGTTAATGTTAACACTCTTCTCTTCTGACTTGTAGGTGACTTAGTAGTGACTACACCATACAGCCTTTTGAGACTGCTGGAACAGAACAGTTGGTGGTTGTGTAAACTTTGCCATCTTGTTCTTGATGAGATTGAGGTGCTGTTCTCTGATGCTGCTGAACAGGTAAATGGCTTATACAATCAGCTGGTAAAATGTCCTGTATCTGCCATTTTGTAGGATCTTCTCAGCTTCTCAAAAGCATCAGGCTTGTGTAGAAGGAAGGAGGAGATGCTCTTTCAGAAGGAAGCAAACATTTGATAATGTTTGGGTTATTCCAGCTCTTAAAAGCATTGCTGCTCTGGTTAAGTTTATTGCCAAGCTGAGAGATCTCTTAGAAACGTGGCAGAGCCCTGAAGTATTTCTTAGTGTGGCAGAGCTTTGCTGGAAATTCTGGTGGTGTTCCACAGCTGGACTACTTATTTATTTAAGGTGATGTCATCAGGACTAGATTCATTATGTCTTAGTGATTTTTGAGTTTTTATAAATGATTTTATGGTGTACCCCTCTTTCTTTTGTTTTTTTATTTTTTTTAATTTGCAAATTACTGTATTGGCAGGTTGGGCTTGGCTTGTGGTTGCCTGCTAGTTTTTGCTGACTGCCTCTGACTCCTTGCATTTACTTTGTCTAGCCTTAGTACTTCAGAGATTTGAACAGATCCTTTTCCTGAGATTTCCCTCTTCTCTGGACAGAATCCTGCATTACAGTCCTGTATACATGCACATGCTGTTACTTCATGCTGTCCTGTTGCATTCTGTTGCTTCAGAAGTTGTTTAAAGAGTAGGATAAAAGTGTACATACAAAATGCTTGCTTTTGGGATGTGAAAGTTGTGGTTTGCTGTGGCAGTGGTTTTGTGGGTAGAAAATTCAGTGTCACTTTTCCATGCTGTCACATGCTTTCTGGAATAGGATGAGAGGAGAGAGAAAAACCCTTTTCTCTTTATAGGTGTTTACTATATTAGGTTATTACAAGAAAGCCACTGCTCAAGCACCAGGGAATCCACGGCATCAGATCATTGCTGTGGGAACTCAGTGGAACAAACACATCACACACTTGATGAAGGAGTTCATGAATGATCCTTACATTGTGATAACAGTTATTGAAGAAGCTGCCATCTATAGGAATGTGCAACAGGTAAACGTTTGGGAATGATGTCACTGCTTGTGTGTGTGGCTGCTTATGGTTTGCTGGAAGCAGGTGGTGCTGCAGGCCTGCCTTGGACTGTGGTGGTGCACCTCCCATGTATGAGCCTAAATGGCTGTTCAAGTCCTGTGCAAGGGAGTCACTGAATGAGCTGAAGGTGTCTTACCTTCCTTACAGGACTGAGGTGAAGACAGTCCCTTGAATATTTCATGATTATTTCACATTTAGATTCATTTGTACTATTTGCAAATGGTGCAGTTTGTGACCAGAATGTTATCACGATGTTTTTGCAATTGTTAACTGTGAGTGGCAGAACTACAAGGTAAGCTGTCCCAGGGCTGACTGAGTGAAATACTTGTTTTGTTGCTCTGTGCCTCACAGCATGGAACTTCTCACCTCAAATTTCCAGAAGGTCTTTTACATGTTATTGGGTGTCTTCTCACTTAAATTCCACTTGCTGTGGTGTAACTCTTGAGAATAATACAAAACTGTTAAAGTGTGATTTGAAATCTGTGTCTCCAAATGGAATAGTTTGGGAATTCAAAATGCTGAGAAATTTCCAAGACTAGACATTCTTGAGCATGAAAGGAAACTGAAAAGGGACAAGTTTTTGTGAGAAGTCTTAATGATTTAGCAGAACAGAACGTGTCAGAATGTGGATGCATTAGTTATTAAGAGTATTGCAGTGGTGCAGAGTGCTTTGGGAGTGTGAAACTTCAGGAGTGTCAAGCTTTTTTTAATAAAGTTATAGAATGGTTTGGATAGGAAGGGACCTTGAAGATCGTCTCATTCCAACCCCCTGTCATGGGCAGGGACACCTTCCACCACCCAGGCCGCTCCAAGTGCCATCCAACCTGGCCTTGGGCACTCCCAGGGCTGGGGCAGCCACAGCTTCTCTGGGCACCCTGTGCCAGGGCCTGCCCGTCCTCACAGGGAAGAGTTTCTGGCAATAGCCAATCTAAACCTAATCTCTTTCAATTTGAAACTGTTGCCCCTTGTCCTGTCACTATATTCTCTAGTAAATAGTCTTGCCCCATCTTTTTCTGTTTGTAGTGGTGCTTGAAAATTCCAAACGTAAGTTGGTAAATCACTTCAAAGTCATGTAAAACCTTAATATGGGATTTTGATGATGTCATGGGTTTTAACTATGCTTCTGGAAGCTGTCCTGAATGCATACATTCAGAGAGTTTGTCTCCTGTAGGTTCAACAGAAGACCTGCCACTTAACTAGCTTCTCTTTGGTATTACGGAGTAATGCTTAGTGGTTATTAAAAAGAAGAATTATATAGTAAAATATGTATGGGTTACATGAATAACCAGCCCTTTGTTTTGTATTTGCCTCTAGGTTGTGCAGCCTTGCATGAACAGCAACAAAATTACTGAGTTACTCAAAATACTGGATTTTACCCACAGAAATTTTCAGAAGGTGCTGGTATTCGCTGACTCAGTAAGTGAAGTAGAGATGATTCATAAGGTAAGAAAGTATTCATACTTAGGTAGAAAAGTGGGGTGCTTAAATTGTGAATTTATAACAAACTAAACTATCTTGGGTTCTCAGAATGAATGAGGAGTGTGAATTTGGAAGTTAATTATTCCTGCTAAAAGTAACCCCAACCTGCCCTGCCAGTGAGAAGAAAGGCTTGAACATCTGTCTAATCTCATAATTCACGGGAACCTGAGCTTTTAGTTTTCTTTTTGTATGGGAAGTTAATGAGCTTAATTGCCATAATATATTTTTTTTTCATATAAGCAACCAATCTAAATTTCATTAAGTCTTTCCCTGTGCATCTCTACAGTAGCTAAGTGGATTCTGATAAGAGACACTGTTTATTAGAGTTGATTAGAGAAGTTACTGCTGCATTGGAGGAATATGTAACTTTTCACTTTGTCACCCAGGCACTGAAGAACAACTCCATAGTTTCCTTGAGGAAACATAAAGAGAGCAGGTGTAATCCCCGCTGTATCTCAGAGCGGTTGACAAGAATGCACAGTTCTGGCACTCCTGTTGTGTTGGGTAAGGATTCTCTCTGTCCAGCTGGGATTATGTCTTTGTCTTCATGCTGAGTTAAGATCTACACTAAGTACTTGCACTGGGTTATCTCATCACTTCCACGGGAGCACATCCCTGTGAACTCTTTCCAGTTGTCCATTTACTTCTTAGTGCTGCAGCTGGTGTCTCTTGTTTTCCTTTTTCATGTTACTGTTGTCCCTGTATTAGTTAATAACTACCATTGTTTCACAACTGTCTCCACTACAGGGGGGATTAAGTCTGAAAAAAGATATACTGTGATAATTTTCTACGTTTCAATAGAATTTTCAAATTTTCTGCAGTAGCAAACTCTTTTATCCATTTTCAAACTGAATTTGTTTTCCATTTTGTACATTGAAAGCAAGAAGATGGACTTGGCTCTGCTTTGTTGGTTCATACAGAGCTGTGGGCATTCCTGCAGTGTTTCAAGTGTGTTCTGTCTTACTCATTTGAGGTACTTGGCTGTGCTCAATTCTCTGTTTTCTGTGATGCTCCCAGGAGAAACAGAATTATGCCAGATTATTAGAACCTGGCATTGAAATGCTGTGTCTGCCATCTGCTGATGGAATTTTTTGACTGGGGAAATATAACACCTTATGGAAGTGTATTGGGAAAAGATCTTCGTGTTCATTTTCCAGGCAGTGGATGGGGAGAAGGAAATCAGCTCTTAATCATGTGACATGATACTTCCCATGTCTGAAGTTTACAGTTACATGTCTGTGTGAAATGTGTTCAGTTTTAACAGATGACTGGCTGCAGCCCCTGGGAATTACAGATGCAACCTGTGTGATCCATTTCAGTTTCCCTTCTCTAAGAACCTTTGGCCAGCGCCTGCAGAGCATGACTGACAACTTCTGCACTCTGAGAAAGGTTTGAGTAAACCTTTAGTGGGTTAATGCCACAGTGGTTTGTTAGTGGGGAATATAGAAAAGCTTTCAAAAATATTTTTTTTATTACTTTTAGGATTCTTCTATAGATCAGGAACATTCAAAGGCTGAGTCAATCATTCTGCTGACAGAGAACAGTTCGTGTCATGCACCTGAGATTCTGGGTTATTTGCAGCATGCAGGAGCTGAAATTCCACAAGAACTGCATGATTTGACTGCCAGACTGCTGGAATTTGAAGAAGAGAAAAAACTTTCGAGGCCCCTGTGTGCCTCTCTTAAAGCATTTGGGATTTGCAAGTAAGGCAGTGTCAAGTTTTTGTGCCCTGAATGATGACTGCTGCTGATTCCTTGATGAATTTTCCTATTGGGTGCTTTTATCTGAAGTGGGTTTTGCTCATTTTTTTTTTCCTGTTGCAAGTCACATAAAAGTAGCTTACAACTGAAAAAAACCAAAGAGCTTTTTTCTAAACCTGTTGTTTTTAATGTAGGAATAGAACAGCATGTCCAGATCGTCATCAAATTAATTTATCGATAGACGTGGCCCAGAATATCCCAGATGGAATGACAAAAACAGCTGAATGTGTGTCGGTAAGTTACAGTTTTCCTTAGGTTTGGGTACCAAGAGGACAGGTCTTAAACAGCTACTTAGTATGTTACTTCATTTTTTTGTATTCCATCAATCCTTCTGCAGTATGTACACCATTTGTCTTGGCTATTTGTTTTGGTTTGGGTTTTTTAACTTTTTTCTCCTCTCTCTTGGCTAAGTAAGTGTGCTGGATTTTCCTCATGTCCTTAGCTTGAACTGAAATTGTTTTACAAGTGATTCTGAGTTTACCTCAGTTTCCAGTTCCATGGGAAGAGGACTTGTATTCTGTTTATTCTTTCCCTTTCTAAATTGAGACCTTATACCAAAATTAACAAAGATGAAGGTTTATAGAAACTTGAGTTATGTTTCTTATAGGGGAAACACAGAGTAAGCTTTGGGAGTGAAGAGAAGTTGAAGATGATGGATGTGTTGTTGGAAGTGAGGATTTTTTTCTTAACTGACTTGTTCATGCGAACTTGATGAAATATTTTCTGGCCTTGGAATTTGAAACTTGTGTTTTCATTTGCAGTATCCACAGGAAATGGGATACAGCTCCTCTCTTTTACATAAGAATTCAGTTACTTTTTATTAAGATGTCAGTGCTTTGGAAAACTGCCTTGCTACAGAGTGTTGTTCTAGTTGGACTTAATAGTCCCACATTCAAGAAACTTTCGTGGCTCATAGACTTTGCTATGGTGGTTCTTCACATCCCAGTACCAGTTTGTATCTCCAATTCCCTTAGAAACTTCACCTCAGGTGTTCTCCCAGCAGTAGTTGTGGCCACTTCCATTTCCTCATTTAGTTCTGGTTGTAGCACCAGAGCCTGGCTGTCTGTCTCACAAATGGCTTATCCCTTGGATCAGCAGTCACTTTCTTTTTTCTTTGAAGCCCCATGTGATGTTTTTCTTTGAGGAACCTCAATCACCTGGTGCTTTCTGTAGGATTTCTAAGTGGGCATTGCCTTTCTGGCCCCCACTCTCCTTCCTGTCTGGCCTCACGTATCCACCTGCAGCTCAGCACTCCTGCCTGATGTGGCCTTTTGGATGGAATCACTCAGCATGTTATGCATAGGTGTTGACAGCTGTATATTTGTAGTCTTTCACTTAAGTCATTGTAGTGCAAAAAGAGCAGTCAGTTCTTCTAAAACTCTCTCTAAGGCTGGAGAGCACTTGGAGTCAAGCTGGAATGGTGTGGAATGCCTTAGTGGAGAGTAACTGGCAGAGTTCACTGGTGCTCGCTGGAGTGGAATATCATCAGCTGAGACCTGACAGTTTGTGCTCCATAAATTCCTGTCCACTGAACTACAGGCAGTTAAGAATAATCATGACAACTTACCATCTTCTGAAATGCGTGTGTACAGCAGCATCTGTCACCTTTTTGGGCTGGAAAGAGGCAGGTGATCTTGGATATAAAGACTTCTATTTCACTGGTTTAAGGAATCCTCCAGCCCTCCTTTCTGCTTGTGTGCTTGATCCTTTCAGATAGTTCCTCTCCACATTGTGCACGCAACAAACTTCTTTGGTCGAATAGTTGAGAAACAAGAGGACAAATATGAAGTTCTTACTGGAGAAATGAAGAATTATTTTGAGGTACCAGGACACAGAATTTCTGCGAAAACAGTGGAGAAGTCAGCATTTTATGCATTATATGAGGGAGCCCTTTGCCACAGGTAAAATTTTGTTGGCTTTTTACTTTCTTCATGTGCATGTTTTTATACAAAGCTTTTTAAAAATTTGACAGGTTAAAAAAATGTCAATCCATCCCCAAAAGCAGCAAAAAATCACTGCTGTTCAAATCATGGTTTTAACAAGCTCTCATATGCTCCCTAAGTTCTGAATGGCAGACAGGATGATTACCTGTGCACATACACGTGGTTACAGAGTGTGATGTGAAAATACCATTTTTTAAAATGAGAGCAGATTATAAAAACCTTTCATAACTGGTTACATGAATAATAATTCTGTGTTTCTTTTCCTACTGTATGAAGGGTTCAGGTGGTAGATGTTCCAGCAAAAGAGGAAGAAAAGTCTGTCTGTAAGGTCACAATTAAATATATAGATGAAGGCAGAACAAGTCAAGTCAGTAGTGACCAGCTGCTTCACTTACCTGCAAGGTTTCAGAGTCTGCCACCTCAGGCTGTGGAATTTGTAGTTTGTAGAGTGAAACCCATTGATAATGAAACTGAATGGAACCCAAAGGTAATACTGAGCAGTTTTTACATTCCCATTATGTTCTTTACCTTCTTTCTGTGTGTCACTTCCTACAAGAAAACACTTACAAACTGTAAACTTAGGTACCAAATCTTCATTGATTTGTGTTTGAGTGTTCTTCCACTGAGGAAGCCCCTTCCTTGAAGGCTAATACTATTCTAACCTGCAGTGAAGTTGGAGTATTCCACTGGTTTACTCAAAACCGTATTTATTGAATACCTTTTTCATTGTTAAGCTGGGAAGATTGTTTCATTTATAGTTTAAGAACTGTAAAGCTGTGTTGATATCCATACAACTGAAGTGCAGTGGTGCCTTGTTTTTCCCTAGGTGACTGATCACATTCATCACAAAATTAAAGGAAAACTACATCATGCAAAAATAGTCCATACCTTGGGACAGACAGCTTGGCTTGACCCAGTGGTAGGTATAGAATGACAGGACTATGAAATCTTTGTATCTTAACTCTGTTTTAACAAGAGCACTCGTTCTTACCTCTGCCTGTGTCTGTTCCTGTAGTGATTTTATCCTGTGTGATACTGAGGTAGTGGTGCTGGTTAATTGGCTGTGATGGTGTAATCTGGATGTTGTCCGAGACTATTCCACGTAGTAATAAAAGTGTATTTTGGCAGAACTAGTTCTCAGGAGTTCTGTGTAAAATCAGTTCTGTAGTTCATCATGCATTCCTCTGGAAGAATGAAACTTGAGTGCTCCAGGATGGTTTGCTGACATCCAAGAGCTCCTGAACTAGACTGAACTTATTCTGTTTATATTTTTAAGTCTCCTGTCCCTTCCAGCTCTTGCACTACTTTGCTGTTTACTGTAGTTTTCCCACAAATTAAAAAAATACTGAAGCTTTTCTGCTCCTTTTTCTTGGTCAGAATAGAAAGAATGGCTGCTCCTGTTCTTGGATTTTTCTTGTTTTACAGTTTCCCATATGTTAATATCCAGCAGGAGACTTGGTCTTGTGGAGTGAGTCAGCTGAAAAATTGAGTGGAAAGAGAAAATGATCTGGTAGTCATTCTCTCTAGGAGCTCCTCTTTCCATATAGTGCATCTCAACCTTTCACCAAGTTCTAGGCTTTGTTTTTTCTTTAGTTTTTCTTACCATGTTCCACCCTCCTATCCCCAGCAGTTTTCAGTTTGGGACTCAGTTATTCCAACTATTTGATGTGTATTTCTGCTGTCACTTACATGATCAGGGCTGGGATTGTTTATTTCATTGCCCTCCTGGTTCTGTTAGACAGGACATACTGCCAGTTACTTGAGCCATTATCACAGTGGAAAAGGTGATAATGCTTGGTTTCTGTTTGAAAAATGAGAGGGCTGTGCTTAAAGTTTGACTTACAGAGCAGCTTTGAGTTGGAGTGAGACCATTTAAGAACTGTGTTTTCTGTTTGTTGTTTTGTGGAATTCAAGATTGGAGTTTCCAGCCTTTCCAGTGTGAAGGTGTGGATCAACGAGTACAATATTCGGTCCGAGATTTTGTCCCTGGGTCTGGGAACTGACAATCCAGGACATCTAGCAGCAATTCAGCAGCTGTACAGACACGTGCAAGTATTGGATTATGCAGAGAGCTTAGAGCCTTTGTAAGTGTTTCCAGACCATTTTTCAGCATATAATTTTTTGGGAAAAAAATGCTATGTAATTGTAACTGATATTTTTGTTAATAATATTACTTTGATTTTCATTTAAATGCAGAAACAATTGTTTGTGATATGTCTACTTCCCTTTAACTATTCCTTAGCCACATAACCGCAAGGGAAAGAAAGTTCCAGTTCTAGAAAATGTTAATCTTCAGTTTGGGCAGCTGTCATTGAAAATAAATTTCCATGCTTCTGTCTGACCAACCAAGGTTTTTAAAGTACTTTGGAAGAAAGTATTTGAAATCGCTTTCTGAGTAGCTATTGCTTGGTAAACAAAGGTCCCTAGAATACCACCACAGGTTGTGGTGTCTCAGGCTTGAGCAGGTTCATTTAGGCTGTTGTTTCTGTGACTTCACCAGTCAGCAAGAGGAGGAACCTTGACCCCCTTCATACTCATGACCATCTTAGACTGAGGCTCCTGCCTATCTAGATAGTTCCTTTCTAGAACTGTGCTGGATTTTAATGTTCACCAAAGGATTTGCTTTTTTCTCCTATTTGTTCAAACTGGTGTATAAGAACAGTGTTTGCACTGTTGGTGTTTGGAAGGCTTTTTTCAGCTTTTATTCCTTACAGAGAATTCTCAGGCTGTGAGATTTCTGCTACCTCAGGCACAACTTTTTTGCATTTATTTCTTCTTCCGTGCCGTTAGTGAGCAGGAAAGGAAGGTTGGGAACCTCCACATGGCCACCAAAGCATGTAATGCCAGAGACCAGACACCTTTATTGTGGTGCTGTGTGCCATAGCTCCATCTCAGAGATGTGTAATGCAATTGCTTGGATCACTTCTTGCAGAGTCACTAAGCCTGATACCTCTGTTGAAACCTTCAGAACTTAGTGCAGCTTTGCTAGTAAGGTACAGGTTAAGTAAGAGGGACTCTGAGAGCTTCTATAAGGTGAAGTTGACTGAATATCACTTGGGGTTTTCTTTTAAGACTGTCTTTTCCTATGTTCAGAAGCATAAAGGAGGATGCAGCTGGTCAAGAGAAGGTGTCCAGCCCTCAGGATATGTCAAGACAAGAAGATTCTTCTGAAAGCTCTAACACTTCTGGGAGTTTTCCATATGGTAAATCTGATAACTTCCTAAAAGTTTTCAAACTTGAATTCAAGTTAGATGCTTCAATATCAATGTAAAACTCATTATGCCAGGTGCAGACTGCTCTTAGTATACAGAATAGCACCATGTAGATGATGTTTGCAGTAAGCCACAGCTGCCTTACAGTGAGCAGTTGGGGGGTCTCCCATTAATGCAGCTGTATGGCTGTTTGGGGAATGCTCTGTCCTGGAGGAGCTCCAGTGCTTTGCCTCTGAATGGAACGTATGAGCAGGAACTCTGCTGTAGAGAGGACAAGGGCTTTGCTGTCCAAGGCCACAGGGTTTAAGGGAGTTTAAATATCAGCTTGAATAACAAAGTTGTTCTCTGGGAGGTTAATTTTTCTCCTGAGATTCAGGGTGGCAGAAAATGGCATTTTTTTTTTATCCCTTAATCTAATCTCAAGGATGTGGTACTCAGGCAGTAGAGGCTTAGAAGTGCTTAGATGCAGCAGCGGGGGACAGAGGGTTATCTGCCAGCAGCTGTCACCTGAGTTTGGAGCAGTGAAAGCTGAGTGATGGAAAAAGTTGCAGCAGACAAAAGTCAGATGAGATCCTGGAGTGCTTATCACAGAAGGCTTTCTTCCGCCTGGTGTAGTAGAGTTACACTAAATGCTGTGTTTCAAGCTGTGATGGTGACACCAGTGTTAGTTGTTTCATCCCTGAAACAGCTCTCAAAATGCTGTGTTTCACGTTTTAAATAAATAAGGCATTGAAACTGGAAAAAAGTTTTGCCTGGCCTGAAAAACTGCATGATTGGTGGGGGCTTTTTTTATTTTCTTACATCAACTATAACGCTCATTTGTTAAAATTTTTGGTTAATTAGGATAGGAAGTATGCAATATAAAGGCCAAATATAGTCTTGCAGTAGTAATTTCATTGATAGCAAATTATTTTTTGATGGTACTGGGGTGTTCTGGAAACTGCTGTTTCTACAGTGTAGGTATAAAAGGTGTTTCTGGATGTCTTTTTAGATGATGTAGCCCAAACAGAGGAAGCAGAAGATTCTAAACTGCATCAGCAGAAATGGTAAGAAAACGGAGAGCGATTTGTTCCCATCTTGCTTTCACGTGAACTGCCAAACAGGATCGTGTCTGTGGTCAGCTGAAAAGTTTCTTTTGCCTGTCAGAGGTTGGTCTCACTAGCATGTATCACAGTATTTGCTGCAGAACAATCCTTAATAAGCTACAAGAATCACAGTTAGCATTTCCTTTGGCATTTCAAGATCAGATTATGCTCCTGAAATGAGTAAGTGTGATTCTCTTGGATATCCAAGACAATGGAGTGTGTCTCCCCACTGGAACTAGTAGATGTGCTCCTCCAAAGACTTGGGACTGTGGTGCTTTTGTAGAAAGCTTGCCTGGTGCCCCTCAGCTGCTTCCCTGGCACTGCTGCTGGTGTAAGTGCCCCTACAGATGGGGACACTGGGCTGAGTGTGGGACTCCATGGGAAGACTCTGGCTGTGGTTTTCTGTTTTGGAAAATAGTCCCACTAAACTACTTTTCTTTCAGCTGTCACCCAGAAATCAAGTGGTTTCAAGATAATGACACTGTTACACTGAAGATAAAAATAGCAAGTGCAGCTGATGCTAAATGCAAGTTCTATAAGGAGAAGGTGGTTTTCAGGTAAGCTTAAGAAACTTAAGCGTAATCAAAGTGTTTTATGATCAGTTTGCATTTACTTTTTTTAAACTTTTTTTTATATTTTAGTGCTAGTTCAGGAGAAAAACTTTATTTGGCTGACCTGGAGCTACAAGAGTCTATACTTGCAGACAAGTCTACATGTGTGATTAAGGATACAGAGGCTGTGATTGTTCTGGCAAAAGAAAAAACAGGAGCATGGTGCAAATTACTGAAGAACAAGGTAAAGTGGAAATTAGTTTGAGAGTTATTGAATGTTTTGAACACATTTATTGGGCATCAGAGCAGGTATTTCAAACTGTGTTTTTGTCAACAGAATATTCACGTGTCTTTAGATTTTGAACACTGGGAAGAGCCTGAAGAGGAAAGTCCTTTTTCAGTTGGTAAGGACTAAAACAGTCTGTGTTTATAATACATAAAATGATGAGCCTCCTTGGTTTTTTACATGTTTTTCTCTGAAATCAGAGATGAGACGCTTGGCAGGTTGCTCAGGTTCTCTGAAAAAAGGCTGAGAGGACCTTTAACAGCAAACTAGAGTCAGCAGAGCATTTTTCTATCAGAATAACACAGGAAAAAAAGGCAGAAGCAGTTTTGAGTGTTTTGGTCTAGTTTGAAAAGTGTGGAGTTTAGTTACATGGTAGTATTAAATGACCTAAGCTATTTGTTTTGAAGGTTGTTTTTTCTTGGTTTGTAAATATTGTACTTTGTTAATTACTTGTAGGTGCTGGAAAACTGAGTTTCCCTGCTGCAGGAACTGAGGAATGGTTTGACTCTGCAGAAGACAGTGATGAGTAGTTGGGAGGAAAAAAATCCTTTGTCCTCTGATAAGAGTTATGTTACTGTTAATGTTTATTTAGACAGTTAATGTGTTTGGTGATTTGTTAATTTGATTGTTGATGTAATTGCTAATTAGAAACATTAGTGTCCTCAGGCCCTGACTACAACTGTGCTTAATTATAACCTTCACCTGTGAACAGGTATTTGCAAAGCTGTACCTGTTGCAGCAGTAGTTAGGAGGTGATGTTACCTGTATTTTGGTCTTCGTCTGTATTGTGATGCAAGCAGAAAACTCAAATCACCTACTTGAAAAAAAGAGCCTGGTTTTTCTTTGCCTGTTTTGTTCTTCTTTGACTTGTGTAGTATCTAAAGTCCAGAATATTCTGTGGTTCTGTGAATGAAGAGTTTGCAGTTGAAAAGGGGGAGTTTTGTCTAGTTTATATATTGAAAATGAGAAGCTGGACTCGATCTGCGTTGTAGGTTCATACAGAGCTGTGAGCGTTCCTGCAGTGTTTCAAGTGTATTCTGTCTTTCTCCAGTGAAGTCCTTGACTGTGTATTCTGTGTCACAAAGGAGCAGTTTTGCCAGTTAAATAAACACAAATGTTTTGGCCAATATGAATGTGTGAAAATACAGCTTTACAGAGTTCAGGGGCAAGGGTCACTCTGTTACTTGGTACACAGGGTAACGCATATAAAGGAAGACTGAATTTGAAGCAGTTTGCAGTGATTTATCTGGAAGGCAATAGGGGGTCAAGGGTGCAAAGGGTATGAATTCAAAGAAGGGTGCAAAAGGCCTTAGCAGCACATAATTATTGAGTAATGTAACATTTACAGAGTGATTCTGTGGGGTTTACTACACTTATAACAGTGGCTTAACTATAGATTTGTGATAGATTTGTGTGTCACAGCCTGGCTCCGGGGCCGTGCTGCCGCCCCGTGCGACCGCCTGGTACTGCAGCCCGGGCGGGACGGGGGGACCACGGGCTGGGGGACATCCCCCCGCAGCCCCTCGGGGCCCGGCAAGAGGGGGGGACATCCCCCCGCAGCCCCCCGGGGCCCGGCAAGAGGGGGGGATATCCCATTGCAGCCCCCCGGGGCCCGGCAAGAGGGGGGGACATCCCCCCGCAGCCCCCCGGGGCCCCCACCCAGGCGAGCGAGCGGTGCAGAGGTTTCTCCTGCCCAGTGATGTCGGAGTGGGAATTTCGGATGCAGGCGCCGTCCCCGCATCCCCTCCGGAGCCCCGCGCAGCTGCCCCGGCTCCAGCACCGCCCCCAAAGCCTGTCCTGTGTCCCCCGGCAGCCACCAGCCCTGTCGCGACAGCGGCATGTCGCCCCAGGGGATGCCGTGGGACATCTGTGGCCGGCCCTGCTCCCCCTGGGGACCGGGGCTGGAGAGGGGCAGGAGCTGGAGAGGCCCCCGAGAGGCGCAGAGGGACAGAGGGAGGCGTCCCGCAGTCACTGCCCTGGGTGAGGGGGTCCCGCTCCGTGTGCCCCGCAGCATCCTCAGCCCGCACACCGCACACACAGCCCCGCACGGGGCTGTCAGACCCCCACCTGCTCCCTCAGGAGGGGCTGCCGGGGGACAGGAGCTGTAGGAGAAGAGAGAAGGAGAAAGAAGTGTCCGAACCGGCACAGCCTTCTGGCCCCACCGAGAGCCGGAGCTGCAGTGGGCGCTCCAAGCCTGGCTGCCCAGGGACTGCCGGCTCCCTGCAGGTCAGGACTTTCGGGAAAGCTCCAGAGTCTACTTATTGGCAAGTGTAGGAGCCCCCTGTCCCTCTGGGCTGCCATGAGCAGGGACCCCAGGCAGGCCAGGGACCCGGCTTTGCCGTCCCACCCTGGTCCCAGCACGGGCTGCTGTGCCCTCAGGGTCCCTCAGGGCACCCTGCCCTGGCCCGGGGAGTTCGGATCGGTCTGCTGAGGGGGAGCCACGGCAGAATCACCTCCCTCTGCCCTCAGGAGCACCTCGGGGGCCCGTCCCGTGCCAGGAGCGGCGGTCGCAGAGCTGTTCTCGCCCTGGGGTGAGGGCAGAGCTCAGGGAGGGTGCCCTGGGGGGGCTCCAGGAGTGGAGTCCTCCAGGGTTTGCTCCAGGTGAGCCCCGAGGGGCGGTGTGAGGAGCTGCTGGAGCGGTGTCTGCCCCTCCTGGGACACAGCTCTGGGGACCATCGGCAGCCTGAGGCGTTTTCTGGTCGATTGTGCCACTCTGCAGCTCTGGCACCCCCAGCCAGGCCGTGTCCCTGTGTCCTGGCACAGCCGGCAGCTCTGAGGTGACAGCAGGACACAGCTCAGGGTGCTCTCCAGCCTCCCTGTTAAGGGGTTAAGGGGCATCTGCTGGGGTCCTGGAGGAGCTGAGGGTCACACAGAGTGCCTCGGTCACCACGAGTCCCTCAGAAGGGGACATGGGAATCCTGAGAAGGTGGGATGGGCAGGAGTGGGGGAGTCCCTCATGTTTGCTCCATCCAGCCCACAGGCTGGTCCAGAGCATGGAGCAACACAAGAACCTTTCTCATTTCCTTTATTTATTTAACAAAAAACCTCTCAAAATAAGCTTTATTTGCCTGAGTTTTCAACGGTATGTACCCACTTAGCATGGGTTTTAACACATCCATTCTAATCTTTCCCACATTTGTGGTGCTGCTTTCCCAGAACAAATGCTTTGGCAGTGCCATTGCTCTGCCAGCAGTAATTCCAAAGGGAGCTTTGGCAGTGCCTTTGCTCTGCCAGAAGTAATTCCAAAGGGAGATTGCTGCTTTGTGCTGGAACACGTGCTCAGAAAGAGCCATAAAAATTGGGGAAATCAGGCTGGTTTGTTATGGTTTTTGCAGCATTTATTTTGCAGCTCTCCCTGGTATTTCCACCTGCATGGAGGTTCTCGTGGTTCACAGGAAACTGTACGTTTTCCCATAAAGAAAGTCCTGGGTCAGATCACTGCCCTGTGGGTGATCCCCATCGGATCCCACCCCACTGGGCAATCACTTCACATGTTCTACAGGGTGGGGAAAAGTGCCAGAGACCACTGGCAGCAACCTGGAGTCAGCAGAGGCTGAGGGATCTCTGCCACAGACCTTCCTCAGAATGCCATCAGCACAGGCTGGTGGTGGCCATGAATGTGCTCCTTAAAACCTGGTCAAGAGTTCCCTTGAAAGTCATGCTTTTATTGATTTAAGGTGTTCACTTTTCCCTACTGAATGAGAAGATATATATATATATTCTGTGGTTTTGAACAGGGACCAAAGGGAGAGTTACTTCCAAAAATAGTCTGTGCTTGTGCAGCCTTTAAAAATGAAAAATAGATTTTTAAAGAGTAATGGTTAACAATATGCCCTCATTACTCATTTTTAAATTGCTTTTTTTGGCACAGAACACTTCTGTGGTGGAGCCTCTGTTCCATAGTTGGAGAGAATCCAGCATTTTAACTCTTTGATCAAACTCACAATTACTCTGTCTTCAGTGGTGACATGGAACTCCCAAAATAGGTTAATGAAAAGCTCCCAACACACACTTTTGTAGCCCTAAGCTACACACAAGGCTCTAGTGGGGATCGTCTGCTACAAATATTCAACAAGTGATTGGAATACTCAAACGTAACTTATAACAGTGTTAAAAAGCAAATCTCAGTCCTCTTAGCTGAAGATCATATTCCTGAATGTTTTTCACATGATTCATTGGGTTCTAACAACAAGTGTCATTCCCTTGAAAGCAGAGCTCGATAAGGTACTATTTAACCTTTTCCTCATTAAAAGCCAACTGTATCTTGATCTTACAGAGAAATGTGAGGATCCAAACTATTTCCTGACAGGAGAGGGGAGCAGAGATGCCTGTGTTGTGTACATAGCACTGTCAAGCAGGAAGGTGGGAAGAAGCACAGGTAAGAGAGATAAGTCTTAACTTACCACGATATTTCAAGCAAAGTTTGCTGTATCATGAAAAAACCCAAAGTATTAAAATCACCTTTTAATAGTACCTGGTTGGCATGGCAGCTAAGGAAGACTTATGAAACAGTTGATGTGTTCGTGCTTTCTCAGGTTTGAGTTTAAAGACCAAAGGTGCACCTGCGGCATCAGGGACAGACAGTTGTCAGCAAAGCTTTTCTGCTCTATGATTAGTGACTATGTAGCTTCCAAGAAGGGAACTCATGTCCAGCTGTCTCAGGATGTGTAACTTAAAAGATTTGACACTGTAGATATACCCTAATTATTCTATCCTGGCAATTATCTGCCCTCATCAGCTGTTTTTGAGAGGATAGTTTGTGCAATTGCTACCAGGTAAAGCTGATTAGAGATCAGAGATCAGATTTTCTTTTTATTTGTTTCCTTTCTCCCTACTCCCTTCTCTGCATCTAATATCTCTTTCTTTTTCCCCCTCTAAGAAAATAAAACTTAAAAACCCCCAAACCCTCAAAAATTTTCTGCTTTGCTTGATCATTTTTCTCCTCCTGTTGTTTTTTCTTTGGTTTGACCACAAAACCTTACAACCCATTATTCACCCAATCTACTAATGAGCTTCTTTCTCAGATTTTATGTACCCTGCATGATGAAGAACATCTGTACCTTGAGTAAAGCCTGACAGCTCCCTGCCTATTCACCAATTGCTTTTTTTCTCTTTTCTTTCAATGCAATACTATTAAATGCAATGCCTGGGAAAGAAAACTGGCAGAGTCTCCAGAACATTCTATTCTGATCACCTTACCCCAATATTTCAGTAGAATTATCCAATTCATATGGTAATCATTACCTTCTAATCAATGTTTCCTATGTAACCTTGCTTATTCACTCCTCCTTATTCCCAAGAAAGCCAAATGAGACTATTGGGGGCATCTATCTTTCATGATAGGAAGAACAGATTGATCATGCTGGCAGCATGTTAACAAAAAGATGTTTTCCATTAATCAACACTTATAAATAATTTGTCAAAAGTTACAGAGTGCTTAATATATTCCTTAATAAACAGTTATTACATGGACCAGCCAACCAATAAACTGCTTATAACTACAAAAGCTCTTCTATTGTGCTCAGGGGGTTTCTCAGCCTTTCTGAAAGCCAGGGGGCATCTGCTATCCTGAACAAAATGCTAACTCACTGCCCAGTTTTGTGGAAATGGAATATTTTGTGCATCACTGCCATAATGTGTTTAATATGAATTTACTATATTTTTATTATTCATATTAACATATATCCTTTCATTTTGTCTTGATGGCTTGGTCATCTGCATAGAATTGATTTTTTTGGAAGGAGAGAGACCATTTTTTAGGCTACCTTGTGGTGTCTGGCAGACCATCAGTGTTCCAGGCTGAGGTATAGTGATGTATGGCAGGTGCTATTAGCATCTTCTTCATTAACTCTTTCTACAAGTACACTCATGAACTTAGATTCTAGTCATTAACATTATTGAAGAGCTGCAAACACACACACACACACTTTATATTTCCTAAGAAACCATCTGGTTTTGTTTTAACACTAGTAGAAGATCAAGTTTCAGTAGGGCATTAATGAAGAATGAAAAATCTGGATTTAAATCTTTGAAACAAGGCAGAAAAACTTATCTCTGGTGGACAGGGACTGCATCAAGTCTCCTAGTGCCCCTGCTGTGCTAGCAAGATCCAGTGGATGTCACTTAAAAGCCATATATTAGCAGATACATTGTAGGAAAAATTATAGTGCTGTGCAGGCCAAAGTCTGGGAAGATTCACGTGCTTGAAAAATCCCTATGAGCCCACTGTCTTCCATTTTTCAGTGTCTCCATAGCAGAGTGTCCAAAGGAAAGCTGAGGATGTTTTCTTTGGTACCTGTCTTTGATCCTAAAAGCTGCATTTGCTTCATGTACATTCCAGGATTCCCCAGTGTAATCTGGGCTGACCCCAAGAACTCAGCTGGATTCTCCACAAGAACCATCCACTATCTCAGGGGTTGGTTTGGCCAGTCTCAGGATAAATGCTGCCCTACAGGATCACCTGAAGAGAACTTTTTAATGACAATATTCCTATCCGATTATTTTACACTTGCTAGGGAAACTGCATGAAGTGGCTCACATTCTTTACGATGGGAACACCATCAAAACAGTCTGTGAGAATGTTCTCCTGTGTCAGTTCACCTCAGGACTAAGCTACAAGAAAACATAAACAAAAACATTGCACCTCATTTGAAAGATGCCTTGGCCAGATTAAACACCCGTGGCAATTCTTTAGGAAGATCTCAGAGTACTGCAGCAGTATTAGTAAAATTTTGCACCTGGTACTACTATGAACTAGTTATATATTCCATTTTACAGACATGGGAAGCAGCCCAGGAGATTAGGCAGCTAGGATTTAATTTCATTCAAAGCAGTGGAGAAATTCCACTAAGATTTTGGCATAGATCTAGTACCAGAGGTTTTCTGGACTGGAGACTAAACAATATTCTCACCATTGTCCTCACACAACAGATTTTATGAAATGTAGGATTTAGAGAGGACAAGGGACTTCTTGGCAATGGCTTTCAACTATTCTTTATAATGTTCCAAAATGGTCACAGTGATTTTTGGTAAGCAATATTTTCAGCATATGTGTTTTAATCAGCAAAAAAAGCATGCTAGATGGTGCAGATCATACATATGATGATTAACAATAAAAATGGGTTGATAATGTCAATAACTCCAAAGCCAAGAGAAAGTTAAGCATGAGTAAACATCTTTGAAGATAATGTTTGAACCTCTGACCTCGGTGCTTGGAACAGGGGAAGCTGGTTCTCGTCTAGTGGACCTAATTATGCCTCCACATTACATCCTACACAGTCTTAAATCTTTGTATCAGCCATTTTTCTATAGGAAATAGTTTAATTTTCTGTAGCATGTATGAAATATATTTGCAATAGAAACAGATGTTGTTTTCATTTCTCTAACCAATTAAAATTCTAACATGATAAATATAATATACATATTTGAACAAGACAAATATCTCAGTCTTCATCAGACTACAGTGAAAATACCTGAAATAATGCCTTCTCAAACTTGGACAGGTTTCCTAGAACAAATTTACCTTCAGCACCCATGTTTGCACTTCAGCATGTTGTTCTGTGCTTAATGAGATACAAGCCACAGGTTGTTTCATGCTTTTAATTTTGATATTTTTCACAATGTTTTAGCTAACTTAGACTGATTGCTCAGCTAAATATGTAGATGATAATTAGTTTAAAAGCATATAAGATTTATAGAGCAATTCTCCAGCAACTCATTATTGGCTACACTAATGACGTGGTGTGCACTAATAGAATTAGCCTGGACATACTGGGGTAAATATGAAATATAATACTTATCAATTAAATGTTTAATACAGCATTACCTGACCCAGGAATCGAAAATGAAGTTAATTTGATATGGGCTATTTTTTATAGGAGGGGAATTCATGGTCCCTGTCAGAGGACAGGGCAGTTGTGGCAGGAACAATCCTCGCCCTCCTCACTCTCCCAGCTGACATCTTTGTTATCACACACATTCCCACTGAGCCATCCCCACATTCCTGGTCAGTCCCGCTGCTGTTCCCACTCACACACATTCCCACTGAGAATAGCCGGTAAAAACAGAAGAGATATGACAAGTTCTTGCTTTAGCTCAAAGTCAGTTGAAATAAATTGAAAAACAGTCCTTTTCCTTAAATACTTTGTGGATCTGACTCTGAGTGGACTGAAGGATTTCACAAGTGAAAAGTCTTCAAAGCCAGACCTAGTTCTGCTCCTGTGTTTCCTTCACTGGGAAGGAAAATTTCACTGCTACTGAGGAAGGAGAATAAATCTTTTCATTTACAGCTGGATTTTCTGGAAAAGTAGACAGTTCTGGCAACAGCACCTTCTGAACAAATATCTCCTGCAGGAGCACTTGAGATCTCCTTAAGGCAGATTGTACTTCAACATCTGTGTGCTAAGATAGTTTGGGATAATCTCGTTAAGACCCCCTTGATTTCAACAGGAATTTTTCCATTCACTTTGAAGAACTTTGGGTCATGCCCTAATAGTGCAACCTTAGGAGGCTTCTGTTCTGTTTTCCTTAAGGATTCATGTTTTATTTTTGCAAAATGATTATCATTACATGGTCAAATAATGTAGTACTTTATTAGAACAAAGATAAATGCCACTGTGCCTCTGAGGAGGTTAAAAAACCTATTTTTCATTATAATTTGTTTAAATTACAGAAAGATGAAGATTAATTTTGATGTGTTTATTAATTACTGGCAGCTCTCATAGCTGTGATACAATATAGAGGCAGCTCATTTAAAAGTACGTAATTTACTTTTCAACTCAACCCTCTGTAGTCTTGTCCCTGTTGTGCTGCTGCTTTTCTTTCCAACTACACCTGTATCATCTCTGATCATCCTGACAGAAGTGACATGTGTGGAATTTTCCACATTGCTTCTGCATAAGCACAGAAGAATAAATCGTGGTGCTTTAGTATGTGTATCATGTTCCCCTGTTTAAGGTCTGAATATCTCTAGCTGATAAGCAGCCTGTTTATTTAAATGTGCAAATTTGTACATGCTTGACAATACTGTGTCAGTAAAAGGTTTTATTCATTACCACATTTTCTACTTGGTTGGGCTACTCCTCCCTCACAAGGAAGAGTTTGGCCGTCTCTGCCCTCCCCTGGGGTGCTGCTGAAGGAGAAGAGGCTGATTGGCACAGTGCAAAGCTGGTTCTTCATTTCCCTGAGCCTGTAGACAGCTCTCTGAGAGAGCAAAGGTATCTTTAAAATACTCTCAAGTCATTCCATCCTGCCTAAAACCTGGCTGTGGGGGGGACCATCACTCCACAAAAGCTATCTTTTGTTTAGACAGCTCTAAGTGAGATTGCTGTTATTTTTATCAGTGCAATGAACTGTTCCTATGGTACCCATCATTTAGTTTCCAGGATCTAGTGCTGCTTTTATTCTTCTCTAAAGTGATCCACAAGACGTAATTTAACAAGAAAAGAGAAGCTATGGAGGCTTCATAGCAGAAAGTCTATTAAGATCCTCCTATATAGTAAATAGAAAATTAATAAAGAATGAAATATTTCCCAACTTTGAAAAGTATTCACAGGCCACAGAGAGGACAGAAAAAGAAGTCAAATTCCTTTAAAGAACAATATATGCATAGTTGATCTTCCACTCCTCCAGAAAACAGCACTGAATCCACTAAAGATTTAGCTAAGCCTAAATGGGCCAAATTCTGTCTTGGAGTCTGGTGCAAGAGAACATTTTCCCTTTATGGACACCCCTACAGTGAAAGCAACACATCTTTTCCAATAGCACCACCATCTCCATGTTCTGGAGAGCTGGCCTAATCCCAGAAGAAACCTTAAATTGGAGATTAAGCTGAAATTTGAAAGCATTTCCCAACATGTCATGGATTTCCAGTTAGTTTTTCTTAGTAAAGATTTGACTATCTTTCCTCTTTCAAGCTTCTGCTTTCATGATGGACATTAATCCACCAGACAACCTGTGCCTGAAGCATGGCTGAGAACTTTTCACTGCAACCAAGCCCTCCAGTGGGGATGGGTGCTTGTTTTATGCCAACTAATAGGGCTGAGCTTAAACTGAAACAGCGGTTCCAGCTGAGGCTTTTTGCTCCTGCTGAGGAATTCCAGTTGCTCACTGCTATTCACAGGGAGGGCTGTTTCATGATGCTCACAGACACAATGGGTGTCCCTTAGTAATTACCCAGATTTAGGGAGCTACAGAGGGTGATTCAGACCCATGTAAGCCACTGTAAGTCACAGGTGACTTCCTAAATCTGACCTTCCTGGGATCCTGCCAATGCCACAAGGTACTGGGAAGTTGCTGATGGATGGAGTTTAACAATAAAAGCTTCTGAAAAGGAGTATAAAATACTACAACAATAAAATAGCAGTAACTGCAAATTTATTGCATCATTTAAGAAAATCTAGCACATTTAACTGATAAGAAATAGTAATTAGCCTCCAAGCAGCAATGTATTTAAATATTTAAACAAAATTCCAGTCCACAAGAAAGAAACTGCTATTAATGACATGAAGGCAAATCTCTCTTGTGAGGTTAAAGAACAGCAAAAAGCAACCAGCGCATTTTACTTCATTTTCAAATGTCAAGTGTTAAACTGGGAAAATTTACACGTGGCCAACTCAGCTCTGGTTTGGCCCCAGGTGTGCTGCCTTTCCCAGGGGAAGAGGAGAGTGATCATGTGTTGTGCCCAGAAAGGGAATCCTTCCTCCCTGCCTGTGCTTTCAGGCAGTGTGACTGTCTGAGTGATAAAGCCTGTCTGAAGCTGCAGGAGAGAAGGATTATTAAAGCTTTACACAGTAGAGATGTGACCCAGTCCCAGGTTGGTTTCTTCTGTGGGAGTGTTCCAAATGATATCTGGTATTTCACCATAATTGAGACATTTAGAAGCAAACATGTCTAGACTGACTGATGTTTTGAAACAGCTATTCCCCCATTTTCTCTCACTGTATCACTTTGAACTGCATGTAGTGTAAAAATCGATATCAGATTTTTCTGTTTCATTCTGCATTCTCAACCTATAGGTAAAATTCTTGGTCACAGACACATCCTGTTAAACTCTTTAATGCTAATGGCTGTTTTTCACAAAAGCTCACATGATCCCAAGTCCCTCTTAAGCTCTGGAACTGAGAGGATCCCTACACCTTATATTGGCACGAGTCACCATACAGCAATCTTGTAAATAAAGTACAGAAATATGAAGTTAAACCCAGCAACCCAAACATCAGGTTGAAATAATATGCCAAAATATGATACACTGTGGGTTGAAACATAATAGATGTCCCTGTACATAATGAGAGCACTCAGGAAATATAATATTTTTAGCATCTGAATAGAAAATAAATTAACAGAGAAAACTTCTATTTCAGGCAAGAGCGAGTACGGTGCAGGAGATGGATAGTTTAACTCACCACTCTCTAAGTGGGAGGGGTTCCTAAGCAAAATTGCCTGTTAATAACCTGAAACATGGTCATGGTCTTTTGTATGTGTAGCTATGGGATCAGAAATTCACAAATGTACCTCTTGGCAGTGCGGCAGACTTCATCCACCCACTTGCCTTGTGATGAAAGAGACATAAAGACACAGTTTTCACGTTTGCCCCCGTTTGGCTGGGCGTGATCCCAGTTGGAATATTGCAGAGCCATGCCATTGACATCAACAAATTTCCCTTCATTGATCATGTCAGTGACCCCCACCCAAAACTCCGACGCTCTGGGCACGCTTTTCTTGCCATAATCCCGGAGAGTGTTTGTTTCCTCGTTATTCCTCGGGATAGCCAAGGTCCCTCCCTTGGTTATGCAGTCTTCATTGGCTTCATGGAAATGTTTGGTGCTTTCTGACACGAGGTAGCACTTCTTATGGGCCTTTGTCCCACGAAGACACACTGTGGAGAGAAATGAGTTTGTGTGTTCAGTACAAGTGTAAGAAAGGAATTATGTGTCTGATCAACCGGATATGGACCATATCCTATGTCTCAGTTTCCTAGTATTTCCAGTTCTAGTATTCACTGCATTCCTTAGCTGCATTTTCATAGTCATCATTTTACATTAGTTCTTAACCTTCAAATTTTAAACCTTCAAACTTCTAATGGCCAAAGAGGAATAATGAACATATTTGTTCAGTGTGAAATGCTTTAACAAATTTATATTCATGGGGGAAATCAGAGAGACTTTATCTACTTCAGCAGTGCTGCAGCAATGATAAAGACTGGCCATCTTTGGGGAGAAGTACGTGCTGCAAAGTGGTGTGTGGCAGCATTTTACGTTTCATGCTATGCAGAAAGGAGACCTGGGAAATTCAAGCAAAAGAAGAAATCAGACTTCTAATGTGTATTTTAGAAATGCCCATAAGCTATAAAAACAGCCCCTTTTTCAGTTATCATAGGGACATTAACAAACACAGTCAGAGCCAGGGTGGTGACAAGTCTCTTTTTGCCAGATTTGGAATCCAGTTGAGCAGTGTGGGTTATGAATTTAGAATAAAGCTCAAAATAAGTTTTGAGGATAGAAAATCTCCTGTCTCTGGTTTCATTTCTAAGCCACTGCATGCTTACTCTCAAGCTCCTTCTGGAAGCAACACAAGAATTACTTTCAAACAGGAGTTACTTGTCTAGCACAGGCTCCCTCTTTTAAGAAACTTCTAAAGCCTTCTCATAAGACATTTGAAATAAAAATATTTTGTAAAGCTCAAAAAGCTCTATGTAACCCAAGACATAAAACTGGGCAACCCAGATATTACCATCCCTAAGGAAAATATGTTCTGACTCATGGGAATGATGTAATTTCCTCTGTAGTGTCTTCTTGTACATGTTTAAATGCCAAGTTTTATGTCAACAGCTGTAAAAAAGCACAACTGTCTAGTAGGTGCATGTGTATTTACCCTTCTTATTTTGTTTGGAAATTTTCATCTGGTTATTTAAATACCTGAAGGACTCTGCACATTGGTGCAGGGTATTTGTGAATGCCCAGTAGATATACCTTTTGAAGTTTGATGGCAACATTCACATTTGAGTGTTGCAAACTGCACATTTTAAATAGGCTCAGTCCTTTTAGCTTCCTTTTGGGGGTATTCTCAGCCTTTGCCATGAATATTTTTGCCTTGTTAGTTATTCCATGTTCTTATCAAAGCTGGGCACCTCCTTCTCTGACCATTTAAGCTCTCAAAACCAGAAACCTATATAGTGTTGCCTTTGATGATACCAAAGGACCTGCATTCCTCAGTCACAAAATCCCACTGAAGAGGGGGATGGGAGTGAAGGAGAGAGAGAGACAGTGAGAACTTTTGGAAGCCATTGACCAGCCCTAGGTGCTTTACCTGTCTGGAGTGCTTGCATTTCTTTCAGAGCATTTACTTCTCGCCACAATTTGTCAATCTGGGTTTTCAGGTCATCTTTTTCTTAAATAAAAGGAGTATACAGAAATTAACAGGTATGCACACACACGAATTTAAAAAGTGGATGTTAAAAGCTGTTTCAAAGTATCATGGGTTGCTGCATTGCTTCCTGTAAAAAAAACCACCTTTACCTTTCATTCTCATAGTTTATAATGGACTTTATCCTACCAACTCTTTGAAAGCCATGGATCGTTGCAGCTAATCATTATTTAGTGAGCTGTTATCTAATTTACAGAAAATATCCCTTTTTCTTTTGAACCTGTACCCTCTGGGGTATAGACGTGACACACAAATAATGGCAGGACACAAGTTGTGTTTCTTCAAGGAAATGTTATTTCTGTGAGCATGAAAGTTTCACACAACTGTTGTTTTAACACAGTGAGGAACAACAGATAAAATCAAGCTGGGCAGCCTAAATGGTGCAGTGAAGCAGGCAGGACTCCTGGCTCTCCAGCCTGTGCTGCTCTGTGCTGGCACAGAACATGTGTGAGCAGCCTGGCCTTGGCATGCCAAGCTTAAACCCCTGGGGATTCCAAAGGAGAAGGCAGGATCTGTAACTCCATTGCTCCAGAGTAGCACAGTCTTCTGTACAATGGCTTTATCAAAGCATTTGATTCATTAGCTAGGAGTTCAAATATTTGCTATTAGTGTAACCTCCATCATACCCTCTTTTAATGGAAATAAGTCTTTGAATTAAATACACAGACATCTCCAAACATTCTGTGGTTTTATATTTGCTCTGTAAGCAAATTGGGAATTGGCTGTGGGAATTGATCCTTTATGTTTTCCTGCTAATTCTTGTTCATTGGTTTGACTTAACATTTCACAGTACTTTTCACACAAGTAATATTCCACAAATATTAGACAGACATTCTGTTAAAATTAGGAAATGGGACAAAAATCTGAACTGTAATCCTTGGAGACTACATACATTAGTCTGCTTTTCCCCCCATATACACGAATTTCCATTTTTCTGATCTCAGTCAATATAACTAACTCTATAGACAACTATGTAACTAAGAATGATTGGCCAGAGTCCTCTCTCAGCTGCACCTGTGAGTTCTAAATAATGTTGACAGAGCTGAACAGACATAAGAGAATAATATATTTACAGCTTCTATACAACTCTATTTCCATAACTCATACTGGCACCTCATTCTTGGCTTTGCTAACTCACCTATAAATGTTTTAAAGACAGATATAATATAGACTTGTGTCCTTTGTTAATAAGCATTTGTATAATATTGGTTTGTGGTTCATGCAATGCCATTTAAAGTACCCAGTAAATCTGCATAATCTATAAGCTTCTATCCCTCCTCCCAGATAAGACCCAGTACCTTTCACTCTACGCTTGCTGTGCTTCCTGGCTTTGAATTTGGATGCCTGGCTGATGGTCTGATCCAGCAGTAGGAAGCTTATGAGTAGGAAAATCAGAAGTCCAGTTTGTGCCATGTCTCCTTGAAAGACCTTAACACAAGGAACTTCAAGAGCTTCTCTTTAGCAGCTCTGAGAGCAAGTGACACAGACCCATCTCAGTGGGGACTGCCTGAGGTCAGGTTTATAAAGTGTGGTGACAGGGCTGGCTGTGCTCCTTGCTTACGAAATGTGTTTAATACTTGAGCTGGCTGTAGCATAAGACACCCCCTTGTTCTCACATCCCATCTGAAATTCCTACTTCCATTCTGAGCTCAGCTGTACCAGCACTGTACAGTGCACTGATTGCCTCACTTGTAAGCACCGTATCTCCTGTTTTAATGCTGAAGCCAAAATGTATGGAAAATCAGAGGGACGCTCAAAATCACCTTGTGCAATGCCAGCCTCAAAGAGGGGGAGCCAAAACATTGCTACAAATGCCATAGGCTCACCCAGCATGGCTCTGGCCCAAGCTGGTTAAGTCACAACAGTGACCATCATCTTACACTGACACAAAAAACCAGAATGTCACTCCCTGAGTAAATGCAAACACTGCAACTACAGACCCACGTGGAGTATACATACATTAAGAGCACATTTATTAAGAGTGCATTTGTTATTTTAGGAAGAGTTAATGAATGCCTGATATGACTGCCTTTCTGATTAAGAACAGTCCATGCAATCAGCAGGGTCGGGTCAGGGGAACAAAAGGTGGGGATACTCTTCCAAAGGTTCCCAAACCCTGACTGTAGGGTCAGAGGAAGAGGAAAACACAAGATCCTTGAAGCAGGACAGTGTTTTTCGGGACTCTGGAGATCTCCCTGCATTTGGATCTCTTTCACTTGCCCTTGGGCTCTGTGGACTTTTGTGGTGCTGCCTTTAATTGGGATTGCTATAGGAAGTAGAACCTCTCACTGATTTTTGGTGGACAAATGAAATTGTCGCAAAAATGTGCCCATCCATCACACTTTTCCATTTCTTTTTTTCCTCTTTTTCCCAGTGAGAGGGGATTTATGTAAAATGTTGACACCAAAGCCATTGTTGGGTGCTGGCAGGTGCACCTCATGCCCTTCAGAGCTGTTCTTCCAGACATCCCTCTGCCTTGACTGCATTCTGCTCATGTTGCTGCCTTTGCTTTCAGAGCTGCAAGAGCAAGAGACTTACAGCTTTATGAAATGAAAGCTGAGATTTAGGAACCCGCTGGAGTACTACAGGAGTGCATACTGGCTTTTCCCAAACCCCACCTACAGTCTAAAAGCACTTCAGTACTTACAGTGCAAACCACACCCACCCCATCTGTCCTGGACACCTTTAAACAGCTCGCTGTACTCTCAGAGTCTGTAACGAGTAATTATCTCCTAATCATTAGTTAAGGAACTTCCCAAAAATGCATCCTGATGTGATAAAATTTAGTTCCAGTGGTCCTGCTCCAAAATATTTAAGTATTAACACACACTTGGTAAGGAAACCTCTGGATTTTCGTGGTTGCTCCATCCCGCGTGCTATTAGGGAGCACAGAACACTGGAGATGGCTGTTGTGGGTCCCACCCATCCAGGACTGCCCAAAACATCACACACAGTTGCACATTTCAGTCTATGATAAATGTGGAAAGGGCTGGCATTCCAACTAGCACACCTGGAACCGAAGCATGACCTGGCAGAGAGGAAAACAAGGAGCTTTGCAAGGGTCTAGTTCAAATTTTAATTTGTCATTTAGAATGAGCCCTAGGTTCAGGCTTGATCCATATTTTATTCCAGTGATATTAGGGCATCAATAGAAGTTAATTAAGGGCAGATGGTAGAATCAATAACTGCCTCCAGTTAATTTGTACTTGGTGCCTTCTCAGGTCTTGTGCAATTGCACAGGAAGCTGATCCTGAACCCCTGCAGCTTACAACTTGCCTAATTGAACTAGTGCTGGTTCTGGGCTGCCTTGATAAGGGAGCTGTAAACCCCTGGAGCTGTTTTGTGTGGAGTTAGCTGTCCCACAGGCTTTGGGGAGGCAGGAGCAGTGGCTGGGCTCAACAAGCCTTGTAGTGTGTGTGTTTAAGGTCTCAGGATCAGAATAGATTCGTTCCTGCCCCAAGGAACCTGAGTTTGCCCACACAGACTTCCCTTCTTTCTGTGAAATGAGCCTGACAGAGAAAGATTTGTACTCTACTAAGGCAGCACAGAACTGCCTAGAAATGGGGGGATAAAGAACACGCAGATTTGTTATTCTGACAGCTCTTGGCCAAGAGTCTGAGTTAAAAACTGCTTTCTGGAGTATGCCATGTAATGTCCTTTTAAGAACAGGGTTGAGATTCTGTTTTGAAAGCTTCAATCCCCTCGTTCACTCGTCTCTCCGACCGCTTCACCAGTTCCCAAGTAGCTCAGCTGGACTTCACTCCTAAGCAGTGAGTCCCAAAGCTGCCCTTGCAGCTGCTGGGATAGACCACAAGGATGTAGGGGCTAGAATTCATCTACAGTACCTGAGAAATAGTTTTTATACTTATGACTAATCTACACCAACTGAGGAAGCAAGTTGAATTTCTTGTATATGGTGTGTGGGCGGGAGAACCAGAGAAAAGTCAAATATGCTGCTGAGAAGACATAACCCCCCAGTGCTACTGTGAGCAAGTAGGAAATGGAGCCACACAGAAGGCCTAGAGCCTCCTGAAGGGAGTCCCTGGTTTGTGTATGGGCTTGAAACAAACATTACAATGTCATTTAGAGGTGGAAGTTTTCTTCCACTAGCATAGTTACAGAAACATAATGCAGCCCAAGGAGTGAACATAGTTATATATGGATAAAAGTAATTTATTTCTGGAACAAATTATTCCAATTTCCATCTCAGAATGTGCTATACAAATATAAATAGTATGACTAGGATGGAATCATGCCTTTTTTTTTATTTATTTGCACCAATACAGTAGAACTTGTGCATACAGACAAAATTGTGGTTTCTTGAAGTGCTTCATTCACTTCAAAGCACTCTTGAAGTGCTCTGTCTGATAAGAAACATCTTGCAAAAGCCGTGGCTGTTCTGCACTGGCACCTGGGGGTTTGGCTCCCGTCTCTCCACCTCATTCTGTTTGCTTTCAGACAACTAGACCATTCAGAGCAAAAGCATCCTTTGGTAAAAGGTTTATTTCAGTTTCTCCATCGAGACTCTTCAAGGTAAAAAGCCTATTTCCTTCAGAGACAGTTCTACCTTTATATGCTCCTGTAAACTGGCTCAGAAGAACTCTTCATTCAGCTGTTTTTTCCTCTCCATCCTCAGCCATCCTTGGGTTTCTGGAAAGAAATATGCAATGGGACAGAGTAGGAGAAGTTGGTGTGAGATGAGGCTGAGCTCCTGAAATAGGTCTGGCTGCAGAAGTACAACAGTACTTATGAAAAATAAAAATCTTTAAAAAGATTTAGTGTTTCAGTCTGTTGGAAAGGGAGCTGCTCACATGTTGCCAGTCTGTGTTTTACTGAGACCTACAGTCCCCTCAGAGCTAATTGTGCTGGAGGATGTTGAACCAAATGGGAGATGGATGGGCTGTATCTGCTGCTGGAGTCAGAGCAAACACCTGTTTATTCCAGCATTTCAGTTCTGGAAAATTCAACTCAGCATCAGAATTTGGGGAAGGGTGGGCAGGGAAAACCTTGTATGAGAGTGACTCTTTGCCCCTTCAGCTCAGATTAGAAAGAGAAAATGAAAACTGGTCAGAGCTGTTGCCAGGCTAAGGAATTGCAAGTGGGGCAATCTCAAAAGCCAGTACAGCCAACAAAAGTAGGTAAGACAAAGATTAGTAAAAGGTTTATCACCTCTGACACATCAGTTTATATGAATGTCTTGGGTGGTAAATGGGATCCACTGGTTGATTTTTATTTGTTTCAATTTAGTGTAGCAAATTTTGCAAACTCTCCATGGTTAATGAAATGCTTGGAAAATTACAGTGTGCTTGGTTTCCTTGGAAAGTCTTGCAAAGGCTTTCTTAAGGATTTGATCTCAGTCCATTCAGGTATGAGGCAGGATTGTGGCTGACATCCCAATACCAAAGTTATTTTGGGGAAATTTGTGCAAACAAACCATGTTTAGAAAAGGGAAGGGCTAGCCTTATGGTATGTGAGGTTTTGTGAAACTTATTAAAGATATTTTGGGGTTTTGCCATTAGTTCAAGTTTTTTCCTGTCATGCTAAATTGGTGTTTTGAAAGAAAATTTGCTGGGTACAAGAGATCCACTCTGTCTATCAGAATTAAAGGGGGTTCCAGGTTTACTGCAGAACCAGGCTGCCCACCAGTGACCTGCACTGAGTGTCACTGAGCTTTGAAATGGGGACATTCATGTCCTCTTTAGGTATGTGATGCTGCTCTCCCAAGCACCTGCCTCACCTTGGCACTGTGGCACTGATTTTGGGATTGATCAATAATTGGCTTCTCAAGGTGGTATTTCCCCATTCCAAATTGGGCTGTTATTACCTACAGGTCTGGTGCATTTCACTTCTTATGCTGCAAATACAGGCTTCAAAAAAAGAAGAAATTGAAGATATGAATAATGTATGTGCACAGAAAAGGAATTAGGGCACTGTTTGGAGCTTCTGGAATGAGTGCTTTTTGTACCTCTTATTTTGGGGTTCATCTCACGGGGAGGTCTCAGCAAGCAGAGAGGAGGGAAAATGATTTGCAAGAAGCAGCAGGAAGACTTGTCTTACACTTACCACAGATATTTAAGGCAAATATCATCATCTTGTCTACGTGGCCAATTCATCTTAGACATAGAGTACAGGTAAAGCAGAGAAAATACATTTTATCGAAATCAAAAGAGACTTAGAATTCAGAAGATTTTCACCAAATCTACACAAAGCACCGTGAGAAAAGCCATTGAGCTCTTCTTTTGGTTACCTCTCCACTGCACTCTGCACTGGCATAGCTGCCTTCTTACAGCATTCTTCTCAAAAGAATCACAGAGTTGCCAAATAATTTTTACTTCAGGCTTTTAGCTGCAAAAATAAGAAGTGCTTAGTGTTTTTCTGATTGTCATTGCCTGGTTCTTTAAGCAGGAAGGACCCCAAAGAAATGGGTGTTTATTTAGAGATAAATATTTTGCTGGCCATATGAAATGTGCAGAGAGCAAACCATAATCCTCCTCAAAAAGAGACCTTTTACAGATCAGCTGACTCTGGCATCTCTAAAGATAAGGGAATTTAGGAGAAATTTTAAAGCAGTTTCTTTGCAGTCCAGGTGCAAATAGGAGTTGAATGGGGTCTTTTAAAATGCTGCTCCCATGGACTTGGCAAAGTTTCTGGGTTGGGAATTCCTGGCAGCAGCTCAGCTCGTTTAGCCCTTGGGATGTGTGTGAGAATGTATCTCTTTCTCTTTTGTAAACAAAAATTACCTGTTGGGCTATTTTTTCTCCTGTAATGTGTGCTGCCTTTTTTCCTTCCTGGAAATGGCATGAAAACATCCTGAGCATTTGATTTCTCCCTTTTATGTCTGATCACCATAGTCTCCCTAATGTGAGCCTTTCCAGCTTCACATGAACATGATCTCAATAGGTTCTGCTCATCCTTACATGTCCCAGACAAACTGTGGACAAAGCCTTGGTTTAGGCACTGTGAAACTCCCAGACAGTCTGGGCTGCACATCCACAGGTTCACAGCAGGTTTCCAACAGTGCAGCTTTGCACACACTGCCAGGAGGGCTGGGCACAGTGGGGATTATGTTTTGGCATGTGTAGGTGTTTGTAGGATTTTCCTAAGAAGGACAGAAAATCAGACCTTGTCAGGAGTGTGATCATGTCTGTCTTTGGTGGCTGCACTTTACCAAGGACGTGAAGGTTCTGCTCAAGGGCTGAGGCTTTCTGCTTTGCCAATCCAGAACTTGAGTTCCCTTCTCATGTATATAGGCCATATATTCCCTTTGAGCTCCCCAACAACATGGTCCTTTTCCAGATGTGCTTCCAGAGACACTCCTGGTGCTGCTGCTCCCATCCAGATGTGTGGCTGCCCACTGACAAGGAGATGCTTTGATTGGACTTGATGGTCTTAAAGGTCTTTTCCAGCCTCAATGATTCTGCTTCAGAAGGGGGCTGCCAGCCTGGCTTGGGGCAAGAAGCCAAACTCTGCTGTTCAGGGCTGTCACAGGATCTGCAAAGACCTGACCCTGCTTTGCTCTGTCTTAGAAGCAGCACTGTCCCCATATACAGGCATCATCAGCTCCTGTGCCAGACCCCTGGCTTGGAAAACATGTGATGTAGTCCAAATAAACCACTGCTCTTTAAAATGTAAAGGAAGGTTACAGGAAGCATAGCACATAATAGGAATAGTACTTAAATGTAACTGCTTGGGAGATGCCTCCTTGTCTCTGCTGGCAAAAAGTATCCATTCAAAGCCTGAAATATGGCCTGGACTTCAGTACCAGCACATGATGCTACATATTGTCCACGTGTGTCTGTTTTATGACCTCAGACATCGGGGACAAAGGGAGTTCAAAGGCTGCATGTTAGAAACTGAAATTTGATTCCTCAGTGGCATCTAGAATGGCAGGAATAAACAGGCTATTCAAATGTTTTCAAATAATATTTTCAAAGAGTAAATATTCTAGCATTTGCTGAGCAATTTAGGCACTGTGTAAATATAAACTTCTCTGAAATGTTCATTATTCATTCTGCCATGTACATTCTTACTGCAGTTTATACTCATTTCCAGCAGATGTCTTCAGTGTCCTAGGAATGATCAGGAGAGCTCTGATTTTATATTGCTTATTCATCAAATTAAAAGAGAAAAGACCAGGTTCTCCTCTATCTGCTTAATGCTCAAGGTAAATCCATTTTGTTATACAGCCTTCCACTGGTGATACCAAGTAAAGGATGAGGCTCAGTCTGATTATACATTTTCTAGATGCTTCTTTACTCTCAGAAGAGCAGCTGCAGGCAGACACTCATCAGGTCTAACATGTCTCTGCAACTGGGCTTTCAAAGTTGTACAGACATTAAACAAAGGAAAGGGAGATAGTTTATTCTGGTTTTGTCAATACTCTTTCCCAAAATAATGCTATGGGCTCTGCATGGAATATATCAGCTTCATGTGACAAGGTGACATGATGTCACAAGTTACATCCCCAGCTCTAGGAGGGGGGCACAGGGCACACCACCCCTGGTACTGAACGGGGCTGGAAACACACGGGACATGGGCAGTGATCCAGGAGTGTGACGTGAGGGTCACACACAGCCCAGGCAGTGCACAGAGGAATACGTGGCTTTGGCAACCCCAGCTCGACCAGAGTAATCTCATTTCTCAGGAAGAAAAGACAAGGAGCAGTGGGGATTCGTGTCCCACTTTTCAGACACAGCATGAATTTCTTCAGTTCTGAAGGATGCTCTGTCCAGACCCATAATCCCTGTTTATGAAGTCTCCCTAAAGTGCAGATGGGTGCACCCTCTCAGGTACAGCTGCAGCCACATGCTGTGTTTCCTCCCCTCTCACTTGCACTGGGCAATTGAACAGTGCAGAGAGCTGCTTTTATGGCTTTAGCAAGCCTTGTGCTCTCCCTAGCTCAACAGATTACAGGGAGACTCTAGGCTATAGAAATGGGAAAGGGGAAGTTCCTATCAGTTAAATTGTCACTAGAGGCAACAGAGTTTTGCCAGCAGAATGCCAACAGCCTTTTCTGCTTCTCTGATAATTCATGGTAAAACTGTCTGGGGCCACCTTCCCATGGAGAAAAATAATTGGTGCCAGGTCACCCAAGGTGGAGATGCACAAGTGAGCCACCACCATCTGTGCAGGAGCAGATCTGAGCCATCCAGCCTGCTGAGGGGGCCAGGCTGCTTCCAGGAGAGCTCAGGGCAGCAAGGGCCCTGCACTGCCAAGTGCAGCCCACCTGCACATACAGAGGAGCAGCTGTATTCTCTGGGCAAGGATTTTCCATTTTATCCTTCATTTACTCACTCTTTCAGCTCTGTAAAACCAGTATGAACCAATACTGCATCCTCAGGAAAGATAATTGGGTTTGGCAACGTGTATTTTAACATGGAGGTTAAGTAAGGATTTAAAAAAGAATCCTGGAGCTTTCCCCCCACCAAATAAGTTACAACATGGACATAAGTATTACTCACTGAATTTTTAATGCTGCAGCTGTGATTAGGTTCATGTAGAGGATGCTGTCCCTGTCAAAGCCAGTGGGACGAGACCTGTGAGATTCCAATCTGAGTTGAGCTTACCATCTTGATGGGAATAAGGAAGGAAGCTTGCAACAATTACCCTTTCACTTTCCTGTTTTGCTCGTTGATTAGCAAACAGAACACTGTAATGACTTTATGCACTGCTGACATGTTGAACAAAACACAGATCAAAAATCTCATATGAATCATATTATGTATGCTTTATTAAGTTAACCTACAGCCTGAGGGAATGTGCTGCAAGAAAGACAGTATTGAAATGAGACTAACATTTAATATGTGAATGGTGAGAACTGTCTCACAGCACAACCAGTGGCATCCAGCATGTTTAGGTGAGCAGAGGCAGATCAATCATTCAAGTAAGACCTTAAGGACAATTCCTTCTATAAAACTCCTGCCCTGAGCACTGCCCCTCTCTAGTGCTATCCTGCACAAACAGAAAATCCTTACAATGGCCACATTCAGTGTTGCTTCAGGCTCTGAGTTACCTGATGGGAAAACAAGGAAAATTTAGACTCTTGTCCCTCGAGTGTCTCTGTTTCTATGGGGTTTTGCTGACAGGGTCTCAGCTGAGGGCTTGCAGAGCTCAGTCCTGTGCACGCTCCCTGCTTTGGAGCAGGCATGATTTGAGACAGACTTCAGCCATGGAGGCAAAGCTTCCAGCTCAGCTGCTAAGTTAATCAAGATTCCTGTGGTAAATGGAGAATTAAGTGCCAGAGAACCATAAGTCCTTAAACCAAATGGCAGTATTATGGCCTTGGACAAGTCATTGAGCTAATTTCACTTTTTCTCTCTACAGTAGAAATGGTTCAGGAATTCCAAGGGATGTTTTCATACAAGCAAAGGTATACTTAGTGAGTCACAGGAGACCTGGTTTCTTTTTTTTTTTAAAGTGGGAAAATGTTTCTAATATTAAATGCAGACACTAGAAGAAAAAAACAGCAGCAGAGAAACAGAAAAAATAATCTGCCAAATCAAACTGACTTAGAAAAAGTAAAAAAACCTTCACTTATCATCATCTGTCTTCTGTGCTAGCAACAAAAAAAAATGTTTTCTCCTAGAAGCCTCTGGAAAACATCACTGACCCAAGAGGGCCTCCAGGCACAGAATGCCTGTGTCACCAGAAGACACCCCAGTCCCCATTCAGTAAACTTCACATACCAGCCTTTACAAATATGTGGTTATTAGCTTATCACCCAAGGGCTGGCCATTTCAGGGAAAGTCGAGAAATCCTTATCCTAAATAATGCATCAGCATGTCTGCCATCTCCCTCTGTTCCTGCAGGGCAGGAAGATGCTGTGTCATGTCCTGCTGCACTGCACAGTGAGCCACAGCTCCCCATGTGGGAAATGCATTTACACAATTACCCTGCAGAGCAGCACAACAGGGTTTGTACTGGAAACTGCAGCTTATCAGGAAGATGATGTTTGGCAGGGACACAGCTAATGCCTGGCAGAACGCAGCACATTTCCAGCTCTGACAGTGGCAAAGGCAGAGCTGTTTCCAGCAGGGCTGCAGGAGCAGGAGGCTGATGGATGGCACCAGAGCTGGCACCCTGGGCTGGGCAGGCACAGCACCACGAGCTGTGGCTATGGGTGGCCAAGGTGCTTCACAGCTGTGGCTCTAAGAGCAAACCTGCCCCCAGCAAAACTCTCAGCTTCTATTCCCCAACCCCTCAGCCCTCACAGTAAAACAGTTTTTCCTTCCAGTTCCTTTAGGCTAATTGTAACATCTCAGCCTGGTCACTAAACAAGACAGAAAAGCTCTTCCAGGCAGATCAAAGCTCTTCTAATCTCAGACGAAGAGGCAGGTGCCCACCCCTGCAGCCTGCCCTCAGTCACAGACCACCTCCCTCAAACCACAGCCCTCTGCCCTTTCCACAGCTGGCAGCTGCTGGTCCTACACTAACAAGTGCCAGTGGCATCTCTTAATCCCATTTAATCTCTGGCTGCCCAGTTTGTCCAGTGGTGTCTGTAGCAAGTGTTAAACACCATGAGGGTTCAGAAGCTGAAAGGTTAAAGAGTCTTCCTTTGATTTTTTTAGATGGTGTTTTAGTTGAGACAGTTTCAAAGCTTTTACTGACTGTGCAGACTGTTCTCTCCTCATTGAAAGCTGATCTTATATGATGGCAGGTGTAGGAGTTTTTAAGAGACAGACCAATCACTGTGAGGGCTGCCAATACTTGTTCCTTCCCTTTTTCCCTTCATCTTGCCCAAAATGCCTACAGTTCCCTTAAGAGAGAAGAAAGGTTACCATATGTAAAGGGTTAATCTACCTGTGTTAAATCCACTTGGATTTTGCTTCTGGGGGGAATGAAAGTGAACATGACCCATATTCTTCAGAAGGCAAATATTCATTTTCCTGAAGTGCAACCAGAGCGCAACAATGATGATTGAGTACTGCAGGGACTGTGGAGAGAGGCTGGGCCCCCATGTCAAACCCGGTGAGAGCTGAGGGGCTGGTAAAGTATCTCCAAGGAGGACACTGACTTCAGCGGCAGCACTGTGGGTGTCAGGCCCCGCATAGACAGTAAAAAGCATCATCTTTTGCACCTTCCCTTTTTTGGCTCTGGCTGGCTGGGGTGGGATGCAGTGGTGCAGCTTCCCTGGAGAACCCCAGGTCCATGTTCGTGGACTGCTCTGCACATCCATGGCTTCCTACGGAGACATGGGAGCCAAAGTGAGCTCTGTGTACCAAACACTTTCCCTGAAGTGAGGCAGGTTTCCAGTGAGGTGGGAAAAACCAGAGCAAGACCAGAAAGGTATCGAGGCTGCTCAGGATGTGACTGTGTGGGCAGTGACTAAACCACACCTGTAACAAACACCCACAGCCTCCCTTCCAAGCACACACATGAACCCACAGCTAACATGCTACAAATCCTACCCACTTGTTACTCCTGGGCAGAGAGACACAATTCATTTGTTTTCCTGCCTCCATCCTCTAACTCTTCCTCACTTGCACTGTTCTCCCAGCACTGTCCAGCTCCTGCACAGTGTGCCAGTGGGGAGGTGTCCCACAAAAGTGTCACAAAAGTGTCTTGGAACCCCTGCCATCCACTGCAGACGGAGGTGACAGAGCCAGGCCAGGTAAACACAGAGCAATGGCTTGGGAAGGGTCAGCCAGGCACCATCAATCAGCAGGACAGGACTGAGGAGATAAAGGGACATTTGCATTCATTCTCTAACCTGTTTTCTCAGAGGACCACATTGGGCTGTTTGCCTAGGAGTTACAGATTACTTGGGAAAAAGGTGCTTTGATGCAGATAGCAATTAGAGTGTGTTGATTGTTTTGGCTCTTTCTGCAGTGGAACAAAGCACTGGGTCATATCAAGGACCTCAGTGCTGCCAGAGGGAGAAACTTCCACACAGTTTTCCTGGAGCTGGGGGGATGAGTGCTGGTTATCATTGCCATACCAGAAGAGTCTTTTTTGACAAAACCCCATCAGGATTTAACACAGAAAATGAGAGGGGAAGCACAAAATGGAGGATGGGGAACCAGAGGCACTCAGGATCCTAGGTTGTTTTCCATTTTGTCTGGAGAGACACCACACAAAGACAACCTGCTGCATCCCTGCTCTGTGCTGGAGCATGTGACAGAGGAGTACAGATGGCCTGGGGGAAGGCTGGGAAAGGCAGAGCTTTATTAGTAATCACAGAGAGTTTGCAAAAGGCTCTGGCTGTTTGCTTTCAGCCTCTTCTGACCCTGTCATTAGGGATGCACTGATCAGTATCTGCTTATTAAGGTTTGAAAACAGAGGGCGGAAATTTACTCTGCTCCTCTTCCCACTCTGCGGTGTTCCTATGACTTTTTAGATTATAAAGCAGATTCAGTAACTACTGATGTGAGGTTTTCCAGGGACATTGGAAGCTTTGGAATGTGTCCTGCATGACTGGAATGAACCTAATTTAAGATTATATTCTTAGAGTATCTTAACTTCTTATAGGAGCTGTCTCTCTGAGGATAACTTGTGTGGCAATCTATCTCCCAGTGCAATCTGAGTCCTAAAATCCTGGAAAGCAGTTTCTCCTCATATCAAAATACACTTCCCTGACCACTTAATGAATGGTGCTTATACAACATTTTGAATTTCTTAGACTGTGACATTCAACATTTTATATCCAAACCGTTAATGTTCTGTAAAGTAGCATGCAGCCATTTTAATAACCTCAAGGAAATCTGTAATAGACAAAAAAAAAATTCTTTGTAGACCCCACAGTGACCAAAACAGAAAATAAGACCTCAAATTTTCCTCTCAACCAATTCCAAGTTAGTTCCCAAACGTGACCATAGTATAGAATAAAATATCAAGGCCAAGGATAATGCTATGCTCAACATTTTATTTATATTTTTGTGTAAACATAATTTGCTTTGTAGGCACAATATAACAAAAGCTCTAAAGCAACAAATACAATTAAACAGTGTTTCAGTTCACTTCAATCAGGCTTAAGTTAAAGAGAAGCTTTCACAGTTCCTTTAAGGCAAATTGAGAAATAATTTGTTTCACTTGAAGAACCTATCCAATTGTCTCAGAGTTGTTTAAACAACACTGTCAGTAGTAAGCACAAACCTTCATTTCTGCTACAATAAGACTTGGCCAGTAACAAGTCTTGGCTTCACCACTTTGCACAGCAGGGTCTCCACCCCTCCAGGCATGATACTACTGCTTGTGGTCTTCTAAAAGGTACTTAGGGCTTGTGGGCCAAGTTCTGCTAGCACAGATCCTGCTTCCAGGATGGGTACCTGAAAAACCTCCACTCTTCAGTAGCAACCTTCCTGCATGCCATGTTAACACCAGTAAAACACAGAGCAGAGGTCAGCTTGCTGATGGTCATCCTCAGCTGTGTTGCACTCAGGTAGTTCCAGAAGTATTCCTTGTTACTCACTGCAATTACCTGATGTTCTGCTGATCAGAAAATGGCCCTAAAATTGGTATGAATTAGCATGAAGAGTATTTTTGCCTTGCTAACAAAACCAGAAAGAACTAGCCAAAATCACTTGATTGTTGTCCCTGTGGTGTCTGTGGCCATGACCAAGATCACCCACCTATCTTTGTCTTGCAGGGTAATTTAAGTGTAGAGCCCACCAGAGTGTGGTTTAGAACAGAAGAACGGGTTTGCTATTCTGCTTGCCCTACTAATTTAAGGCCTTGAGAATGCCACTTACTGCCAGCTCGAAGGTCACCAGCAATATTGCTCACTTTGGCATCAAATCAAAATTCCTAGTTATGTTAAGGTCTGTTGCAGGACAATATCATTACACTAACTGCAAAACAAAATTGGGTGTGTTTCCTACTGCTGTCAGCTTATGAGTCATGAAAACTTAATGGCCTTTCTTAAAAGTCCAAATGGCAAGCCCAATAAATGGAAAACTGTCACTGAATAGATACTTTCTTCTGTGGATAAAGTCCCTGTTTGGGCCCAGCATGGCACTGGAAGTGTAGGCAAGTCAACTACAATGAACTTCATCACCATCTAGAGAAAATGGAAGTTCTGATTTGATTAATACTTCAAAAGCTTTTTTTGGCAATTTTCTCCACAGTTATTTCTCCTTGTTACCTTTGAATTTGTTTAACCCAAGGGAAACTCCTTCAGAATGAACCATCTGCACAATTATCTGGCATTAGAACAGAGACTTCATGAGTACAGTGTAAAGAGATGGACATTAATACTCAGGCAGCAAGATCAAACAAACAGAAAATACCAAAAGAGAGTCTTCTAAAACCACACATAAAAGTCATCCGGACTCAGAAGTCTTTTTACATTGACAAAAGTCTGAGAAGCCTTCCCTCTCCACTTTTCTACATTAGTTTTTCTGTCACTAGAGGCTACCTGTAAATTTAAGTGAACAACCAGGTCAATACTTTCTTCTGCAAAAAAAGGAGTATCAATCCAAAGCTGCATGACATTATGCAAGGTCTCTGGCAGGCCTTCAGCATTTCTGCAGGTGATTGCAGGAACTTTAAAATAATTGTTTTAACAAGATAATTGAGGACCTGAGTAGTTGCTGTTTGGATAGGTAGAAGACATGGAAAAAATATTAAATTTTGCCATGTTTAGGTATAGTTTCCACTAGTGGGAGGTAGATAAAGACTAGCTGGTCTCTGAATACTTGATCCTGCAAGAAATTACAAACATAACTGTACATATGGAGCAGAGCTTTTGATAGAACAACTCACCTAGTTAAAACTCTCCCTGTGCATGGTTTGTGGTGGGATTAAGGCCTAAACCTCATTTTGCACAGGTTAACTTCTGCAGGAGTTCAGCCCCAGCTTGATAGTTGACCACACATTAGCAATTTCAGAGCAGCAAACTCTGTCACCAGATTTCTTTCCACATACTGATGAGTGATCTTACCAATGCAATTTAAAAATGAAATTTAAAACTTGTTTGGATTTTGGACACAGATGAGTCAATGTGTCCTTAAGCAGAAGATGTTGATCAAAGTCTCTCAATTAATGACTTCTTGCACAATTTCAGATTCCATTAATCTAAATGAGGTATTTTTGAAAAGGATTGCTTATGAAATGATAAAGTGTGACAGAGGAAAATGAAAACTCATCTTTGTTGCAACTTTTATTTGTGGTTCATTAAAGGAAAACTATTTTAACACTGAAAATCCACAAACATAAAATTGTCCCTCCAGTTACTAGAATCTTCCAGACAGCAAGTGGGGAATTTTTTTGTTACTGTTTCCAACTTGCAAAAAAAAAAAAAGCCCAAACCTCCCAAATAACTTTATGCAAAATGTTGGAATTTGCATGAGAAGATGCCCATCTAAAATCACACAGTAAGTTAATAAGGCTTTCAAACAGGAACAGAAAAATCCATGAGACTCCTACAGGGAAATTGGGTATCACACAGAAATGTCGTAATACTGCACTGGATGAGAATGGCACTTGAGTTCAAAACAACAATGATCAACAGCTCATAGCTCAGCTGACTGCAAACAAATACAACACACACTGTACTACAGCATTTGTTCACTGATGCACAGAAGAGATTTCCCAGTCTTGTTCCCTTCTACTTCATGGCTCTCCTGCCTCCACCCTCTGCTGTTACTGGATGAACGGCATGCGCTCCTTATTCTCATTGTCCCCTTCGTGGTCCTCCTCCTCCTCTCCAGCCTCGCTCGTCTCCGTGCTGTCATTGGCCATCTGCACCAGGAGAGATGAAGGACATCAGAGCACCCTTCCCATCGTTTGATTCCTTCTTATTTCAGTTCAATTCCTTCCATAAAGTGTCTGTGCAAAGCCTTGGCTGGCACTACACCCCTTCCAGCTAAACCTGTAAGCTGTTCCCTCATGGCTTACAGCTCAAACACCTAACAGACCTCTGTAGGACACTTGTACATACAGACTGTGCTCTGTGCTCTTGTAGTAAGCTGATAGTAAGGCTCTCAGATAGGAAACAGCTGGGTAGGAAGTTTACAGCATGTGAGATCTCTGGTTTACCACTCCTGTATCTGCTCTTCCAGAAAAAGGCATCACTACTTAACACCGCAAATGGATGGCCCCATATGAGGCACACAAAAGTGTCATGACAACTCAGAAAGCAATATTTTTTCTCTTTATATATTAAAAACCCAATGCAACTTTATAGAGCAGTGGATGTGTAGGTGCTGGCAGAACACACCCATACAGGGTGCAGATCTCAGTGTACAGGAGTGGGAGGAAATTGCATTTCCATATTTTACTGAAGATGCCTGTACAGGCAACAGGCAGCTGCAGAAATCTGTAGTTCAGGACTAAACTGTGGGTTTTTTCACTTGGAAATATTTATTACAAGCTGTGTAAAGGTGCTCCAGTACTTCCCTTGTCAGTGTGACAAGTCTCTGGAGGCACAAGAGCCTGGTTCCCCAGGTGAGGGGAATGTTTAACAGCACAGATTGGTGTGACTGGATTCTCTCATACACTCACTTTACCTCTGGTAGGGCACAGAAAGATTCCTGTATTAGCTTGTATCTACTGCAAAACCAAAGAAGCAAGGGACATAGTTACTTTTTAAAGAGAAATGCAGCAATGTTGTTCCTTCCCTCTTTGATTACTGCCTATGCTGGAAATAGAAACCTCAAACACAACCTGATTTTAATGCTCTGGTTACCCACGTCTTTGACTTAACACCCTTTTGTGAAAGTCTTTCCAATTTTTATCACCACCTAACCAGTGACTGTTGTGAATATACTGTATCAAGAGAACAGATGGAGCAAGTCTATTAATGTTGTGTTATGGATTCTTGTTCACAGTTTAGGATACAATTCAGCTAGAAAATAACGCCCAGTTTCCACATGTGAGGTCCCCAAAGCCTTCCTTTTCCTTGCAGCAATTTCCTATGAGATTTGGGGGTGATTTTAGACTGAGCATGAATAAGAGCTTAGCTATAATTCCATGCTATTTCCTGTTCTTTTGAAACAGGAGATACCACAGGTATGAAAGCAACTTCATACATCAATATTGATTTAAATCAGTTTTTCATGACCTCCTTTACTGCTCTTTCCTCAGGTGTGAGCCTGAGTTTCACTTACTACTGCTCTCTGTAAGGTTTCAGTACCACACTAAGTGCTCCAAATCCAGGGGACCAGAGCTCCATCCCTACTCTCTGCCTTCAGGACATTTCCAGAAGTATTTAGGTATTGTACTTCGTATATTATAAAACCCAGTAAACTAAATTCCTGCCAAAAGCGTACTCCAACTTTAGTATGGGGATCAGAAAGCACTTCTAGGTTCGCATAACGAGCTAATGTTGACTGGGTTTTTTTTCTGTTCAATCCACTTATTAATACAGATTTTCTTTTTAGTGTGTGAAATGTTTGTCTCCCATCAAAAGGACAGGAAGACATGTGGCAATTGTACCCTGATTTGAGACTGGCAGGCAGATTTTTGGAGAAGCAGATAGTCATTCAGTATAGAAAAGTAACTTCTGGGTCTTCAGGAATTACATTTCACTTTGGGTGAAATACAGAAATTATGATTACCGGTGGTATTTGGGTTTAGAAGAAATCAGTATTTAAAAACATTATAAGGGGCATGTCTCCATAAGTCAGTGCCAGGCTTTAACGTGTGTGGCTGTACACCATGTCTGCAGTGCTTCGCACTCACCAGGGGAGTGGGGGCTTTCTCCACATCCAGAATGAGCTTTCCTATATTTCCCCGGTCGTGGATTCTCTGCATGGCCTCCTTCACCTGAAAGAAAGGTCACCTGTTGGTAATTTTGCCTCACACATCAGGAGAAGCCTGAATTCCTCCCTCCCAAACCCAGCAATACACTTAAGGCATACCATGTGCAAGGTCACTCAAACAGCTGCTTCAGAAAAGACTTAAACATTTTTTTAGTGACCTTGTAAGGCCTGGTTTTTGCACTGTGTTTGCCAAAATGGGATGTGAGTCCTGATGACAGTTTCTGAATAAGGTAACACATCCATAATGCTAATGAAGTACCAAAGTGATGGATAGCTGAGGTGCAGGGAGAGCTACAGGCTCAGGGAGGTGATCCTTACAGGGTGTTCATTACATTCTATCTTTGCAGAATATTTATCAAGAAGCCTTCCTTTCTCTGAAAGTATGAAATTTCTAATTGACCTATGATATTTTTCAATTAATTTCTTTTGGGTTCTCATAGAGGGAATGCCGTGTCCAGACAATGGTTGGGATTAACACAACACTGTGGGTCTTGCTGCATCAGCAAACATTTATTTACTGCTTTTTTCCCATTTTTTTAAAAAATGTTAAATAAGTGGTGTCCTACTGATACCACTGAGACCATCTGTTGAACAGCTGGCTGCAATTAGTGCATGTGAGAAAGGAACAAAGCCCTCTTCTTACGAGTGCACTGGAGAGAGACTTCTTTTGCTGTGTGAAGTTTCAGAACTCGGGAGAGCTCAGTGCTGATAACCTGAAGCTGTGTGAGTGTTCAATGTGCAGCACACAAACCACTCTGAAACCACTGGCACAGGGTGCCCAGGGAAGCTGTGGCTGCCCCATCCCTGCAAGTGTGCAAGGCCAGACTGGATGGGACCTGGAGCCACCTGGGCTAGTGGAAGGTGTCCCTGTCCATGGCAGGGGGGTGGAATGAGATGGATTTTAAATGTCTCTTCCATTCCATTATTCTATAAATCACTGAAAATTGAAAGATGTCAATAGTTTCCTCACTTTCACAGTGGGAAACCTCAGGAACTGAAGACATACACGGAAAGGCTGTTCCATACCCTCATCACACTACTTTTTGCCAGTGTAACAGGGTTTGTTGAGACAGGAATGAGTTTTCTGTTAGTAGGATTTACCATCTGTGACATAGTTCTATTGAATATTTTAAGAATGACAGTATGTAAGTTTGAAAGAAAATGCTGAGCTGGGAACGAGTCAGTTCCACAGTACATTTAAAAGTCTGAATTGGGGTTCAGGCCCCTAAAATAATCCTTGAATACCTAATACAGAAGGATGCATGAGATTTTTAAAGATATTAAGCAAATATAGGTTCCGTCTTCCAGCTAATGGACGCTGGGCACAAAATGTCTTTCCCATCTGTCAGCCTTACCTGGAAAGCTGACTGCAGTGACCTCAGTATTGCCACCTGAATTTTGCAAAGATATTCCCTCAACTATTTAATGCTGTACTTTAGAAAAATTCTATTAGAACAAAAGGAAAATTGCACTGTAAAGACAGTGGATTTCTAACTTAGGGCATTACTGTAAATTAACCTCAAGAAACAGTCTTATGAATCCCAATGGGTAGAAGGTTGACCTCTAAATATAGTCCACAAAAATCACAGTACCTTTTATGAAGCTCCCTTAGAGCATAAACACCACCTACCTATCCCTGTCAGACTAGTTCTGCACTATGGACAATATTCCTTTAAGAATATCCAACAAAGACTCTGAAGAAGCAGCAGCTGTATAATTTTTTATGACTGTTATTAACCAAATCAAGGTTTTAGGAGGTTATAGCACAGCATAAATAACAGAATTTGAGAAATCAGCGAGTACACTTGCCTGTCCATTGAAATTTATAGCCAGAACATGATGTGGAAAGCAGGGTATGCAACATTTATTTTAATTTGTACCATATCATATTTAGCAAGGCAAATTTAAGAAAATGTGCTTTTCCTGCATTGTTCACATATCAAATTTAAGCCTCTGGAGAAAGGTTCAGGAGTGGTTTCCAGGACATTTGTAACTAACTTGCAAATGCAAACAGCAGGCAGAGGCAAAGGGAACAATAAACCTTATAACAATAATAGTGGCTACAGAATCCAGATGGAGCTATTAAAATACATAAAAAACATTGAAAAAAAATTGAAGAGCTGATACAACATCTGTGCATTTTAGTGTTATTTGCAGCTTACCTACCCAGTAAATCAAATTCTGTACTAGTGCAATCCATTCAGCACACTATGTCTGGGGTGAGAGACCACGAGCTGTTTTACAAATGAGTAGATTTTATGTTTATGGCTGCTAACAGCCCACTTATTCAACCAAGACTGCAACTACTTGTTTCCCAAGATGCCTGAATATTAAAATAATTCTCTCTTACCCTCTAGAAGACAGCCAGGCTTAAACCCCTTCTTTCTTATGGGAGTATGGTTAAGGTTTAAGTTGTTCTGTGCAGACTATATAAGAAATTGACTTTTCTCAGTGCCTTTTGCAGAAGGTGGAGCTTCTTTGTGCCTAATGTTTGCATGCTCCCAATGAAGGCAGTGCATCACTCTGCACTTGGTTAAAACCAGGTTTAGCTGGTAGTACAGGGAGGCACGTGGGAACCCTGGAATTTACTGCAGGTTCCCTGAAGTGGCTGAAGTTTGATTCAAAATAAATATCCCTTCTAGCAGCAAGGATCACAAGGGTTTCCCTCTTCTTACAGCACTGTGCCCCTAAATCCCTTTCCACCAATTATTCCATATTGGTTGCTATTTGCATTGGTCAGCTCAAAGCCAAGTAAATGGATTTTACTTTTGTTTGTATGGATGAGCTAATTGAAATTCTTCTTGTGTAGTATCATGAGGGCTCTCAGATTGGAAGCAGAGCAAAGGACTGTTTATTGATCCAAAGGGTTTCCATTGGAATAACAGACAAAACTCTGCAAGCCTGTTTGCCTTCATTATGGCCCAGTCTGTGTCTGGTGTAATGCCAAACTACAGATTTTAGCCTTGAGAGTCCCACATTGACACAATATGGATCACAGAGCTCTGCAGAGAAATCACAATATTCTTACATGTGAGTGGGCCACTGGTCCTTGGAGCAGTGATGCACTGAATTGATACAGCATCTCTAAAAAACCCCATATTTCCATTTTTCTTCAGCTAATTATTTGTGAAGTTTTTATTTCACTAAAAGCATAAGTGAATACTCTATAACAACACCATAAATTAGTCTCCTCTGCTGAACACAGCACCAGTGTATGCCCTGGGAACATGGTTTGATTTTATTGCAGCCATTCTGTCTTTAGTGACCCAATAGCAATTTTCATTTAAACTAAAGCACAAGCTTGCATTAAAAAAAAGGGGAGAATAATAATTATTTTGCTTTCCTACTACCATTTCTACAGTAGTAAAGTACTAATAATAGCAGAGTACTAACAGTGAAGCACTAACACTGCAAGTTAGAAGCCAGCTTTTAGGAAGCACATTATATCTGCAAACGACCTAGAGAAGTTTAATGAAGTGCTATGTCAGCACTCCTGGCTAATTTGCAACACTTCTCTTTGAGAAATACATGTTGAAAAAGCACAAAATTAAGCATGTTATTACCAGCAGGCGCACAGACCAGAAGAAAAGATCTTCATATTGAAATTAAAACCAGCAGACACAACACATTTTTAACTCAAGCAGTATCTGCAATTCTAAACCAATGAAAACCAAGGAGTCCTTCAAACAGAGCAACCAACATAACATGCTATCAGAGACTGACGTGATATTTGGACACTCCACAGCTTTTGATGTCAGGGTGTAAAACCAGCCCATTTTAAATTGACTAAAACACTTTTCCCCCCCTCGAAATGCATCTTGTACACCTGCCTTTGTTCCCTTTTTTTCCCCTATGTTCTCTTTGGACGTTTCTTGTTTGTTTTTAGCACCTTATTTTCCCCTGGTGGAATCAGTAACTGAGGCAGATTTCTTGTCTGCCTTTTCAAGTCATTCATTTCTGGTCTCCACCTCTGCTGTCCTGGTTCCTTTTCCTTGAGGAAGTTCCTGAAGAGAGAGAGCTTCCTAACTATGGGGGTAAATCTGACCCTCTATAAATAACAAATGCCTGAAACAAACAAGCCTCCACTTATTTGCCCACTTTCCTTCAAACTAATTTGGTGGCTGTTTGCATTTGAAATTGAGAGCCAACAATAATACCCACTGAGATATTCATAAATGCTTGCTGACATTCAGTTGGCTCTGCAACTTCTTTTTGCTGTTAGAATATAGCAAGAGCAGTCTCCTGCTTTATAAATACAGGAAAATATAAATGGAAAATGTATTACTAATTATCTGTTGCACCATTTCACAGTGTGAAAGAGAACTGCAGTCTGCCTAAGAAATGGATGCTATTTTCAAGGCTTTGGATATTATTTTAAACATAATGATCCATTTCTGTATTTGGCTTTTATAAGGAACCAATCTCAGGAGTAAAATAAAAGAGACTGGGAAGTTGGAACAGAAACCATTTGCTTTGCCAGTGTAATACATTGGGGGCTTTAGGCCCTCATCAGTAATATGGGTGTTTAATAGAGAGAAACAATGAAGGCAGCATGCCATGGAAAAGCTTCCGAGTGGAAATGCCAAAAAACAATACTTTCATCATCCTACAAGAAGCTGTTTAGCTCAGTACTATGATTAATTGTATCACTTTTTGAAAATAAAGGTATACATCTACTTCAAGGGACAAAGGAATTGAAAGACACAGGTGCTATAGAAGAGTGGATATTCTTTTACTGCATGAGGTTGAGTGCAGTCTGTTGGACAAAATGCCATCTAGAGATTTTTGCAGACAACTTCTTTACCCCCTCACCCTCAGCAGGTTTATTGGATGGTGGCAGAGGACTGTGTTGGGCCCTCCTGATGACAGTGTGTTCCCATGAAAGGATTCCTGTTTGCAATAAAATAATCCTTCATTCCTCTTTCTGGTAAATCAGGCTTTAGTACAAAAGGCTAAAGAATCTTAAGCCAAGGTTACAAATTTAATCCAAACCAGAAGTTAAATTAGTTCAATTATCTCACTGTAATCTGTCAAATCCCCAGTTGTTCTACATGGTGTCACCAGGTGCTGTCAGAAAGATGATCAGCACCCAAATGAAGGGAACATCCCTCCCCTCCAGATGGGCACAGTGAAGTCAGGACATCAGTTTAGATTATGATCTACAACTGTAATTTCTCCTCCCATTAGTTCCACACCTCTAGGTTCAAGATTACTGCTTATTTTTAACACATCATCTCAAAGAATCACCTTTTGTCCTCTGCTTACACACTGAAAATATCCAAGCCTTCCAGCAGGCCAAGTCTGTTCCCCTCATCCCCTGGAGCCTGTGCTGCACACATCCATCACCCTAAAGATTTACTTTCCAGCTACATCCTCTCTAATCCTTCAGCCGACTCTTCAAGCTAAAAGCAAAGACATAAGCAGCAACATTTACTCTCTGCATCTGGCCATCAACCCAAGCCTCTTCTGTCCTTCTCACTTCCTGTGAGAACTTTTGTCCAATAGTATTTTAAGGACCCACATGATTTATTTTGTGGGGATTTTTTTCCACAGAAGAGAGGGTCCAACAAAGACATCTCCAAAGCTGCTGCTGCTTCAGTGATACTTTCCAGCAATTCCCCAAACAGCAATGTCACTGCACACCTCAAAGCCTGCACTTACTGGCTCATACCAGATGATGCTCTTGGACACTTTTTGAAACCTGGACTGTGTCCCCTTAGGGGGCTGCATATCATGTCTACAGAACCCCCACCTGATCCTAGTCCAGCCTGCTCACCACAGCTGGAGCACCCAGAAATAGTAACAGCACCTTTTAACCATCTGTTGTTGCCCAACTCAGCTCATAAATAAGTAAAAGAGGTGGAACAAAGCTTTTTGCAACAGCAAAATAGTTTTATCTTGAAGGGTGGCTGGCTTCTGTTCTCCAAATCCAAGGGGGGAAAGGAGGGAGCACTGATTAGCCTGCTTAACCATCAGAAAGGGAATCATATCTCTTCACAAAAGGTCTGTTTGTTTGTGCTGTATTGTCAATAAAAGTTTAGGAGATAAAGAAATAGCATAATGCAGAGGCCAGACACAAGAAATACAAAACTGGGAAAGGGTTTGCTAATAGGGTTAGATAATTGTCTAAATACACACGCATGTGCTAGAAATTAAAATTAAAAGCCTGGGTTCAGAAATAGGTTGGAAAAGACAGCCTCATGGGACCTTCCTAACGTTCAGCCTGGTATTTGGTTTGGTATCATGCAGAACAGGTCCAAAATCTACTTTGTAGTCCCACTGTGAGGTTCAACAGATTTTGGAAATGAAAACACAGCATGACAGGTATTTTGGGGGAGAATTTGGAATATCCTGTGAAGACAAACAGATTTTGGTCCCTGTTCCAGTGGGACACTTCCCCTGTGTAACTTCTCTGACATCACTGGGTTGTGCATGAATGACTGAGAGTGGGTACTGGAAGGGGATAGAAGCCTCAGGTGATAAGGGAATCCCAGCAGTGTTCAACAGGCTTCAATCACCCAAACATGTTCTGTAAAATGAATATTATCCTTCAAACACGGTTTTCACACAGGTCAGCATTTTCTGATCACTCCTCCCATCCAGGCTGAGAATGAACTGTCCATCAGGAGAACTCTGTGTTTCCTTATGGAAGCCAAGAGACCTTCCTCCTGTTACCCTTGCCCTGGTCCTCAAGTGCAGCTAAGACAATTAGGAGGACTTTACATCTGCTCGACTTCCAGGCAGGCTCTGTCTGACAGAGCAGGGCTGTCTGCAGGAGCATTCCTCACCAACAATTAATTCCTCTCTGAGAAGCCTGCAACTGCATCATGCCTGCAAAATCACATGGACAGCATCTCCATGGTGACAGTGGCATGCAGCGTGCAGACATCGGCTGGCTAGTCAAGGTTACTTTGGCAACCCAAGTGTCACAGGTAATGATCCAAATCTCCTCCAGATTTATGAAAGAATAATCTGAATTAAAAACATGTCCATTTTTCATTCTGGGGCTGGTTCTGTTCTGTTGCTGTTCATAACAGACATGATTTCAATGAGCCCAGAGCTCTCTCCATTAGAGTTACAAACACTAATATCAAGAATAATTATTTAAGCATCATCTCTATGCAGTAATGAAGAAAAAAGATGCATACTGCCATCAATTCTAGCTGAGATACCACATGAGCAAAGCTTTAATACTATGACTTCCATTAGTGCTATATGGCAAAATAATTTTTGCTATCAGGCTCACTGCTGTGATCTATTACAAAGCTATGCTGTCTTGGATATGGATTGTGAGCTGCATTCTAATTACAGATGCTCTTCTCAGACCAGGAGGAGAGTTTTCTTTCATGTCCTTGGCTTTTAAAAGTAACACTGCACTCTGTACAAAGAGAAATCATGTAGTCTGTTTAGATTTGGTCTGTGGAAGGGAAGAAACTCAAGGAAGCAAGGATAACAGGCAGCTCTGGGGGAGGTGACCTGGTGCACTCCTCCCTGCAGGCTCTGCCAGGGTGTTTGGGCACAGGAAGCACAGAGCAGGAGGAAATCTCCCTTTTCAGTTACCCTGCTAGGGTGGCTTGGGCTCCCTGGGCAACCAGGACACACACATGGCCAGGAGTCACTGGCTCGTCTCACTAAGGGCTGTGTCCTTCCACTCTCCAAAGTGACATCTGCCAAAATGTAGCCCCCTTGTTTTGCTGGCACTTTCCTCCTTGATAATCTTGAAATGTCTCTCTCATGTTTATGCAATATGAAGTCATAGAGTAGTAGTTCACTAGGAAACATACTGACTTTTTTTAAAGCTTTTTTATCTTTTTAAAAATGCATTGGCAATACCTCCCTCTTTCAGGCTGTTTTCTGTACAAGCTTTTGTAGAAAAACTGTTTGCCTGTGTGATTACTGACAATTATCCTACCAGACACTGTTATTTAGGCAAAACCATCCTTTGCTGGTAGGCATTATTTCCCTTGGGAGCAATAGAATAACCTGTATCCAGCTCAACACACTTCCATGGGAATGATTTGCATTCCTGACAGGAACTTTTCCCTTGCCCTGTGTAGCAGAATAGCTGGCAGAAGAGTGCTTCTAGTATTTAATTGATTTACCTGCTGTGACAAAATCCTCCAACTACCTGTTTGCATGGGAGTTGGGTATATGGGAGGCTGGCAAACCCACATCTGCAACCAGATTCTCCTCTCTTACCTACACCACTGATCCTGAAGAGGCCTCCCAAACTCTCTGTTCTCCTGGGTGCTGAGGGTGTGCAGCAGCTTGCATGACAGATGGAAAAGCAGCATAATATTTACAGGATTTTGAACAGGCTCTATTCCTGCCCGTGGTGAATGCAGCCAGCTCTTAAGATGCAGAAATGGAGCACTGAGCATATGCAAGAAGACACTTGAAACTCAGGGTATCTGGTGCCCAACTTTCATAAACGCCTACTGGGGGAAAGGAATGCATAGAGAAAACATGGGTATAATCAAAATGTAAAGAGTTAATGTCACTAGCAATGATTTTAAGCTGATTAGAGTACTTTTCCTTGAAGAGTAGGAAAAGAACTTGGAGCACAAAGTCTGTTTCTTTGCTGTGAAACTAACACATCACATTATGTCATGCTGCCAGTGCCCATCTGAAAACACAAATGTCTTCATCCAACTCAACTGTTTATGCCCTGTCACACTGAACTTTTGCCTGCACATGTGGAAACTGAAGTACTTTTTAAATCCCTTCCATCCCTCCACTGCTATTCACAGCTGCAAACAGCAGCTCTGGCCTCTCTTCCCTCCTGCTGCCTGTCAGTGAGGACAGGCCTTTTCTCTGGAATACCTTTTAGCCTCTCTGTGTGTTGCCATGGCAGCAAGACTAAAACCAGCCCCGCGATGAGAAAAATGTCAAAGGAATAAAAACTGACGCTACAGGCAAACTCTGAGTCCTCCCTTGGCTGCTGAAGACACCTATTAAGTGATACATCTTCTGGATGGAGAGCTACAGCTGTAGAACTGTGCTGTTTGCACTCCCTCCTTATTCCTATAAGCTCCTGCTGACGTCAATGAGTATTTGTTTTGTCTCAGTAAAACTCAGAGAAAAAGAGATTGAAAGCCCTGTAATTACAGAATAACTGAGCCAACTCTTGCCAGCCTTTACTTACGGAGTCAACAGGAATGAGGCAGAAAAAAAGGCAGAATCAACATCAAATTAAATATTTAGAAGAACTAAATGGCAGTGCCTGGATTATCAGTTTGGTGGGAGCTTCTCCACATGACAGAAGGAATAGTGCTGTGTGCTGGTACATCCATCAGGTGGCCCTTCCCACCACACCACAGCTTTACTGGAGAGACTATTACAGTTCTTAGTGGGCAGGGATGGGACCTTAAAATCAGTAATAAAAAAAAGAGAGAAATTCCTGTACAACTTGTCTGCTCATTCCAAGGAACTTGAAGTCTTCCTTTATTACTTCCAGGGGAAAGAAATTGTGCTTTATTCCAGAACCACTTTCCAAACCATGGGAACTAACTAAACTTAGTGATTACAAAATACAGTCTCCCAGATAGTAAAGAGGTAATCAGTAAAAAGCCTTGACACTCTAATCTCCAAAGACTGATAAGCTTCATATACAAATGCACCTAGTAGGATCACATTACCAGAACACAGTAATATTGTGTCTTTGAAAAATATCTCCATGTCCTTTTGTAAAAATGGATTATCTTCTATAAAATCCATTGTCAGTGAGTAAACTAATTACATAAATTCCTGAAACCCATCAAGGTAAATACCACAGGTCTCTAAAGATACAAATGAAAAAATACTTTGATTTCTTGTGCAATATTTTTTTGTTTCAGCAAGTAGCACCATGAGGATTGCAAATCTGATTATTCATAAGTCATCATAGTATTTTTTGATTATTCAAAAAGCTCTCTAAGTTAGATCTTACCATTGGGTGCCACTCTCTAACTTCATTAAAATTATATTTTAACAAAACCAAAACCCACTGATATATTAAAGTGTAATACAGTTGTGATGTCAGAGAGTATGATTCATGCTTATCTTCAGTTTGAGCTACCTCACTTTACAGCAAGATTGAAATCACTCATCTAGGCGAGATGAAAGGTATTTGAATTTATCTTGCTCACTAGTTGACAGTTTCACAATATATATTGCAGCCCGATTTGCTTTATTACTTAATATTTCTCCTGGCACTGTTAACAAATGTCTCATTCTAAGCCTATATTAAAGATCTTAACTTCACGTTAGCATTGTACCCATGTGATTGCTATAAAATTGATTTAGTTTACAGCAAGTTTAATGCCCATGTGTGAGCACTCATTCAGCTCTGCATTACATTTTATCGACCCAAATCAAACCACGGTGTAATTGGTATCAGGGAGCCAAAGCACAAGTGTTCATGTGATAGAACGTCCCTGATGCAGCCAAGGCACTTTCTAATCTAATTCAATTAAATTTGTATGTGTAGAGACAGAAAAAATCCCCATGCTACAGAAATGCAGGAAAATAAGCAAGAAATGCAATAACATACATTTTTCTAGCTCTAGGCCAAGGTAGGTTTAGCTTGGAATTAGGCTGGATGTTACCTTTAGATTGAGGGAAAAGGTAGAGTATTGTGTTACTTCTCCTAAAGAATTAAAATATAATAAAATATGCCCTCTTTCTCAGGAAAGTTTAAGATATTTTACCCAGGATGCAACCACAGCATGAAACAGAAAAAACCTCAGGTTCTTCTCAAGTTTGTGGGTATTTAGTGGTGCTCAGGAATTCACTTTTACATCACCTTTATTTTATAAACTAAATGCATTTAAACAAAGAGTTGGAGCTGTCTGTGATGAGTGAGGCTTTATTCCTTATAACTACAGCCTATTTTCAGATGTGTGCAAATACCATCTTCCTAATGTGATACTCAAACTACCATCTTTGGTACAATCAAAACTCTGGGAGATCAGTTGGGCCTTTGAAACTCTTGAATCACATTGGTTCTTTTTAATATTGTTTTCTCAGTCATCATCATTTCCCCACAAAATATCCTTGTGTTCAATCATTCCCAGCAGGTTAATAAATGTAGGAATAAATAAATAGGAACCTCTTAGTATCAACAATGCATCTGCTTTGCTGCCTTCATGTTAATTTATCTGTCATTATCTGTAATGAGAAATAATATCATTACTAAACTGCAATATCACATAAAACTTGCAATTATCAGCTGGAATTTACAGCACCAATGCACAAGGCACAGAATCTACTGATGTTTCTCACCACAGTAATGCAGCAGTCCCTGGAAGCATCTCATTCCTTCTGCTCTGTTAACCTTTCTGCTCACTGCCAGTCATAGAAGGCCACAGGGGTAGCACCATTTAGACAAAATGGACCCATCAAGTTTAAATATATAGAATTCTTTCATTATTCTTAACTCCCCCTCCCTTTTGATTCTTTTCAGTGACTTCTTAAGTGGCTTTCCAGGCATTCATTGATTAGTGAAGTAATATACTCATAGATTACAGCCACAAAAACCCCCAAATAACTAGCTTTTTTTTTTTTTTTTTAAAGTAAATCAAGAGGCCAGAACCTCATCCAAAATCATCAGGGATCTCTTCCCAGTCTAAAAAAGGAGAAGTTTCAAAGGCAGGAGGAACCCAAATTATTTGTATTCTCTATTGTGCCAGACACATAAGGATGAGCTCTCTCATCTCTCCCAACATCACCAAGCAGACCTCATTATTTCTCTCTCTCTTTTTCAATCTTCAGCATCTGTGAAAATAGATCTTTCTTTAATTTGAATTAAGACCAAAAAAAGTTTGTGAGAGAATGCAAAAAAACACAAGGAATTGTTCACCCAGACCTCAGATTTCTCCTCCATGCTCGCCGGAGAGAAAAGCTGAATTTCTCACAGTAGCAGCCCCTGCCAGCTCAGCTTTACTGACCAAGAGCTTTCTTCCCAAACCAGTCAACTAATTAACAAAGAAGTGTGAGTGGAATTTTTTGACAGGGAAATCCTTGGTTCCATTCACAGGCTCTGTGGCTGAAACTACCCACACTAACAATGCACAGCACAGGAATGAAACAGCATCTAAATGTGCCTTTGAAAACTTAGTTTCTAATATTCTCCCTGTATTTGTCTAGCGAGTTTCATTCACAAGATACAATAATTATTTCTGAGTGACAGAAAACAGTAACTGTTCTAAGACTTAAGAATTCCCTGCCAATTAGTGGTACCACCAACTCTGGAACAGCAGACAGTAAACTTTCTGCTAGAATTCATTTAGAAATATTTCTGCTGGTGGATCCAGTGTATTGGCATATATTTAATCCACATGCAGGACTGGGAGAAGACAGGTGGATGTTTCCTTGCGTTATCAGGTAGCAATTCACAGGAATGGATTGAAGCATGCTTGAATCAAGGGTATAAAAGCAAGTAGCTTTTGTTCTCTAACACTTCATGAAGAGTGCAGAGATTGCTTTTGAATAGGGAAATGACCCCACAAAACCCTGTTTGCCTGATTCTTGAGAAGAGCTTACATTCCATGACACAGACAGGAGAAATGAAGTGGGAAACAACTGTGCTAGAGCCATTATTCAAGATAACCAAACAAGAAATATACTCTTCCTTCTGGAGTTATGCACACACATCTGTGATTTCTGAGGTGCCATGGATGTCTGCAGTAAAGCCTTCCCTAACTAGGTCTCTGTTTGTGTCCTTGCAGGGGAACAGTCTCACCACATCATTTCAATACCTAAGGAACATGTGTCAATTTACTCCCTAGAAGCCAGCTAATACATTTCAGAAAGCAGACTCCTCCTATAAAACACTGCTGCCTCACAGTCATTTATCAGCAGCTTGCTCAATGTAACAGGTTTGCCCCTGTTTTTCTAATAAATGGCAAAGCAGTTTTCCCCATATACACTCTCCTGTTGCTAATTTAATTAACTGGATGCATGTGACTAGTTTATCTTTAATAGTAGACACTTTTTCTTGAGAGAAACCAATCAATGCTTCCCATATTATTTTCCTGCCTATTTCCCTCTGCCCTGACATTATCCATTAGGAACCCAGTCTCCATGTTATTTCCCTTTGGCCTGCAGTTCCAGAGAGCTGATCTCTGGGGCACACAAGGGCAGACAGAAAAGACAGCCTGTCTTGACCCAGAAACACTTGCCATGACTCACCACTGCACTTTCAACCTCCAGCGTCTCATGCCTTCTAGAATGTATTTTCTGCCTGTGTATCTCCATAACTAATTAATTCTTAGCAGAGTGCTTACTAAGTAGATGAGAAAAGTGCTGTAGCTGCAGGCTGTGCTTATGTTAATTGAGAGGCTTAGGCTCACACTAGTCAGCTTCCAACCCCTGTAACACAACATCTGAACACAGCACCAGTGTTCATCAGAAATACGGCCAAAAGGCTTCTCCACGTTTGCCACTTCACTCCAAAACGTGAAAACACCATTCCCCTGGAACAAACCAGCTGAGTGACCTCTAGTAGAACACACACCCCTCTGAGACCAGAGCTCTGGATCACAAAGGCTCTGAGATGCTGATACACAGCCCGGGGACTTAGCTGGGAGAGGCCAAAACTGGGAATTAGAGACTCTCACACTGATCCATGATCTTTACACTACACATTGCATGACATCAGGCAAGTGATATCCACCATCTCTTCTGTTATTTATCTACTAAATGGGTATTATAGTTCCAATATTCTCAACATCCATAAGGGAACATGCTGAAGACTCTAGATGGCAAAACTGTTTAAACACAGGTATTCAACTAGCAGGCTAGACAAAACAAGCTAAATTTCAGAAGCTGCAAAATAAAGGAATAGAAAGCACAGAGCTGGAACGAATTACTAGTTTAATTAAATTCTGTTCATGTCGCTTGAGTTTCACACAGTGTTTATGAATAATTTATAGCAATTGAAAAGAATTCACTGCTGCTTACAAACTTAGCAAGGGAAGCCGAAGTTCCCTAGAACAGCTCATTTACCCAGACCGAGTTTGTGGCAATCACAGCTAATGCCGTGGACTTGCCCAGTGACTGTAGAGAAGGCTTGGCTTGCTGCTTTCTCAGGCTTTTAATAAAATCATAATCATGTTACGTTGCCATCAACAGTGTGTGAATCCAAAAACACCACTGGGTTGTGCCATCACTTCCTGATAGTGGGAGAGGGTGGAGTGAATTATGAAGTAACATGAAGCCCTCTTAAAGAGCATTAAATGAGGAGGAAATGCAAATGAAATTACAGAGGCACTTTGTAGGAATATAGTAACTCATGTGAGAGCAGTGAGGATCCCATATTCAGGTATACACAATGTTTTAGAGGGAAAAGTATGTAATTACTCTCCAATATTTTCAAGGCATGTTTTATTCATCTAAGCATATAGAAGCAAAATTATTTTGAGTTTTAATTACTATTTACTTCAGATACGCATCTTGGAAAAAAATTCTATGTCAAGTCTTAATTAAAAATCACCTTACTCGTGGCTCAGTTTTCATCCATTTACAACATGTGTTCATTACATTTAATGTCAGTGAGGCAAAATTCAAGTGGAATAGTTTTTCCCTTCTTTTTAGCCTAGAGAAGAGAAGGCCCTGAGGGCTGCAAGAAGGATGGAGAGGGACTTTGGTCAAAGGCATGGAGTGACAGAGCAAAGGGGAATGGCTTTTCACTGAGCAAGGGCAGGGTTAGATGAGATATTAGGAAGGAATCCTGCCCTGGGAGGGTGGGCAGGCCCTGGCACAGGGTGCCCAGAGAAGCTGTGGCTGCCCCAGCCCTGGGAGTGTCCAAGGCCAGGTTGGACAGGGCTTGGAGCACCCTGGGCTGATGGGAGGTGTCCCTGCCCATGGCTGGGGGTGGGACTGGATAGTCTTATGGTCACACAAACCATTCCACCATTCTTTGAATCCCAAATTTGAAAAATATTTTGGCCTCTCTGTATATTTTGACTGTGAACACAGAAGCAAACTGCCCTGAATTATTCAGGTTTTGGTTCTCTGCTTTCCACACATCTGTTTTGAAACCTGTTGCATCAGTAAGACAAAAATCCATGTACTTTTGCATGCTTTGATATCTGCACACAGCTTGTATCAAACTTGTGTTAGACCTGTTTGTACACAAAGAAACAACAGTGATGTATAGATAAAACATTTAAATTTACTTTGAACTACAGGTATTTATTTCATACGCTCAGAGGGAACGGAATCCACACACAGGAAGAACAAAGAGAGCTCTAAGGCAGCATCAGAGGACAGTGTATCTGCAGAGTTAACCCCTGTACATCAGGAAAGCTGTTCATGGAGAACTGCAAATGAATTTGTTCTGTGAAAGCCTCAAAACAAGCCGAGTCTGCTCTGTAATGCTACAGGAGCAGTCGTGGCACAGCCACAGCAACAGGCTCGTGGGAGGTTCCACAGGGTGAGTTACAGGTCCCTCTCTCCACACTATAATACTGCAAAGCAGATTGGTTTATGCATATGAAAAAATTAATCTTTTCTGTATTTCAGGGTGGGTGATTACTTTGGTTATAAATGCAGTTCCACTTTTATCATAATGCTGTGTTATTTTCCATACCCTGAGGAACAAAAACAGGTTGTAAGTGCTATAGAAATCCTTGACTTCAAAAAAGGCACAGTTTGTTGTGCTGGAGAATGTTTTCATCAAGCAGAAAGCACGAAACCCTTCGCATGCTATTATATTATAACTTTAAAAATTAAAATAGACCTAAGATGGCATTTAGTATTCCTAACAAGGTACCAGCCTGATCTGATATTATTAGATTGCCCTCTTTCTATGTTAAAAGTAACTAATGGGTCAATTTTCTCTCTGTCTCACTATGGTGATACATGACAGGCTTTTTGCCCTGAAGCCAAGATCAGAGAAAGGCATAAATAGTTTTTGATGAAATTAAAGTCTCTGCTTTAGGGGGCTCACTGCTATTATTCTGGTATCACAGGTTTGAGATTTCCCATCCCCCTGCCTCAAATAATGATACTGTTGATACCTAAAAGCCTGCACTGAGATGGTAATTTATAAGAGAGGATGAGTTCAGTGGAAAAACACAGGTTTACAGTACCTGACTCATTTGAAGCCACCAGTGCTAAAACCAGACACACTGTGATTGCCTTGCCCTTCCCAACACATGCAATAAATTCTGTATGGGAAGTGTTCCTTCATACAGTTCTCATCACTGCATTCCAATTCAGTGAGGCTGAGATCTTACTGTAAGATTTGTACTCTTTTCCTTTGCATGCTGATAGCACTGGTGGGTGACACAGAGAGCACAAGGTATGTGAGAGCAGCAACACAGGAGAAAACGTTAAAGGAAATTTTTATATCAGCAGGTATTCTATAATGTCACTATAATGTGATTAGTTGTACTGCATTCCTTTAGCTTTAGGTTCTTAAACACAGCTTGGGTTTCCTTAGCAATTTACTACAGAGAGAAACTCTGGCTTCAAGACCAGGAAATCTCCCTTCTTATATAAGAAGTGTATTTACAGCTAGACCTGCAACATCTCTCATAATTATGCAGCCAAAAAAACCCAGTGACTGATAGCACAGTGATTATAAACTAAATGAGGGTGCAGGGCTCTTTCCATTTCTATAGTCTATGCACTGACCACTGTGCAAGGTCATTTAGTAATACTCATATCAAGATGTGTAAGAGTATTTAGTACCTTGATCCAGTGAATTCAATCACAGCTGAGTGCCGTGGTATATTCCTGGACCTGGGATACAGTTGTATCATTATTCACTAAGTGAGGTGTCTCTAAAGACATTATTGCATTATCACTTCAGAACAGCAACACATAGTGATGTTCAGTGCCTACCAGAAGGTACCAGCCAGTTGTTGCTATGTTATCCTCTGATTTTTTAAGAGTAAGTAACAACTCCATTTGACAGGTTTCAGTATCTTCATCAGTCTTTCTGGCCCTAAGGCAGTACAAGTCTTTGATATTATTACTATGGAACTGCATTCCTTTAAATCATTTGAGAGACAAGAATGCAGTGAACCCTTTGGCACACGACACTGACCCACAGTCGGGATGTCGGGATGAGTCACCTCTCACCAGCCTGAAAACTCTGACACACCAGGCAGTCTAGGGAGAGGGAAAGGTGCCTCAGATATTTTGATAACATGGACCATGACAGGCAGTTCCTGTGCGAGAATTTTTGAGGTTTGTTTTACACACTCAGTGCTACCTTTAACTGCTGTAAAACACCAAGAAGGTGCATATAACTTTTATGTCAAGAACCTGTTCTACCTTCAGCATGCATTTTCTTTTGCAACTATAAAGAGATGAAAACTCTCAGAATTTTAATAGAAAAATGCAATGTGTACATTTTTATTCAGCACACCAGATTTTTTGAGAGCCTTCAGTTTTCATCCTGCTTACTAATCTGGAATTGTCTACTGTGTAAAGCCAAAGACTTACAGACCCTCAGGAGAATGCTGATGTATAAATGCACTACAAATTAATCAGAATGAAGTCAAGTGACTAACTGCAAATTAAGGATTAGATAAGTAGCCACTAACAAAGAAAAAACCAGAAAGCTCAACAAATATTCACTGAATACTAATTCTGCTTTAAACTCTACTATTTGTAATGAAATGCAATCTTGCAGAACAATTAGCTTTCTACTACAGAGCAGCATTTTAAGCATGCACCATCTACAAATCATCTCATCTTTTAAACACTTGAATGCATAAACAAATAGTTGCAAAACAGCAAGACATCTCACCAGCAGCTAATTTACTGTATGACTTCACTCATCTCATGATGAATAATTCCCAAGTTGGATTTCCATTTTAAAGTATCTATGGATTTTATTACTGTCTCTTTTAGTTAAATCCTTCTTACTTTCACACAATAAAATGGTTCTAATTGCCTACTTGAGAAAAGACTTGACTTTCCCAGGATTTATGGATGTCAAGTTCTGATTGAAATTACCCTTCCCAAACAAACACCAGCAGCTAATGCAGCAAAACAAATAGTTTTGTTCCACAGCAGTAGTCAAGAGTCTAGATCCCGACCTCCCTGTGTCAGGAATAATCTGAAGAAATACACTCTGAAGAAAACAGTCACTTCTAAGTTTCTCTCTTCAGTCAATTAGCAAATTCACTTAAGCAGCCTGTACTGAAGAGACAGGGCAATCCTTATCCTAAAACAAAGGCCAGTGAAAATAGGAGGATCTCTATTGACTTCATGGCCTTTGAATGCAGCCCTAAAGCAGAGAAATCAGGACACTAAAAGGGATTATATCCTGATTAGAGTGACCTCATGGACACTCAGGCAAACCTTCATGATTCAACAGCAACAGCATCAAGCTAAGTCCATCTAACAATTTCTAAACACTGCTGGCTTTAATATTATTTGACAGTCAACAAGACATCACATAACAGATTACATGATAGACAAATGGGAATCTTTCTCTAAATAATAGCTTTCTCTAAATCCTGTGTTATTGCCACTTGAAACACTTTTAAATGGAAAATCTCACTGCAATTACAATATTCTCTAATCAGTATATTCTTTTAAATTCAAACTGTGGGCTCCTGCAGAAAGTATTAAGAAACAAATTCTGTTCAAGGAACCATACCAGGCTCTTAGAACAATGAAATATTTCTTTTACCCAGTTCCTGGAGACTTCCTAAAACAGACACAAAGCCTTTCTCTGGCTGTGCTCACAAGCACTAGAACATAAAGCCCTCAGTTCTGGGGTTATCATGCAAGGAAGCAGCCCTGTAGCAACCAGCCCTGAGCACTGACACAGCTCACTGTCTCCTAAGATCAGACATGCTTTTCAGCTCTGATACACCGAAGGCAACTGATACAGGACTGAAGGGAAGGGAGCAGCACTGGGACTGTATTACAGCCTTGAAAGAAAACCAGGTGTCTTCCATGCTGGCTTTAGAGAGGCTGCATTGATTTGTGAATTAATTTGCACAACGGAATACATGAAAACAAATGGAGATGCAGAGTGACTAAAGCCAGCTGAAGGGATATGCTGGGGATATGCCTTTCATACAGAGATCAAAACTTTTAGGTATGTGATAATATATTCAGGTATTTAACATCAAACATTGGGGAAGGTGTCCCACGGTCAAGGCTCCTCTGAGAATTTTCCTTGGGATATTTTGATTTTGAATGCCTCTTACTGGAATCAGGCTCATCTCTATGGCAGAATTTCTGCACAGAAGACAAATGGATTCTCCCCTGAGCCTCTGGAAGGGGTAATATTTTTCCACAGAAAACTATTCAATCCTTCATTTTCAAATGCCATGTAGGCCATCTACCTTTCTGCCACTCTCTAGCTAAACATTTATTCTTGATGCTCTCTTGGGTCAGGAAGTTTCCTCAGGAAACCTCAATGGTAAAAAAATGGTCATATATTGGTTTAGTGAAAATCAATCAAATATGAAACTCTGAAGGGGGGGGAGATGTTAGAGCTATGGAGTTAAAAATACAAACCTCCCAAAATGGAACAAAAATACACACCAACCTTTCTTCACTGTAGTTCCATTTAGTCCTCAGCTATGACACATTTTCTGTGTATCATATTAAGAGTCAGCCCTAAGTTATTTTTACACCTGCAAAAATATCCCCCAAATGATAATGCCCTGCATGAGTAACATTTCAGCAACACTTTGCAACTGAATGAGCATCTCTTGCACTCCTGTATCCCTGAAGGGACCAGCCAGACATTTCCTTTGTGAATTCCCAGACAGCTCAGGGGAGGTGAGCAGGCGTGACAAATGAGCTGGAGTTTTCTAGACTGTGCTTTACAACAGATGTATTTACACATTTCACAAGCTACTGGTGGGGATGGTGCATGCTACTGCCAAATGTGAAACGAAATGTTACCAAACAGAAGTCTCCCAACAAATTCCCATCATGTTGACTATTCAGATCAGCCTGCCATGTGTAATTTTTCACGTTATGTCCTCAATCAAGAATTTTTAAAGCTATTGTTACTATTTTAATTACCCTTTTCTTACTCACCAATACAAAAAGTATCTATTTTACCGCAGCAAAGAAATTGCAGAATGCCTGTCTAGAGACTTGTGCCACTTCAAAATTTTAAACTACTTCATAAGCTTATTTAGTAATTAAATCAAAAAATACTCTACATCAAAACCACAAATGTGACAGAAGTTTGTTGCAGCACCTTCTGAACAGCAAAACACAACGATACAGACACAATCCACCTTCAGCAGAGCCACTACAGAACATGCATCTTAAGTGATGTGCCAGGCTCAGGGCACCTCACAAACACAGAAACCACAAATGTTAATCTGGTGATGGTATAAAACCATCAGGTTTTTTCATATGGTAATGTCTGTTCACACCTCCAAAAATACTTCTGTTTCTGTATCAGCATCCTGAAATTAAAGGTCTAGGAAACTGCTTTGGACAGGGGGCTTATAATTTGTCCAAGCTATGAGCAGATTAGTTTTTTTACGTGTCTTTAAAGAGAACTCAGCCATTAGAAGAAAAGAAACCAAAAAAACCACAGTCCACAATTGTAACCTACTTTAAAAGTGAGTTATGATTTGATTGTCTTTCATCCACTTCCAATAACTTCCTGAAAACCTGCAAGCTTCCAAAGTTCGCTTGCCCATCTATGGCACCGAACCTAAAGCTCATGTATTAAAAGCTGTTCTGAGCAAAAGATCTGAGTTGTTTTCAATTATAATGCATGCATCTCACTCTGCACTTGTTAGTCACACACTTCATGCACCTAGGAAACAGAAATGATTTTCTAAGTCTGAAAAAATACATTTGTTGTTATTATTTTCAATAGATATATTTACCAGAGAAATGTGTGAATAACTCTGAAGTTTCTGAATAGCAGGGGCTCTGGAGACAATTTGTGCACACCCTAAAAAGCCAAACATTAATAACTAGAAAACATGTTTAAAATTGATTTTGCATATAAGGGTACTTGTTTTTCAGACATTTCAAAGTGGGGAGAGACATTTTGCTCCTACCTCTTCCAAAGCCCATAATGAATCAACCACAGGCTTGATCTTCTTACTGTTATATAGATTTAGGAGTTTGTCCATCACACCCTTGATGAGGCCACCTCGATTCTGTTTGAAGAGTAGATTCAGCAGGGAAAATCCAGCAATGACTTTGTTCTCCTCATACAGCTTGATAGGATTTACTTTCTCAACCTGCCACCACTGGAAACCAATAAACAGTAGCATGGTTAGAAAAACATTTTTCACAGGAAAGTTCACCAGAAAACTCTTACTCTTCTTTCAAAACCAAGGGAACCAGGCACTTCAGTTTCCACTCACTTTATACCCATTATCATGTTTGTTATACTTGAGCAAACCTCATAATATCTAATGAAAGGATTTTATCTCATTTAGCCCAAGAGCATCATTAAGACCCAGATGTCACTTCCTTGCAAATTTTATTTGAATGGGTACATTTTTAATTATAATTTTCATACAACTTTGATGAGTTAATTTTGCAGCATAATTAAAGAAACTAGTTATACTTTTACACTGAATTTTATATGCTTTTTAAATTAATTCAATTTCTTCATATTTACTCAGTCAATAAATACCAGTAGCATCTGAAAAACATTTCAGTTGAAATTTAATTGGGCCATCCGACCCTACAAATTATATGCATCTGGATATGCTGACATTAACAGTAAAAAGGCTGCATAGCAAAGATTATCTTGTTTTAGTTCATAAACCTGTGACAATAATAAGGATCATCCCACTACAACCCACAAGAGACTGTAGGAGGCAAAGAACAGCAATTGCTACAGTCTCTGCTTTATCTTGTTTTCAACTACACGGAGACTTTTAAAGCCAATTCCTCCTGGGAAGGAGTTGTTGCTGGAAGCTGCAAGTGAGCTCTTGGCAGAAAGATCACATGACAGATCTTCAGACAAGACTTTTCCCTCTGTTTTTCTCATATGAAGAAATCACTTTCACTCCTGGTTAACTTATTTCTCACTGGCAGTTGATTTGATGGGTTTGTCCCCTCTTTGGTCTCTAGGATTTTTGTGCATATTTTTGTAGGAAAAAAACAATTAACATTTGAACTTTGGATTTCTTAGCATCATCAATTAGGAAACCAATGCCACATCACCATCTCTTTGATGTCACTTGAAATGAAGGTGGAGAACTGAAAAATGCATTTCTGTAGGAAACAAACTTCTGAAAAGATGGGAATGACTGGACACAGGCCCCATCTTAAGAGATATAACTCCTTTAATTCAGTGCACTGTCCTGACAGTGTCTTCAAACACAAGGAATCTGCAGGGTACAGTTACTCATATCCATGGATATGATATTCTGCCATAAGTAAATGAATAATGCAGTCTAAACTTAGCTGGATAACAGATCTATGTCTGATAACTAACAATTTCAATATGCACTGCAGACAGATCCAATTCCTGTCTAGCTGGCCTGTCAAACGAAAACATGGCACAAAAATGCTCTCTTTTCAGAAGTGACAACTCAGTAGAGATAAATGAGAATGATAAAGATGAACATGCTACAGAAAAGTTGGAGGAAAGAGAATAATAATGGCATTGGGACACTTACTGATTTTGCAAAACTGAAGAAGCTTTTTGTCTCCCCAGTAACCATGTTAGATGAACCTGTAAAAGATGAGTACATTCACACACAACTTACTACGTGCTAAAGACAGGCCATTTATTACATGAAAAATAATTTCCATGATTCATATTTAAGAACAAAATGCCCAGGTTTAAAAAGGATGGGTAGAAATCCCTATACCTTGGGAATGATTAACAAAGAGGCCAAGGTGACTGAGCCCTACAAGTCTATAGGCATTTTGAGATGACAGTGACCATCTCCCAAGGGCAGGGACAATGCTGTCCCCTGCAACAGGAGCTTGGCCAGCTCTACCCACACACAACAGGGCAGTCCACAAACAGGAATGGGAATTTGTGAACAGAAGCCTGGGCTTGAATTCCTCAAAGTCACATCAGGTAAATCCAACAGCATTCTTCCTGAAACTGCCCTCCAACCTTCCCTCCCACAAAAACTTCCTTGCAGTTTCCTTGGCCACGCTGGGATCCCTGTGGTGTGTAGAATGAGACAACCACACTTTCTCCCACACTGCTGTATCACCCAACAATGTTCAACAAGCTGAAACACGTGTTCAGTTTCACTTCTGGATTTGCATTTTGCATTTTTTTTTTAAATATTTTCTTCGTATTACCTGTTGTTTCTCAATGATTTAGTCCATGCTCAGCTTCACTAAAACCCATGAATGGAAATGGTCACACTGAGAAAGCATAACATGTCACTCTCTGCTTCTGGAAGGGGTGGCACGGATGATTTCAAGCTTTGCAAAGCTTTAGTTTGGAAATGGGTACATGTCTTTTCCCACTCACCATATAAAATGTAAGTCCCAAGTGGTTTGAGAAGACTGAGGCCTTTCCCAGTATTTTCTCCACAAAGACAGTCCAAAACAATATCTACTCCATCTGTTGAGATTCTAAAAAGCAAGAAAAAAAAAGAAATCTTCCTTTGCACTAAGACCCACAGGGCTCATCATCCTCCTTTCCTCTGAGGGTTAGAAGAATGGGAAACCATCTTGTTCCTCCTTTTGGAGAGCTTTCAGTAAAACTACATTATCAAAAACCAGGTGATAAAGTTCTTCTTTAAGTGAATGCAAATGTAAGAGTGTTATTTTTTTTGGTCAGTGAATATTATAACAAGAAAGGATGTTTTCCTTATATACATATTCTGAATTCATAAGGAAACAGATCTTATCCTAGTTCTCAGACAAAATGACTGGTAAAGTCATTTAGAGTCTTCTATTTCAGACTTAACATAAACTAGATATCAGTAAAAAGTTAAATCAAGAGAAGAGAAGGCACCAACACCTAGAATTCCTCAGGCCATATTAAAGAAAGCATATTTATACTATTTCAATAAACAGTTTGCATGTTTATAACTTTCCAATATTATTTTGTGAATGCAATGTCAATATGATGCTGAAGAAGGAAAAAAACCTCCAAACTACCCAAATATCTTGATTTAGGGGCAGTATACATACATAGCATGCAGCTAATATCCATCAAAGCAACCAACTACCCCATTCCCTCACTGCCTCTGCTAAGAGACAATTTGTTGTAATAGCAATCCCAGAACTGCCACTGCACTTTTATTAAAAATCTTTTCAATGCACAATGAAAATGCACAGATCTGAGCAACAAATCAGAGTACTGGCCCATTCCACAGCGTGCCACTTCTGGCTTGAAATCAGCACTATTAACTGTGCTAATATTACACAAGTCTATACCAGGAAAGAAGCACTAACTGGCTTGTTGCATTTATGTTTTCCCTTTTGTCCCCTGCCTCATTGGCCTATTGCAAGGTGAAAAGGTTTGTGAAAATGCCAGATCACCAAAAGGGATTTTTAACAGACTGAACAGAGCAGAATTCCACCCCTTGGCAACCAGGTCTTGTGATTTCAGCAGCTGTGATCTGTGACACAGCTGGGGTGGTGGCAGGGAGCTGTCCCAAAAAGAACTGCCCTGATGAAAGGCAGAAGCAGCCAATGTTATCAGAGCCTAAGGGGAGTTTATCCATTTCCTAAGCACCAATTTCTGTTGTATGATCTCACTACAGCAATGCTGCAGGGACAGCAAACACTCAGGTATGTGTGCTTCCCCAAGAGAAAGGTTATCAGACACTGAAGAAACTTGCTACAATTCTTCTGAGCTGTAAGGAAGTGGTAGAGGTGTCATCTGCTGAACAATTCCTATCTTTTTTTTGGTGAAAATTCCCACATGGAAAAGTTTTCCTTCAATATAAACATGTCTTTTGTGATGGATCATTTCAAACATTTTAGCCCTTAGGAGTGCTTCAGGAACAGCAGCAGGACACCCTGATTTCTCAGCTCAGACACCTGCAGCAGCAGGAATACCTATAAACAGTCAGACAAATTGGAACACAAAGAATTTGAAAGCACATAAACAGAAACACACATGATGGCTTCAAAAGGCAACAGGATGATTTTAATCTGAATGCAAACAAACAAAATCTAAGGATCTGGAACTAAAGCAGACATCATGTGCTCTGACATCAATCCCTGGCAGAGGATAAAAACTCAGGCAGATAGAAACACACCAGAGAACTCCAAAACCTGGATACCTCACAAATCCACTGAAAATATCTTATTTGGTGCATTGCAGTGAGCAAGTACAGATGCAAATGAAGGCAAAGTACATCCTTTTGTTAAGGCCTTAAGTAATTTTCACATAATTTACTTTGCTCACAACAGATGTCCAAGTAGGAACATGGACTAAAAAAGCTCATGTTGCTTATAAAGATAAAGGGAGATGCTTGTTATCTTGTCCCTAGTGGACAGATGGACTATCTGGAATAAACTACAGCTCCCAAATTCACAAATGCAATCTCTTCCCGTAAATATGATCAGCCTGGTGCCTTTCAGAGTATTTTGCCAGATACTGTACAGACCTTACTCAGGAAAATACAAGATTACCTTTTTACTTCTTGAACATAGTCTGCATTTCTGTCAAACAGGTGAGTTACCGAGTTTTTGATTGCTTCATGTTTGAAAGATGAAGCTGTTCCAAAAACAGTGACATTGGGAATGGTTGAACAGAGCTGAGCAACAGCTTGACCCTGCAAACACATTATTATGTTAGTTCACTGACATGGAAATTGGTTGACAGACTTTGCAGCTGCCAATTCACTCATGACACAGCAAAATCCAAGACCAAACACGTGCAAGGACTTCCCAAACTAGTTTCCTTCCAGTGAAAGTCAGTTCCGCCACAGGAAAAAGACACTTAAGTCACAAAGATATTTTGAAGACAAAGCAACTGCAGGGATAAAAGTAATTTAATGTATAAAAATGTATTGGAGAATAGTTTTCGTATGATATCAGGAGGAGACAGCAAGTTGCTATAAGAAATGCTGCATAGTAAAAAAAAGAATCTGGTTTATCTCTTATTAATGACAATAATTATTCCAAATCAGGAATAGCCTTGAGTCCCTCTAACAGGTCTGCTTTGGCCACTGCCCCTGCCTCGACATTGATCAACAGCAAAGGGCTAAAATGGCTTAGAGCACATAGAGGAAAACCATTCTCCTGGCCTGGGCAGGAACCCACTGGGTGCCCCAGGAGCTGTGTCAGCATTTACGAGGGACTTGGAGCACTGGGGAATTTGTGCAATCAAGTGTCTGCACTTCATGTTTTCAGTTTGGGGCCCCAAAATGGCTTAACTGCATTTTAACCTCTAATTTCATGAGGCTGAGAGAAGAAGGGAGGGAAGATCTGCCTAACAGCTGAGCCACCTAGATTTCAAAGAAAGATCCAACAGGTCATCTTTATACAATCCCAGGTTTTATTTTATTCTTAACACACTAACAAAAGAAGACAGACTTTTGGTAGCCACATCCTACCTCTTCTTGTAGCCACATTATTCCATTGCATGGTTACATGGATATGCCCAGAAGCAAGAAAAAATAGCACTGTCATTCTAAAAATCATGTCTGCTGGAGTTCATCAAATTCTTACTTTTATTTACAGCCAGAAGATTGTCACCTGCAAACTGTATGCACGACTAGTAAAATCACCCAGAGATAAACACATTTCTGTTGACTCCATCCAGAAACAGTGATTATTAGTTGTACACACCAGTAATTAGCACTTGGGTTTTATTTCCTGCAGAATGGATAATCAGCTAACCTGCATACCCTGGGGGCCTTGCCATCCTCACATAGAGTGCTCAGTGCAACTGCTCGTGACCCTCCTCCAGGCTGAGCATCACCTGGGAGTGCAGCATTATTTATACATGGTGGCATCCAGGGGGTTCAGGCTGGTTTCCTACTGGGTTAGTCAGGAAACATTTACATTCACACAGCAAGGCACAGCTTCAGTGAACCTTTAGGCAGGTACCAACAGACAGAGAAGAGAGGAAGAGCAGGATCCATTCTCTTTCCTGTGTTACAGGTGAGGAGTGGAATATCACAGCAGACCCAGCAGCCTGTCCAACAGCACAGAGAAACTTGGAGCAGGACCCAGGTAGGAATGCTGATTCCTGACATGGTAATCTAACACCCAACTAAAATGCCCTTTTCTTGTCAAAATCATCCACCTTTTTCCTGGTTTGCAATCCTTAGTCTCTTAGAAAATCCATTCCTCAGGGACCTCATCTCAGAATATAAAATGTCTTTAGGGAGCAGAAAACATTTCACTCATTTCATACTTCATTTCTCCATTACTTACCATGTCATTCTAAAGCCCTCCCAGATTTTGGCCTCCACAAATAACGTAACATAAAATTACAAGAAAAAAAATAATGTGGATTTTGTATCTGTCCTTTTCTTGGTCATTTTCACCAGCAATCCTCTTTGGCACTTTCTTTGTCTCCCAGAAACCCATCACCCACAGTGATTGAGATAAATCAGTATTTTACAATGCATGCTAGCTGAATGAAATTCTGACATTATTGGTCTATTCCCTAATTAGTTTTCTGCATTTTCAATCTATCTTGGGAAGATGAGGGATAATGAATATGTCCTGAATCAAAACCACTGAATGTTTAAAAGGTCAAATATTCCAGAAGAAAGAATGTTGATTTTTATCCTGCAGAAGATTAACATTTAACAAACTGACAGGCAGATGAATAGGAGAAAGGCACAAAACCCCCAGGATGTGAATAACCTATTTTCCCCCTCACTCCAACTCTTTAGCAGACCTCTCCCTCCCCCCCAGAGATAAGCTTATCTAAAATCCCAGATCAGAATACTTTCCAGCTTTCTGTAGATATTTGAAGTCTAAAACTGACTCATATGACCAGTACTTTTATAAGTGGATGAACAACATCACTGGAGTATTTTGAGGCACTTCCACGAAACATTCTTCCACAGTTCTCTGAAGACCTCAATTTGGTGTTGACTTGTACTTATTTTTGTGCAAAGTGTTCTTAGTAGTTGCATCTTAGAAATCTATGAATAAAACCTGATATTGGACTCTTCATGCTGTCCCCACCCAAACAGGAGAACTGAACTCAACCTATGAACCCAAACATTTCCCTGATTTCTGGGGAATTCAACTAAGCTCCAAACCAGCACTGTGGCTATGCAAGTCACTCTTAAGTCCCTTTCCTAATCCCTTGAATCCTGTAGCTGCCTCTGGATTAGCTGCTGGTTTAGAGGGTTATACATTTTAATTGCAAGGATGTGAGCCCCAATGCTGAGAACACCCCTGGCTCACAAGGGAAGCACAGAGGGTTTTGCTCCTGGAAGGAAGAGCATCCCCTTCCCAGGGCTGTGGAGGGGCAGGTGAGGTGTCCATGCTATCCCTTCACATTCCCACAGGAACCCCCCCTTTGAAAACACCAGCCCTCTCCTGTCCCTTAGATCCGAAAAATCCTTTGTGGGAGACAGAGACGAGGGATTTCTGTCCCCTCCCTGCCCAGAGAACAACCACATCAACTCTGCTACCATATTATCAGCAACCATATTATCAGAAATAGTGTATGAGCTCAAAAACCTTCCAAGAGGGTGCTTAATTACATAAGCATGATCTGAAAAAATAAAACAAAATTCTTCACACATCTAACTTTTCATATACCTTGCAAATTTCTGCTTGTAAGTACTGACTGGATTCTTGCTTCCTGAACACAGGAAAACTAGTAAGTTTTAATGGCCAAAAAATAATTATCACTTGGACAATTAATTTTTTCCTTTAGTGGATTTAGCAATCTTTGAGAGGAAAAAAATCGATTAATTCACTGAAGGGATAGATATGGTTATAAAGTATTCCCCTAAAGTGGAATTAATCTCCTTTAAAATATCAATATATTTTATGTGCTACTTTTATTATAAGAGTTGTTACACTTGGAAAAGACCTCCAAGATTATCAAATCCAACCACCAACCCCTCACTAGCACCACGATCACCATTAAACCCTGTCCTCAAGTGCCACATACACTCATTTTCGACCACTTCCAGTGATGCAGAACATCACATGGTGAATCCTCAAATAAAATTAATAGCTTGGATTGAAGCATTCTGTGGAAACAAAGCATGTCTCCTAATGGGGAGGTGCCTCTCTAGCCTCACAGGCCATTTGATGGATTATGTCTATAAATCAATATAAATCTGTATCCTTACATTTGTTTCAGATCCTCTAAACAAATCTGAGGGTTTTTATATGCCATTGTACTAAAACTCAACTCTAAACCTGCAGGACTGGAAACTTCTCATACAGAGAGAATCACATAAAGAATGGAAAGGTAGATTTCTAAGAAGTAAATATTAAATAGACAGTTCTGTGCATTTAAACAATTTCAGAGTAACAAAAAGATCATTGATATTTAAAAGTCAATATAGAAAGCATGAATAGAAAAAAACTTATTAATCTAATTAGATTATTAACACTAACTTAATGTTGGATAATGATAAATAAGGTGTACAAGGTAGTGGATTTCCAAAGGGGTCTGACCTAATGCCACCAGCCAGACCTCAGCCTGATGTGCAAGCTGCACACTGAATTACAGCAGGTAGAGGGCAAAATACTGTCAGGAAAGCATCTTCTCTGCTATTATGTAAACTTAGGTCAGATTTATATCAGGAGAGAATAAACCACATAAAAGATACCACCCTGGAAAACTAGAAGCAATAACATCAGTAAAAAATTACCATTTCGGTGATATATTTTTGCAGCCCAAAGGTGCTACAGCATTTTTTATAAATAGCACTCAGACTTAATCTTGCACAAGGAATTTGTCTGGAACTGAACATGAGGAGAATCCACATTTCCAAAATGCTTTGATTCCACCATACCTGAGGGTGAGGTGAAGTGCACAAACACAGGAAGCAAACTGCAAGAGAAAACATCCAGTGATCTCCTGACATCAAGGAAAACTCTTCTCTGGAGTTAGGTGAAGTCTGATACACAACCCTTCACCTTCTGAAGGTCTCATTTTTCTAATTACAGCAAAAGAAGTGGGAAACCAAACACTGGGGTGGACAAACTGAAATGTGATTCTTGCAGAAGCCTAAGGCAGCATCTTAGTGCCCCACAATGAGTTTTGGAGTTGAGCAGGGGGAAGAGTCACCACCAGATCATGCCCTCAGAGTATCTTCTGCAACAATGAGCACAGTGTGCTTTGCTACCCCTTTGTAAACTTGTGCAGCTGAGGTGAATCCAAAACTGAATCTCCAAGTGACATAAATCCTCTGCAGGTCAGTGGAGCTACAACACAGCCCAGGGGACACGGGCTCTGCTTGGGAAGGCAGCAGAGCCAAGGAAGAGGTAAGCACTGTCTGTGACCTGACTCAGCAGGTGACTCAGGCAAAGGACATGTCCTCTGGGCAGCACAGGGCAGCAAGAGGCAAAAGAAAGGCCTTCAAAGACTGCAGCTTGCTTTGGTCAGGGAAATTGCTTTCCATGTGTGGCTCACTGGGCTTTTGTGTTTGATTAACAGATTATGCTCTGAGGCAGTGTCTGGAAATAGCCTGGGCCGTGGCTCTGGGGCTCTGCTGAGGGAGCACATCCACTGCTCTGGAGGCACCAGGGCAGCTCAGCATCCTCACTCCCTGTCTGGCTTCAAGTGACAGAGCTTGGTACTTAAAGCAGCCCAGACTTGGTTACATACAGCTCTGTGTGAGCTGATTTATTCCCTTCCTCGGCTGCTGGAGATGAAACAAGAGGAAAGCACTTTATCAAGAGCAGAATGGCCATGAACTGCTAATATGAAAATAGCAAGTGCAGCCCTGGGAGGCACCAGGTAAAGGTGTCAGCAAAGTGGGCTGTATTAATGCTGCTGCACAGTGTGCTGGCCAGGACCAGCACAGGAGCAGAGTAAAGTCTAATTATTCACATTCAAGGAGTTCTGACTCAAACACGAGTGCCATTTAATGTGTTGCTCCCTGCTAAGTGCAGACAGAGCAGTCTACCCATACAGTGTTTAGAAAGATCAGGAATGCTGTGAGTCCTCTTTTAAAAGGCTCTGGCTTCCATGCCAGCTCACTGCTGCTTTTTGCTGCCAGCCAGCTCAGAGCCCAGGAAACACATCTGCATCTGCCTGGAGCAGTGGCTGTAGGATGACCCAGGGAACAGGCTTCTGACATCACAGAAAAGGGCTATGAGCAAACAAACCTACCTTCAGCCTGAAAAATACAGGCTCTGCAGAAAAGATTTGACTCTGAGCCTGTCATAGCCATAATCACATACATATCCTACCCAAATGATCTGAAAGAAGGGCCCCAAGAAGGAACAGTAGCTAACTTTAATTAATAGATAACACCAGCAGAAGAACAAACATACATTAACTGCCCACGAATAGAGCCTGGAAATTGAGAAAGTTTTGTCACCAAGCCAGGTATTTTTTCAAGAATAAATTTAATCATTCTCTTGAAAGGGTTCCTACATGCTGTCTGTGATAGAAGGTGACTAGATTTATTAAGAAATGCCAGATCTTTGTCAGATAAAATATCACCACTTCAGTGATTCAGTTTGGAACACATCCTCAAATATTTGCAATTTGTGCAGGGGAGACACAATAAAAAAGAGGGTTCCTGCCAAGCAGTAACCAATCCTGCCAGGATGGCCTAAATTTGTTGCCAAGTCAGGTTTACCCTTCAAATTCAACCAGGAGAACTGTATCTGTAACTTCCTCTGCTGCTGAGCCTGAAAGGGAAGGTCAGACCACAGCATCACAATGGCAATCAGTGCTCCTGCATGAAAGGCAGCTTATTTTTAGCATCTGCAAGATCAAAATGCTAAAGAATTGCCTAATGGTTCTGCCTTGCTGAGGGGTTAAGTGATGAAACTGAAATGTTTACAAAAACTTGGTAAATAACCCAGACTTTGTGCTCCAAATATTCAGAATAGGAAGTACCTAAAGCACAAACAAATAAGCAAATGGGCATATTGGCTCTCTCTCACAAATCTAACTCCCTGAAAGAATTAGTTTTCCAGGTAGATGTAGAGACTGGATTTATTAAAACTCAAAGAAAATGCCTAGAGGGTTTTTCCCCCCTCTTTTTTTTTTTTTTTTAATGCAACATTCCTAGGTTAGTTGAATTAGTGTAAATACAGGATACAGTTGATAAATTTACATTAATAATTTTAAGAGCAACATTATAATCACAGACAAGCCTGTGCTGTGACTTGCACTGAGAGTCTTCCTTTTAAAGAACTAATTGCTTCACAGAGCAGAGCAGTCCCAGCAGGGTGCACACTACTGCTCAGTTTTCTCAGGGTAGTTTCTTCAGCTGCCACTTCACTTGGAAAAAAGATGTGGGAGTGTAGTTGTGAAGGAAGCTCCTCTACCATTGTCTTACAGTCATTTCAAACATTAATCACAACACTTCACAGTTAAAACGGACTAATATATGTCCTACAGTAAGTCATATGTTCTTGCAATCTCATTATTCTGAACATTAATTTTTATAATATGAAGTTTAGTGTTAGCTGTTCTCTCCCTATTTCAGCAACCAGTCCAGAAGGACACTCAAACATTTCCCATAGCTTTAAGCATTTAAAAATCTATTTGTATTAAGCAATTATATTTTTGGTTAATTGTCAAACTGCACTGCTACTCAATGTAATGGTTTAAGCAGAAGCCCTAAGTGTCCTGCCAAGCAGAGAGTTGGAGGGGAGTGTGGGACCACCTTGTTAGATCTTGGTCAGCTCGAGTAATGGTCTCAGACTGATTTGTAAGGTATTCATCTCTGCTCAAAGCCTCAGAGAATCAGGCAAGGCAACTCTAAGTCTGTACCATACTTTCTGAGGAAGCTCCTAAAATGTTTTCAGCCCACTTCACTGCCCAAGCTGAGAGTCAGTCTCTCTTAACTGCCTCTGCCTCAAGGGGGAAAATGAGACAGGAAAGCCAAAGCAGCCCCTTTCCAAACAATCAACAACAACAAGCCAGTCCTAGGAAAACCAGATGTAATCTCTCCTTCCAACCCCCCTTCTAAGCACTGCAGCAGGTCCACCTCTTCTGAGGGAAGGCTACAGGACACCAGCAGTGGCAGAGGTGGTGAGTGTCCACCTCTGTCCTGGTTCAGGGAGACAAGGAGCTTCCCTGCAACAGCCACGTGTCCCTCCATGCCTTGGGAAGGTGGCATGATGCCCTGACCCCTCCACTGGGTGGGTGGCAGGGAGGGTCCTCACTTGGGATATGGCACAGGATTCAAGTCTGTAACAGAGACAGATACGTGAGGCTGTTTTCAAGAAAAGTTGTCTTGGTACATTTCCTTTTTCTCTACATCATCTTCTGATGTCCCCTGGAACTTCTGGAATAAATAAACTTGACTTATCTAAAGCATCCTGTCAAACATTAAAGGATACCATTCCCTACTAATCACACTCCAAGCACAGATGGAAAGACAATTGCTATAATTACCTCACTACCAAAAATATCTATAAACAAAATTAAGGCCACATAAATAAACTGAGATAATATGTAAGAGTAAAGGTCCTAGAAAATTTTCAGTGACTCAATTTATTGAAAAGGATGCAAGATCCTCCTGTAGGGGACTAGGGAGCCAGAACAAAGAACCTCACAAACATTTTAGAAGTAACAAGTTCTTTTTCATAAACTGCCTGAAGCAGCTAAAATAATGATCTTGCATAATGAGAAAGGAACAATTAGAAACTTCTAGTCCCACAGGGAGCCTATTGTCTCATTAAAGTGTTCTGGAATGTCTCTGACATTTAGAAACAAACTGGACAGATTCTCCATTTGCAGACAGTGGGAAAGGGACCTCTATCTATTAAAGCAACAGTATAAAGAGTATCTCTTCTTATAGCAACTTCAGTACCAGTTCTCTGTTCATTAACAAAGAACTTTGTGGGAATGCTTTGTTTGATTGAGGCTGTTAAATTTTTCAAAGGATTAACAGACAGATTATTGGAGTAAGACACACCCCTCTGAAATCTTTGTCTGTTTAGCAGGAAGAAAAAAAATCCCACGCATCTCCAGAGTGATTTTTTTTTACCTGTAAGGCAGTGGGAAAATTTCTTGCCAACTCCAGATAAACATGCTCTTCCCTGACAAGGAACAGGGGGCTGTGTGAGCCACTCTCCCTGGGACAGTGATCACCATCCTGTCCTGGAGGTCAGCCAGCCCTGTCTCCCTCTTACACACACTCCCCCCTGGACCCTACAGAGCTGGTCAGCCTGGCTGTTCTTCCTGCACATCTGGTCTTCCCCTTGGAAACTGTTTTATTTAACTAGTTAGCAGGTGATGGATCTGATTTCCTCTTGCTCTCCTGGCAGCCAAGCAGGACCCATCCTTCCTGCAGCTTCTCTCAGAGAAGGTCCTGAGCAGCCACAGCAGAGGGCCAGCCAAAAAGGCTGCTCATGGAGTACCTGGGATAAGAGAGGAAGGCAGCTGCTCCTTCCAGGAACAGCCCAGCACAGAGCATGGGCACCAGTGCAGAGGAGTGTGCAAGCACAGAGCACTGCCAGTGCTTCAGGAAGAGAAATAACAGAGGCAAGTGACATCAGAAAGAAACAAAGAAATTTAGCCAGGACTTTTTATCTTAAAAAGGAGGAGGAGTTCTTTTTCCCCAGATACATACAGTACGTGCAGGGATTGCTTTGGGGCTAATTCTGTATGCCCAGCCTGGGTCTGTGTAGCACCAGCTGGGCAAACAGCCTTAGAGCTACAGCTGAGCCTTCCATTC
>WBMV01003572.1:0-19827 GCA_013396655.1 Campylorhamphus procurvoides | reverse complement strand
TCATAAAATCAAAAAGACCCTGCAGCGTCANAGAATCATAAAATCAAAAAGACCCTGCAGCGTCACCCCCCACCCCGTGGTCGGGAGGGGTCTTGGGGCCTCTCTCCCAGGCCCTTTTGGGAAATTGGCATTTGGCCAATTTCAACTGGTCACACAGGAAAAAAAAAAAAAGAAAAAAAAGAAAAAAAGAAAAAAAAAGGAAAAAAAAGAAAAAAAAGGAAAAAAGAAAAAAGAAAAAAAGAAAAAACCACCTTCTTTAAGGAAATAAATATTTCACACTGTTCTGTATTAAAAAATGCTTTGGTCACTGTTATAAGAAAAATTTCTACTTCCCCAAACAGCTCAAGTTTTCAATTTCTTCTTACAAAGATTTTCCCATCAAAGACCATGTAAAAGCATGTGCTTTTAACTTCCTGCCAGCCTATACATTGATTTCTTTGCATTTACAGTATGTTTCATACAGACAAGCAAGCTTAATATGCAAATTATTGAAACGAAATTTATATTGTAGGTTTTGAAGAGTCAAGTGTAACATGAAGGAGAGAAGTCAATAAAATGTATTGCAACATTAGCACTGTGTTTGATTTGACAGTTGTTTCCTGCCTCAAGAACTTTGTTTTGTTTAGAGTTAAGTAGCAGATGTTTATGAGCAATAAGAATGTTTGTAAATTTGTTGCCTATTTCTTTGGGTAACATAAATCCCTAGACTTGAATTTGTTTCATAACTGCTTACTTAGAATATGAAGCAAATTCTAAATTGCTACTTTCAAGGATATCTAGTAAATTTTTAAAAGCAATTTTGGGCCTTCTATGACCTAATTAATTTATCTAAATCTCTAGGAAATTATTGACTCTGAAGAACAGCATTTTCTGTTGTCTGCATCTATAATGTCACTTCCTCAAAGGCAGAAGCAACAGGATTTTTCAAACATATACTTAAAGGTGGGTTTGTAATAATACAGATGGGAAAAAGGGCAGTCCGTTGTCTTGTAACACAATTCATCTCTGCTTCTTTCTGCTCAAGCCTGCTGAGTTTGACTTCTTCAGTTATAGAATTCAGAACAGAATTTCTACATCACAGCTTGAAAGTGTTGCCCTTATTTTCATCAGCTAAGCTACAGGAAAGGAGAGAGAAATTGAGGCTTATAATTGAAAGAGATTTTCATAACAGTTGGAAGGGTTTGGATGGACCTCTCAGCCTCTGTGATGCTACATGTCACCTCTGTTAATGATCTTAATACCTTCACAAAGGAAGAAAAGTTCCGCTTGACCTCCACTCTCCACAGAGAGACAAAATCCATCAACATGGAGCAGAAAGAACTTCAGGGACAAAAACTAAAGAGTGCCTTTAGAAACAAAGCATGTTTCTAGTCCCATTTCTCTAAATCAACTTGGTTTCCCCCACTGAAAGAAATCATCACCGAGATAACCAAATTTAGTGAGCAATGGAACTCAAAAATCTTGCAAACTTACAAACAAGTAACAGTGTAATGGAGAGCTGATATTACATCACAGAACAGATGTTTAGATGAAAGATTTAGACATACCGTTGATTTGACTGCCTATTTTAGTATTTTTTTCCCTGTGACCTCTCCATCACATTATCCTGTGTCAACTAGTTGCCTGTAGATAACCATCATGTTCCAATTATGCTTTCCTTTTTTTGAAGAATGATTAATGTGATGTAGTAAAACTACTGGGCCAAAAAGAAATATAATTTAACACTGTTGACTTCCTCCTACACTTAAGGTTTACAATTACAGCAAATTAACGATAGCTTTGACAACACTGAAGGCCTAAATTTCCAAAGGTGATTCTTTAGACCAGTATTTGGAACACACAGGCTTTGACATACCATTCATTTTCATGACAATGCATTTCTGAGTATTCAGAACACATAGGTCTGGAAAACTTCAACTACACATGAAAAGAAATATGCTTGAATTAATAGACAGATTTTCTGTTAGTATCAAGCATGAATAAATAAAAATGAAGTATTTTATACATGCTTCTCTGTCCTATTTAGGCAGCAGGACACCAAGTGAGAGCAAAGCCAAATCTAGTCTTTTTGTCAAAACTGCTTTTTAAGTGTCTCTTGAATGAAGGCATTTTAGTATCTAGTTAGTTTAATACTTGTCTACTTGGATTAGATTTCCTTCCAAAAGAAGGTATAGTATACTAATATATTGCATGATGATATAAATCAAAATCATATAACTGCAGATACATTCATTATTGTATTACAAGGCTCAATGTGAACTGCTAACACATAAAGATGGAAAACTTTTATACTTCTGTGCAAGAATGATGATGCTCTCTTCTTGCCTCCTTTGACAACTTTTTCACCCTTAAGACCTCTGAAGCAAGAATACTGAAGAGTTATGCTAGTGGTAGTGTATAAACCTAATTGAGCAGAGAAAACTGAAACTAGGTAATATGTATCATTGTCTTTCAAGTATCATTTTTTTGTTTAGAGGTTAATTGTTTTACCCTAAAACTTGAAGCAAAAGCTAAACATCAAAATGAGGAAGACAGAAAAGGAAGGTTTTTATTTCAAACATTCCCTGTAGGCAGCTTTTAATCACAAAGTACTGACATTTTAATTTAAACAAAATAATTACAAGCAAGAGGTGAGTGAACCTTTTTGCATGAAGAAGAGTCACAGTTTCCTTAGTTCTAAAGAAGTGAAATTTCAGCTGTTTATAATTAATCAAGTCTATAAATACTGCTATATTTTTCTTTCTTTAGGAAAACCAAAGCAGTTTTATTTTTAAAGAATGAACCCCTACATTCATTAATAAAGCAGGCTAATGAACAATCTCCACTCAATGATGGCTATTATCTTCAGATTGTGACCCAGCTTCAGGAGTCTCAACATGGGGCTTTGTGAGCCCAATGAAAAAGAAATTTTTGAAGGCCTAATGTCATTACTTTGTAAAAGACACAGGCAGTGTCACTTACACAGACAACACAAATGAAAACTGTGCCAGTTAAGAAAGTCAAAGCAAGCAACAAAACTGAAATTGTTAAATGAGCAATATTAACTTAAGAGAAGATTATCGGGAATCAGGAAAACAAGAGTTAGAAGACTACTACTGCCACATGAAGGCTCATCCCATCTCAAGGAACAAAAGAGTCCAGCATTTACTTGCCTTTGATTACCTGTTAAGTGCAGAGCCATCAAAGACATAGTTAAAATGAACCTAACAGAATTTACTGAAGTGCCACATTATATTACCCTTAGTGCAAGAGCAAGTGTGCTTTCAGGAAAAAGAAAGGTTTAAATCACAGCTAGGAGTCCTTGTAAAGGTTGCAAATTTGTTTTCAAGAGTACATAGTTCCCAGATAAGTCTACTGAAACCTCTTGGTATTTCTCAGTGTCGGGACAGCACCATTCAAAACCAACTAAGAAAGGCACAATTATAATTTCCCTTCTTTGGCCTTGTCAAGCATTCTAAACATGATAGACCATAATTTACGTGTTACCAGCATGAACCATCATAATAGAATACACTGCCTAACTAGCATCCAAGTACATATGAGAAAAGTGAGGTTAAAGAGAAGAAAAGGATAGTAAAGCAGGAAAATTATTTCTTTCTCCTCTGGAGGAGATCCTACTGAAATTAAAGACAGATCCAATTCTACACATAGATAACCCACTAGAAAACTTGGGTTTTGGTATGTAAGTAACCTTGACAGCTCTTGCATTGAAAAATTTTCCCTTATAATTCAACCTAAGTCTCCTCTGGAGCATTTTGAGTCTGTTTCTCCATGTTCACTCTCTTGTTACTTGGGAGAAGAGACTGTCTCCTTTCAGGCACTTGTAAAGTGCAATCACTCTCTTCCTTAGCCTCCATTTCTCCAGGTTAAACAACCCCAACTCCCTCAGCCACTCCTCATAAGGCTTGTGCTCCAGAACCTTCACCAGCGCAGTTGACCTTCTCTGGACATGCTCCAACACTTCTATGTTCTTCTTGCAGTGAGCTAACTAAAAAAAAAATGGACAGATACTCAAAGTGCAGGTTCACCATTGTTGAGTACAGGAGGATGATGCAAACCAGGATGCCACTGGTCTTCTTCACTGCCTGGACAAACTGCTGGCTCATGTTCAACTGGCTGTCAACCAGTACCGCCAAGTCCCTTTCCACTGGGACACTTTCCAGCCACTCTTCCCCAAGCCTGTGGCACTGCGTGGGGTTGTTGTGACCCAGGTGCAGGATCCAGCACTTTGCCTTATTGAGCCTCATACAATTTGTAATGATTTTCCTGACTGTGGTCTCAATTCTTTGTGTAAATGTGCAAGATTCTGGTGTATTTCAAAGTCACCTACCCTTCAAACCAGACACTAGGTCTCAACCAGCTGCCAGAGAGTTCCACCAGGGTTTAGATGCAAGACATAAACAAACTTCAAGCTAGATTTGCCAGTCTGAGGTCTGAGCAGTATATGCTGGAGGGAGTAGAGGCTGGGAAGTCAGTGCCAGCACAAAAGGATTCAAAGTGGTGCTAACAAACTGAAAAGTGTGTGGGAAACTGGAGTACTATCTCAGAAAGGGGAGTACCCAAGCAAAGATAATAACTATTCAGGTAGGTAGAGTATGTCTGTAGGTTTAGATGAGTTAAGAACTGAGTATGAGTTACTGCAACAAAATGCAACAATCCAATACTGTATTAAGGTCCTTAAGAAAGGGAATTTGGACTACAGAATTCATGAAGCAATCCTTATCCTCCAGCAAACAATATTGGGGTATTGCATACAATAAACTTTGCACATACATTGAAAGGAGTTCAGTGAATTAACAGGGACAGTAGATTTAGTAAAATTCATGATTTATGAAGTAAACAAGCTTATTTGACTTAAAAGAGAAAAGATTAAGATTGTCTTCATGCACAAGAAGTGTGGATCCTAAGAAGGAAACATTGTATTCAGTAGCTAAGTGATGTCTTGACTTAAACACCCTTATGACAACTTGAAATACAAGGAAAATATTTTAATAACAACTTTAAGCAAAAATAATGCTTGTAATATGCCTGGGAAACCTGTGAACTCTGTCTTGGAGGAAGGAATTTTCTAGGGACACTGTAAGCATCAATCTGTTGAGAAGAAAGTCAAGATTATTCCAGGGTCATTTATAGTTTATAAAGTTCTTCAATTAACATTTGTTCTCTTTAGTTGCTTGAGCACATTACTACAGAGAACATATTAATATCTTTTATGCTTTGTGATTGTTCTGAATTTTGTCCATTAAAACAAACAAACAAGCAAATAAACCTTTTATGTTGTGAATGTTAGAACTCAGTGTAATTAGAGTGCAGCAGTGTAAAATGTTTGAGTACTTTATCCTGCAAAATACTTTTCCTGAGACATATGTATCAAGAAGATATACACTAACTGGGTAGAATGATTAAGTGATTGCCTTAGAGACTTTTCTCCATAGCTTGTTCTTTACAGTCAGTCAACCATCTTGAGCATGGATTGTGCTTTTATTTCTTCTGTTGACAGACAGTTTGGTACCATGTGAGTAGAGAGAGATTCAGACTTATTATTTGGCCTAACTCATTATCCCAGTCACTATACTTGTGATGCTTTCAGTACAGAAAAATTCCCTATAGTACAGTACCAAGTAACAATCTTCAGAGAAACTGATGGAACTTTTTTTTTTAAATATACAGTTGCATATTGAAGATTGAACTAGCTGGTTTAGTCTTTATAATATAATGTGATAACAATATCATTCAGACCACTAAATTGACATGTCATTCAGTATCAAGTCAAAATGGTTTATAGAAATCTAATGGATTAGCACTGTTATTTTATCAATGAAGCTTATATTCCTATCGGGGTTAAAAAAAACCCAAAAAAACAACACAATAAAAGAACAACAACAACAAAAAAACACCAAAAAACCAAACCTACTTAATTTGACAAGATCTGTGTTGATTTGCATCATCTATATTACAGTCATAAAAGTCTGGATTGAATTCTCACTGAACATCTTGTTATTTTGAGATTTTTGTCTCACTTCGATTACCTTGTTCATCCTATTTGTCCTCCTAAATGCTGACACTTCAATAAGGTTTTCATCTGCTCTATTAATTTTTGTCTTTTTGTGAACATCTAAGGCCTTGTTGAGAATAATATTTACAAGACAGCTGAAGGAAAAAGAGCTGGATAAATAGAAAAACTTTTCACACAGTAGGTTTTTTAAAATGCCTCCTTTACAATTTTAATTTATTCCTAATATGCTCCTCAGTTCCTCTAAGGTGGAAAACAATTCATTGTAGTACATGTACATAATTGAAAATGCTAAATGCCTCTGTTTAAATTTCAATTGTTGTACATTAAGTGGCCACTACCAGCCATAAGATATAGGAAGAGTCAAAAAACGTGTTTCAAAATTATGCCTATTAATTCTACTTCATTTCTAAGCAGGGACGAGACACTTGGACAATATAGATTTTTTTTTTCTTCTGCCTATGTTCTTGTGGGTATCATATAAAATATTTTAAAAAATGATATTGTTAATTACTCTACACCTCATCCCTGTTGTGGTTTAGGAATGGCACTCCCCAAGACTCTCCCAAACCAGAAGCTGCTCACTCTCTCCCTCCCGCCTCCGTCTCCCTCTTCCTGCTCTGGGAATGGAGTTGAGAATAGGAGGCACAAAAAGGCAGAGATTATGGGTAACAACTTATTGTAAACAGCAATGAGATAAGACAACCGACAGTAACAGCAACAGTATTCATAACAAGTGTACAAAAAAAAAAAAAAGAGGATGCAAAATGTTCATCAAGACTGATCTTACATGACACTACATGACCAAAGCCAGAAGTACCCCACCCAGACTGTTTTATCTGCCTCATTTGCTCTTTTTGGAGGGAGAGTTCCTTTCTCCCACCCCTGGATATGATGCAATGTGGTATCAAATAACACAATACCTTGGCCATGCCCACTCCCTCTGATTGAAACTGGAACTAGGACAATCCCATTTCAGGCTCCTCATTGGACTCACGTTATTTAAAAGGCCAGTTTTTCAAACTGTAAATAGTGAACATTAAGAGTGATAGTGGTTAAAATTGGATGCTGTTACACATGACAGGCAGAATGTGCTGGTGTGTGGCTTTCTAACACAGATATTACCCTGTTTTCTTTTGTGTGTGAAATCTCCACATACACAGGGAGGTGCTTCTTATCTGGCATGGTTGTCTGCAAAACCACCTTCTGCTAAAAAAGAAAAGAGCCTTCAGATAACTTTTTTTTCATTTTACAGAAACACAGGCGAGGGAATGGGTAGTGGAAGAGGTTTTGCTCAGTAATTGTGGTTCCTGCTCATCGTCTCCAGTGTGGTTTTCTCCATTAGCTGTAGTCATACCTCCTTTGTTGCCTCCTAGTCCCTACTTGGGCAGGTTTTTCCTCCTTCCCTACGTGGGGCTTTTGCCCTGATCTGGATGAACAGTTTTGCTCCATAATTTCTCCTGCTCTTCTGTTCATCTTTCCCTTGAGTATTTCTTGTTTCTCTCTTGTTACTGCTAGGGTTCTTCTCCTTCCCTGGTGCTGTTGCTTGTTCTTTCTTTGTTCCTCAGTGTTCCAGCTGCTCTAGACTAGCTTGTGTCTCTCCTGAATATCCTGCCGCTCTTACATTGTTTCTTCTTTTCTTCCAACTCTAGTGGTTCTCTCTTCATTTGTTTCTCTTTTTAAAATATGTTTCTGCAGAGGCTTTAGCAACTTCTCTGACTGTGTCAGGTTTGTTGCATGATGTGCCTGTTTTGCCCACTGAGGAGCCAGCTGGAATGGTGTCTGACATTGTGCTGTCCTTGACATCCTTCTGCAGATGCCATCCTTACTGCACCCTACTACCAACAGCTTGACAGTTATGTCCATTACAATATTGGGTACTTAGTATTTGACACTGTTAATATGGTATTAATTAATTTGTTAAATGATTTATAATTCCTTGAAACATTCTATGTAGAAGCAAGAATTCCTCCCTCCCTCTGCACGCTGTTTTCTCTGCTCATCATCTCTTGCTATGTGAGGGTCTTAGTTTTCGTTTCTGGGTCTCGAATTGTTTGCACTTATTTTTCAGTTTTAGTTTTTTTTCAGGTAGCTAGCATTGGGGGTTTCTACTAGGTAGGAGCAATAGAGCAACAGGGAATTATGACTCTCCTCTGTACTACTTTATAGTCTCAGATTCTGTGGCTCGCACCAATACCTGCCCCTGCCATTCTGCCTTGGAACTCACAGACTTGAATGTACCGCACAAGCACAGCAAGGCTGAAAGAGAGACAGGAAAGTGTAGGAACTGGAAGACACCACAAGACACAGAGCAAAATTTGGTGATGATGATGCAGAACAAAGAAGACTCAAACAATGTGAATTAAATGCCATGGTCATAGGTATGCATAGTAAAAAATAAAGTTTATTTGACCTGATATGTTTTCTGTGATAACATTACTTGGGCTTAGTGGCTGCTTATTTTGATATTTTGGGGTTTTGGTGTTTGATACCATTGTACTGGATTGAAAAAATGTCTATATATGTGCATGTCTACACCATAAATACATTTTTGTCTGAAAAACTAGAACACAAAGTATCTAATATTTATGGTTTGATAAAATGTTACTACTTATTCTCAAGTTTCTCTGCTCTTGTCTAAACAAATCTGACTAATTATTTAAAAATTAAACAGTCGCTTCCTGCTCTAACCCATCAGTGGCACTCTGTTTAACTGTTTCGTAGACTAAGAAGTTTAATTTTATCAGTAAGAAATTAATGTTTCAGAAAGAACATACAAGTTCAGTTCAGGGTTTTTTTTAACAAAACCTTGCAAAGGAATAGTTGTACCATAGAAGAAATAACATAAGAGTAACATAGAAGTTACTGAGAATTATGTGCTCAGCTATTCAATAACAAGCAGAAAAAGCAAGAGTCAACAAGGCAATCAGAGATTTGCAGTGTGTTCTGGGACGACTTAAAATAAATTGATTTCCTAAAAGAGAAAAAGTAAAGGGCTCTGATTACTGTCTATATATATACAACTCCATTTCTCATAAGGGAAATTACTATAGTTGTGGACAGCTCATAAGACTTAAACAAGTGTTTTAAATCAAATGCATTCACGTCAGCTGAAGAGGCACACAGGCTGGTGCTACTGTGATAAAGTTCATGGAATAAACCATTTAAGTTTGATATAGAGTTTTAAAAATGGGGAAAACAGAATGCAATACTAAGACTATTCAAACATTGCATTCAGGTAATTCTGTGAAACTTGAATAAATTGTCACAAAATTATTTTTTTCTCTTTAACAAAGATGTCTCTTTTCTACTTGCATTTAGTAATTATTTATTAGAGACTTGTACTTTGATCTACTAAATTATGAGTAATGGGGATTTTTATTATTGTAGTAACTATGAATTATTAGTTTTGAAGAAAATATGATGCTACTGAATTCTAGTTCTGTTACAGTTTATGAGGGGTCCTGTTCCTTTTACACACGGGCATCAAGCAAAATAAATACTATGAAAATAAGTTTAAATCTTAATCTGTTTGACTGGGAAACTTAGAGTTGTTCAGATGTAATATCCTTAATCTTTTTTTTTTTTTTCTGATTTTGAATAATGTTTGATAGTTGTTGTAAATATAAGTGCAAGTTTGGTGAAGGTATGTTATAATAATAATGGAAACTTGCCCTAGTGAATCTGGATTTCTGTGCCAGTTGAGTTGTCATGAAACTTAGACTGGAATCTCAGTTTTTAAAAGATTATTAATGCTGCTGTGCAGCTAGTGAGTCTGTCACCGAGACTGTTCATTATTTCTGAATTGTTAGAAGAAGTAAGTTGAAGTTGTCAGTCCTTTGCATCCTGTATTAATCATACTCAGGGATCTTCCAGTAACTCTAGGCTGATTATGTTTTCATTCCAAATGTGCCCGGTTTAGTATTTTTTTTTTTTTTTAAAAAAAAGAAAATGCATTTGCAGTGCCAACATCACATAGAGGAAGAGAAAGGATCTTCTGAAGAACGTTTTTGAAAGGGACCAACAACTGCTTATGTAGCATACATATGCCTTTTTTTTTCCCCTAAAAACTGTAGTTCTTATTATAGTATCATAATATGTGCCATGACAATTGAAAATTAGTCAATACATCAGCACCTGCCAATAAACAAATATAACTGCAACATTTTCTGAAGTTTTATGCTGATTTGAGCTCAGCACAAGCACTCAGAAGTATTGTCTATTAGAGCTGCCAGAAAGGTTGAAGCTTGATAAGGTGTGGCAGTGACTTCAGTAACATATTTGAAGTAGTAGTCAATTACTTTTATTATTCATGTTGTGTCACATCTGTTGGAAGTAAGGCTGCCCAGGATGAAATGGATGAAAAATTTATTTTAAGTTGAGGAAGATAATCAAGAACTGCAGAATAAGGATACATGAAAAATCTGCATCATCAAAAAAATAATAGAAAGACTATTATGAACCATATTAAGATGCTTTTAATGGGATCATTTCTGTACACTTACACATGACAGAACAAGTCACTTCACAAAAATGTGCAATGAGCAGAAAGCACAGTGCTTTGGTATCCATATCCTGACAACAGAAGTTTTTATTTTATATTTAGGCTATGAATGAGGGGTGCATTTGATAGTAGCAGAGAGCAGCCATAGCAGATAGCAATGACATTTCTATAGAAAGGAAAATTTGAAAAGAAAGTATAACGTAATAATTCGACAGTGACCTAGTATGAACTCTGCAAATGCCACCTACTGATTGTCTTTTAACACAAGAACATGTTGCCCTTTTCTTGTCTTTTGTCAGCTGTTATCTGAGATGTCAGCCTCTTCAGGATAAGGTGGAAAAAAATTTACTAATATTAATGTTACTTTATGTGCTGTGGATATCTCACTTGTTTATATTTACATGGGCAGCTGCTTTCTGATTATTGTAACAGTTTTCAGTTGATGTGGTTTCTATTTTGTTTCTTAAGATCTGTAATAAAAGAACAAACTGAAGTTTCAAATACATGTGGTTGTTCAGAGACTAAGGGGAGACCAGTTGGGAAGCTCTGCCTCAGTGACAGCAGATTTGCCATCAGAAATTGTTGTCAACTTATTCTGCTATACTTACCTAGTGACATGTAGGGATTTCTCCATCAGCAAAGGTCAAATAACAGTCTTATCTCCCCTGTCGTGGGTTTCTCTAATTAGTGGGTTGGGGTTTTTGGTTGTTTGTTTTTTTTTGTTGTCTTGTTTTGTTTTGTTTTGTTTTGTTTTTTGGTTTGTTGTTCGGTTTGGTATGGGTTGGTTTGAGTTTTTTTTCTGGGTTTTTGGGGTTTTTTGTTTCGGTTTTGTGTGGGTTTTTTTGTTTGTTTTTTTTTTGGTAAGAGGAAGGATGGCTTCTATTAGAAGCTGGTAGAAGTTTTCCCTTATGCTATCGATAGTCAGCTCCAAGGAAAACTTCCTGCTTTGGAAACGCCCCTGCATAAGAAGATATTTAAGAACAGGAGTTGTTGTGTAGTTAAAATTTGCAGTCATGGATTAAAAACGCAGATATCAAGGTCAGTGCAGAAGAAGAAGAAGGATGAGGGCCCCTGCGGGAGTGGGGAAAGCACTCAAAGCCCTGACGAACGTGGTGCAGACCCATGGTGAAACGAGTTGTCCCCTCAAACTCCAGGGATCTTTCAGGGCGCAAAGTCCTCCCTGGATGGAGCAGGGAGATGAATGAAGGAGGGTATTACCTCGTGGGAGGTCCCAAGATGGAGAGGATTTGTGCAAGATATTTGTGGCTGGGGCCCATGGAGAGAGAAACCTACGCTAAGCAGGTATGGACAGATTATTCAGACTGCATCCAATGGAATGACCCATGACAGAGCAGAGGATCTCTCTCATGGGATGGACTCCACGGAAAGCAGGGGAAGGACTCAGAGTTATGATACCCCTGTGACAGTGCTGATGACTGTGGTGAGGCAAGATATCTCCTTGCAGTCCACAGGAAGACCCCTGAGATGGCAGATTTGGATGAACTGCTGCCCAAAAGAAAGTCTTGGACTTACATCTGTATGCACCTGAAGCAACAACTGACTCTGGGGGTGATTGAAAAAGTGTTTCTAAACTGATTTTTATTTCCTATTTCTAGTTCTTAGCTTGTTAGCAATAAATGTAAGCATTATTCTGAGTTCTGCTTTGCTGTGGTAATTAATCAAAACTTCTCTCCTGGCTGTTATCTCTAATCATAAATTCCTAGCTAGCTGGTTTTTTTTTTCCCTTTCCTTCTGGAAGGTGAAAAGGGGGAGAAAAGACCTTGGGCAGTTTGGCTGGACACTGGGTGTTTAGCCAGGCTCAAACTACCACAGTTTTTTGGTGCCATGACTCAAATTAGGTTCAAACCACCACACCCTCCCCTTTTGTTTTGTTTATTTTGTTAATCACAGTCCTTTGGGAAATCTTGGGATATATAAATTGCTGTGTCCTAACCTACAATTATTTACAACCATCTTGCATATTTGCTACTACATTCTTACAGAAAAAATTTGGTGGGCTATGAATTGAAACAAAAAAATCTCCTTCATAAATTCATAAATTAGTTGGTTTACATGATGTAGAATCTATGCTTACTGTGATAGGATGAACTGTAGTTGCCAGTATATCAGTGTCCAGATGTCCTAGTCTCAAAAGTTTTATAACAAATTTGAACCGAGGGGAGTTGTCCTCCCCAGTCTTCTAGACAGACAGTTTCTGCACTCTAGGACAATGAGATCAGAGTCCTTCATAGATGTCACAGTCCTCACAGTCCTTCACAGGTGGGGAGATGCTGTGAACCCATAGCCCTAGGTTCAGACAATAGTGAGTTTGGGTGCATATTCCCAGTAGGCACATGTACATTATACAGGCTCTGTTTGCCACTAAGTCATCAAGACAGAACAATTATTTTACAGATATCACATACACATGGATGACCCTCACACAAACCTGAAAAAAATCAAAAGAGATCATCCTGTTTTTTGACCATTACTTTGTCTGATAGATCTGTACTGACATGAGCACTAAAACTCTCAGATGGTTTTCTTCAGGCTCATAGTCCATTAAGTCTAATAAGTCTTCAAATCTAATAAACATCCATCACCTATGCCTAAACCAGATTCTGTTTACTTTGGCTTTTACAGGAAAGCTAAATAAACAACTGCAGTAGTTTTGTTTTTGAAGTATAGCTGTTCATTAGTCCATTAGTCCCATATCAAAAGAGGAATTCTATTTGTGGTGTTCTAACTCATTAATTTAAGGAGTATCTATAGTAACTGTGTAAAGTATTATATTGTTTTGTGATACCTAAGATCAAAGAGCAAGAAATAGAATCTCGGAAAACAAATCCTTAAAATAAGGACCAAGAAGTATAAATTATTAGTTGTTTAAATATATCTACTAACACCTTATTTAATCAAAAAAAATGCTTTGGTAAAAAGCATTTAAGTGAAACAATTCAAATGTAAAGAAGTCCTAAACATAATGCTACATAAAGTCATACTGATTCCAGCTTAGAAATCTCTATGAAAATCAATATGCATGCATACCCAAAGAATTATTTTCAAAAACAGTGGTAAAGAACTCTGAAAATAGTATGTTACCAAAGCTTGGTAATTGTTTGATTAAGCATTCTAAATCAACAAAACTACATGACTATTTTAATCCTTAGATGTTCAGCCAAGTTTTGGCAACATTTCAAAGTGATGGTCAAAAAATTAATATATAAATACTAAAGAAATTAATCATTATGGAACACTTGCATTACTCAAATGCATTATTCAAAGAAATTAATAATTATTTGCATTCATTTGAAAGCCATAAAAACATAGTAGAAGTATTTTATAGAAACTGTGTAGAACACTGAATGTCTAAAAAGAAAACCCATTTATAGGATGTGGAATTTAGGACTTAGAAGATGAAGCAAAAATTTCCTCAAGTTATGCCTTAGAGTAATTCAAGGGATTATGTATAGCTGATATTTCTCACAATGAAATTTTCATACCATTGTGAAACAATTTAGAATTTTATTTAAAATCTTTTTTTTTTAAATCATTTAAAAAAAAATCATAATCATCTTACACATTCCAATAGTCAAAGAATTAGAACAGTGTGAAGTTCAGAAAGAAACAATGCATGTTCATACTCCTGTCAGGTGAAGTTTTTCTACAAGTTACTCTTATCCAGGTAAGTTTACTTAGCTAATGAGAAATAGAGCATCATGTCATATGAAATCAAAGACATATATGCCCAAATACCTGGAAACAGAGCTACTTTCGAACAACAATCAGCTGGTGAAGAACTAGCAAAAAAAAAGGTAGTTTCTTCCACTAAATCCCATTCCACATTCTGTAGTGCTTTCTCAGACTCTTCTAATTCCATTTGAAGAGTGAAGATACCTTCCATATGTCAGACTGTGTCTCCTCTAAGATCCTGAAGTCATCTCTACACTGAATAACTGTCAAAAGAACGTTGAGCTTTTTTTTTAAAAAAAAAATCTTTCTTAACTTGTCTGTTGAATATCAGCAAAAATATATCAGGTGTGGCTTCATCTCTCCAGACAGGGGTGCTCCCTGGATCTGTTACATTCTGCTTAAATGTTGCAGAAGGAACTTTAGATTCCAATATTCCCGAGCAAAATTGAAACTCACACAAATTATCCATTGATACCAAAACTGGTATTTTATTAATTGATAAGAGATGCAAAGAGCAGCAACAAGAAAATGTTGGAAAAAGCTAAGATTGCTTCTAGAAGCAAAGAAAAGATCATCTTTTCACCAAATTGGTCTTTGAGAGGTGAGGGAAGCAGTTTCTGCCTTTTTTTCTTTTCTGTCTCTGCTGCATTTCAATGCTATCTCTTTATCTATGGGAGGTCTTAGCTGATTTAGTTCTCTGGAATTCAGCCAGGATGTGTAGTTTTGTTGCTCACGAGATGCTGTGTTGCAGGCCATACAGCGTCCTGATTCAGCACATTTTTGGCCCTCACAAATATGGTAAAGGTGGAAGGATAAGACATAACTCACGCATGTGGCATGGTGGGTCTCAGTTCTCTCCAGGCTGGCAGAGTTTCAGTCTTCAGTGGCAGGCAAGACAGCAGGCAGTGGCAGAGAAAAGGTGAGGAGGAGGTGGGGAGACATTCTTGTCTAAGGTAACCAGTTCTCTCTCTCTTTCCTCTTCCTTGATTTTTCAAAATTTCTCCTCACTTTTAGTGTTTACAGGAGTTTGCATGTGATTTCTTGGCATGTAGCCCCATTTAGATGAAACAATAGCAAGATTTTCTGGCAGGAAAACTCCAGCGGGAACTTCTCCAGCAGAGAACTTCTGGCAGAGAATTTTTGGTAGAAAGTTTTGACAGGCAGAAAAAGATGGAGAAACATTATTTATGGCATTTCTATATTATCTCTGTGTTACAGGATTCTAAATATCATCTCTACCATTATGTCAAGAGCCCCAAATCAAAAAGGAGTAAGTGATTGTTGTAGACAGAGTTCAGCAGTTTAGCAGAAAGAGGGTTTGTTGAAGAAGGTTTATGGTATCAGTTAAAGAACTTTCAATTTACAGTCTTTCCCTCTATCTTCCTTTTGAAACATCTCCTCTTGCAAAAGTGAAACTGTTCAAAAATAAGTTTTTATTCTGGTATGTCTGCTGGGACAAAAGTGATACCTTTCAAGTAGCNTTCAAATGTAAAGAAGTCCTAAACATAATGCTACATAAAGTCATACTGATTCCAGCTTAGAAATCTCTATGAAAATCAATATGCATGCATACCCAAAGAATTATTTTCAAAAACAGTGGTAAAGAACTCTGAAAATAGTATGTTACCAAAGCTTGGTAATTGTTTGATTAAGCATTCTAAATCAACAAAACTACATGACTATTTTAATCCTTAGATGTTCAGCCAAGTTTTGGCAACATTTCAAAGTGATGGTCAAAAAATTAATATATAAATACTAAAGAAATTAATCATTATGGAACACTTGCATTACTCAAATGCATTATTCAAAGAAATTAATAATTATTTGCATTCATTTGAAAGCCATAAAAACATAGTAGAAGTATTTTATAGAAACTGTGTAGAACACTGAATGTCTAAAAAGAAAACCCATTTATAGGATGTGGAATTTAGGACTTAGAAGATGAAGCAAAAATTTCCTCAAGTTATGCCTTAGAGTAATTCAAGGGATTATGTATAGCTGATATTTCTCACAATGAAATTTTCATACCATTGTGAAACAATTTAGAATTTTATTTAAAATCTTTTTTTTTTAAATCATTTAAAAAAAAATCATAATCATCTTACACATTCCAATAGTCAAAGAATTAGAACAGTGTGAAGTTCAGAAAGAAACAATGCATGTTCATACTCCTGTCAGGTGAAGTTTTTCTACAAGTTACTCTTATCCAGGTAAGTTTACTTAGCTAATGAGAAATAGAGCATCATGTCATATGAAATCAAAGACATATATGCCCAAATACCTGGAAACAGAGCTACTTTCGAACAACAATCAGCTGGTGAAGAACTAGCAAAAAAAAAGGTAGTTTCTTCCACTAAATCCCATTCCACATTCTGTAGTGCTTTCTCAGACTCTTCTAATTCCATTTGAAGAGTGAAGATACCTTCCATATGTCAGACTGTGTCTCCTCTAAGATCCTGAAGTCATCTCTACACTGAATAACTGTCAAAAGAACGTTGAGCTTTTTTTTTAAAAAAAAAATCTTTCTTAACTTGTCTGTTGAATATCAGCAAAAATATATCAGGTGTGGCTTCATCTCTCCAGACAGGGGTGCTCCCTGGATCTGTTACATTCTGCTTAAATGTTGCAGAAGGAACTTTAGATTCCAATATTCCCGAGCAAAATTGAAACTCACACAAATTATCCATTGATACCAAAACTGGTATTTTATTAATTGATAAGAGATGCAAAGAGCAGCAACAAGAAAATGTTGGAAAAAGCTAAGATTGCTTCTAGAAGCAAAGAAAAGATCATCTTTTCACCAAATTGGTCTTTGAGAGGTGAGGGAAGCAGTTTCTGCCTTTTTTTCTTTTCTGTCTCTGCTGCATTTCAATGCTATCTCTTTATCTATGGGAGGTCTTAGCTGATTTAGTTCTCTGGAATTCAGCCAGGATGTGTAGTTTTGTTGCTCACGAGATGCTGTGTTGCAGGCCATACAGCGTCCTGATTCAGCACATTTTTGGCCCTCACAAATATGGTAAAGGTGGAAGGATAAGACATAACTCACGCATGTGGCATGGTGGGTCTCAGTTCTCTCCAGGCTGGCAGAGTTTCAGTCTTCAGTGGCAGGCAAGACAGCAGGCAGTGGCAGAGAAAAGGTGAGGAGGAGGTGGGGAGACATTCTTGTCTAAGGTAACCAGTTCTCTCTCTCTTTCCTCTTCCTTGATTTTTCAAAATTTCTCCTCACTTTTAGTGTTTACAGGAGTTTGCATGTGATTTCTTGGCATGTAGCCCCATTTAGATGAAACAATAGCAAGATTTTCTGGCAGGAAAACTCCAGCGGGAACTTCTCCAGCAGAGAACTTCTGGCAGAGAATTTTTGGTAGAAAGTTTTGACAGGCAGAAAAAGATGGAGAAACATTATTTATGGCATTTCTATATTATCTCTGTGTTACAGGATTCTAAATATCATCTCTACCATTATGTCAAGAGCCCCAAATCAAAAAGGAGTAAGTGATTGTTGTAGACAGAGTTCAGCAGTTTAGCAGAAAGAGGGTTTGTTGAAGAAGGTTTATGGTATCAGTTAAAGAACTTTCAATTTACAGTCTTTCCCTCTATCTTCCTTTTGAAACATCTCCTCTTGCAAAAGTGAAACTGTTCAAAAATAAGTTTTTATTCTGGTATGTCTGCTGGGACAAAAGTGATACCTTTCAAGTAGCATACATCCTATTACACTAGCTCAAGAAATTCCTTTAATAGCATATACCTGAAACACCTAATCACAAAAATCATTACCCACACTGTGATTAAGGAAAATTAAAGAATTCATTTTTTTTTTCAGCTAACACTTCCTAAAGGATTGCACATATAATTTCAAACATGTTCTTTAAAAGAAACAAATACAGTAAGTTGTAGTGCAATGTCTTCCCTCAGTGGAAAAGACAGTTATGAAGAAAATTAATATTTTGCTTAAACACAAAGCTTTTGTACTAAATGTTGTATCTTGGAAGCCATGTGGGGATTCATTTGGAAGAATAATCCAGGAAAGACTAAATATTTTCACAATATGTTCTTTATTCTGCATACAAGACAAAGGATCTGATTATCAGGGACAAAAACTAAGCCAAGAATTATTATGACCCCTACCTAAAGTTTTCGCAAGTCCAGTCTTCCCACCAGCCTCATACCCTAGTGTCATAGAAGAGAATAATAGAATATCTTGAATAGGAAGACACCCACAAGGGTCATCTAAGTCTGACTCCTGGCCTTGTACAGGACAACCCCAAGAGTCACATCATGTGTCTTAAAATGTCTAATGCTTTTTGAACTCTGTCAGGCTTGGTGTTCTGACAGCTTCCCCAAGAAGCCTGTTCCAGTGCCCAGCCACTCTCCTCAGACGAACATTTTTCTGAGATTCAATCTAACATCCCCTGATACAGTTTCACACCATTCCTTTGGGCCAACAGAGAGAAGAGAGTGAAGCTTGTCCCTCCACTTCCCTCTGTGAGGAAGTTGTAAATGCTGATGAGGTCTTCCCTCAGTCTCCTCTTCTCCAGAGTGAACAAGCCAAGTAACCACAGGCATTCCTTGTATTGTTTCCCGTTTACACCCTTCACCATATTCATGACCCTCCTTTGAACACTCTCTAATAGTTTAATGTCTTTCTTATATTGTGGCACACAAAACCGCCCACAATATTCAAGGCTAGGCCGCCCCAGTGCAGAGCAGAGCAGGACAATCCCCTCCTTCAACCAGCTAGTGATGACTAGGACCCCCAGGGCCCTTTCCATGGGGTTGTTCTCCAGTGAGTAAGGATTAAATATCTGATATATTCACATTCATCTATATCTGATATATTCACATTCTCAAAATGGAAGGCATTTCTCAGGTCCATCCTTTCAGAGACAGTTTTCTGTGAGGCAGACCATTGTTCCAGAAAGTTTCATAGCAATTCTCCCTTTCATTACTGACACCTGGAGATCTGGAAAAACAAGTATATCCTGCTGTTATGAAGAAAGTAGGAAAGAGTGAGGCAGCATAGCATAATGAAATACAGAAACCAAATTTGTAGTGACACCATCTTCAGGACTAGTAGGTGTTATGGGAGAGGAAAAGAAGAACAATTTCACTTAGCTGGGATGGTGAGCAATACCAAATTTAAGATATATGCTCCACCAGTATGCCCACTGTCACCTGTATTTCACAGGTAAAACTGAACTTGACCAGGACTTCCTCTAGAAAAGCTTTTCATAACATTGTTATAGGTAAAAGACCATAATCTTGAAAATTTGGAATATTAAACTTTATTAAAGTAAAATTAAAGGAAAATGAGCAAAGCAGCACACTGGGCGCCCAGGGAATCTCCTGCTCCACGTGGACCACACCCTTAAATGACATTCAGTCTACTTTTATATCCTCCGTCCTCCAAACAAAATCTACCCTGTTCCCGCTTTCATTCGAATCTTCTAGTTAGAGTCCATTTCATTCTCCCTCTGGGCTCTGTCTCGTTGCTAGAAGCTGTTCTCTTTTGGTTTCACTTTGTTCTCTCTTTCCAAGTTTTGTCCCGTTGCTAGGGTCTGCTAGGTGCTTCAAAGACGAAGAGAGCGAGTCCTCCTTTTATCAATACAGTCTAAAACCC
>WBMV01003553.1:442-33580 GCA_013396655.1 Campylorhamphus procurvoides | reverse complement strand
TATCAACTCTACCTTTTCCTCATTCATTGGAAGAAAAATCAGAACAGTATTTCCAGCTACGGGGCAGATTTGCAAAGAGCCAAACTCTACACCTGAACTCAAAGTGCCCCCAGCTTTGCAGAACAGAGGTGACTGTGTTGCACACCACACACAAAAATATATATTCAATACGCATTCAATACATATTTGATTATATATATATATATATGTGAGGGTTTTGGTGCTGTGGCCATCTTTGTGACATGATACAATATCACCCTGAATTAGTTTCATGGATATCAAACCTAATACTAGTAGACATCCTCTAATCTTGGTTTGTTCCTTCAAATCCCTTCTATCACACATTCTTTAGTGTTTTAACATTGTCACATTTTCAGTTGGGTTTTGGCACTTTCTTTCTTTTGAAATTTAAACTTTCCAACCCCTCCACTCTCTTAGGGAGTTTTTTCTTACAGCCACCTTTGGCAAACACTGCTGTCCTTTGCCTTCAGTCTGTCCCTCTGTGGACACTGGCTTTGGATGGCATGGCCTGGACATCCCTCAGGCAGTGAGAGTCACACATTAAATGCCCTTATTACATTTACAGCAGGACTTACGCATGATTATCCGACACACTGCTATGAGCAGGGGGAGCACTATTGCAGTGAGCAGCACAGGAACACATGGCCTGGAACAACAGCTTTTACCTACAGAGAGACAGGAAAAATAAAGATTAGGGGAGCAACTGGGAAAAAAATCCATTCTCTTCCTTGCAAGATGCCCTTTGCAGGCTCATACTGGGAGTCTGAGGCCCTCTAGGGTTGCCTGCTGAAGCCAGGCTGAATGTCCTGGGGCTTCCCCAATGGCTCTGGACACTGTGCTTGGGAACTGAATAGCATCCCAGGATGGAACATGTGTGAGGAACAGGGCAAAGGGAAGAGAGTCCTCACAGCACTGGATGGTGTAAGGACAAAGGGAGTGTGGGTGAGTAAGAGGGAGAACTGCCCCAAGGAGAGGGTACATGTTAAAACAGACGATAAAAGGGCCAGGAAACATTCAGGAGGTAAGGTCATGGTAGACAAGAGGATTTCATCCTTTCAAATAGCATTAACTGAGTAAGAACTAGGAGGATCCTCCATTTCACTACAGTTCCTTGGGAAGGAACACATGAACTGGAAGAACAAACAGCCCAAATAAAGCACAGCTATAGTAACCAGTTCCAAGGGACATGCCATGGGAGACAGCTGGATTGCTGATGCTGTTTTTCACTTCCACTCTTGAGGCTTTCTGTGCACCCAGGGATCAGAAGGTAACAGATCTAATGTGACATGGGAGGGCCAAGTTATCTGATGAAAGAGATGATGATCTTATCTGGGGATTAAGAAACCCCACCCATCTGAAAACACACAAACAGGGTTCATACTTTCTGCAAAAGGCAAGCAAGGCATAGCAAGAAAGTCTTTGGTACCACATCACACTCAATGTGTCCATGAAACCTTTTGCACTGGATGTGTTAACCAAGGGGTTTGCACAGCCCTGGGCAGCAGGAACAGCCCCAGGCAATGCCTGCTGTGCTCAGGGAGCACAAACATGCTGTGCTTGTCACTGCTCCAAAGCCGAGCAGCAGGACATGCTCAATCCTCATCCCTCGGCTGCAGGAACCACAGTGTGCTGGGGGAGAACCTGACTGGGCCAGGGACAATGGATGGTCAGCTGTGCAACAGTGTCCAAAATTGAGGAAAACTGCTCTTAATATCACCCAAGGGACTCTCCCTCACACCTGCACCTTCACAAATGAAAAGGAGACCTCAGTACAATCCCCCCTGCTTTTTTTACTGGTACAAACCCCCCATCTGGATACCCCTCCTGCCCATTTCTCCCAGCACTGGCCCTCCCATTTCCCTCCTGCTCTCTGGGGNAGAGAAACTTTATTCCCTGGAATGGAAAGCAGAGGGAAGTACAGGGCTCCAGCACTCAGCCCTGGGCATGACCGTGCTCTCCAAAGCCAACCTCTGAGAGCAGGACCCGTGGGCCCTGAGCCAGACTGGAACAGGATCCGGCCACGCTTTGGGAGGGTCCTGTGTCTGTAGCTCCGCAGAACCAGCCCCAGGCTGAGCTTGTGTCCTGAGGAATGTGGGGTTTGTGCAGCTCAGAGACAGGTTCTTCCTCTCTGCAGGTCAATTCTGATGGCCGTGGGCATTCCTAAAAGGGGATTGCTCCAGTCTGCTTTAGGAAGTGGAAAGATGTTTAACATGCAAAGGCTGCAAGTGGAGCAGGTTTGCCTAAACAAGAATTTCGTGTAGCAGCAGTTTACACTACCAAGTTCTTTATGCTTGAGATACAGTAATTAAGATTCATCAGAGAGCAAGAAAGACAGACACAAAAGGGAAAGACTTCTAGAAACTGGACAAAATATTTTCCTAAACTGTGATATTTACAGTAGACTGTATATGTTAGAGTTCTTAGCTGTATACCTTCCATTTATTCAAGGGGTTTAGTAGCAAACCAGGAAAGAAAACCACTGCAAAAATTGACAATCATGGTAATGCCGTCAGCTTTTTTTCTCACCTTTTATGGAATATTCAGTTGCTTTGCAAGCTTAACTGGTGTGTCCAAACCTCAAGGTGCAGGTATGTCAGCTAGCAGAGACCTTTTTGCTTTCCAACACACAGGACATCATGCCCATCATGCCCACACTTTAGCTCTTGAGTGGCTTGTTATATTTCTCTCATGTTATTGATTCAGGCACATAAAGAGGAGTTGGTGTCTGGACACAGCCTTGTGCTTCACAGTTCCTGCAGATTAGCAAAAAGCATCCCACATCCCTTTCTAACACTCCCAGTCCTTTCCATGTGCTCTGTTGGGAGCTGATGTGCCCTGGGTTACACTGGAAGCCACGGAACTGATGCTGGGATACTCCAGGAAGCGTGGTCCACATCTCCACAGGCTGGGACTGTCCAGACATGAATATTCAGGAGGATACATTCCATGCAGGATGACAGCAGTTGATCCTAGGCAGCATGGGATTGTGTTTGGGTTTGCCCTTCCCCTTTGCTCAGCACGCAGCCTTTGGCTCCATGTTGTTCAGTGGCATTCCAGATCAAACTTTTAAGGCCAGCTTTGTTATTTGCATCTTTTTAATGGTCTGGGTGGATTTCAGGATTGTGCTTCCAGAGGGCCAGCCCGGATTGTGGTGTCTGGAAGTCCTGAAGAGTGTCCTGGCCACAGTGTCTGCAGTGCTGAAGCAAGAGGGGAAGTACAGGGAGAATGGGAGGTGGAAGGAGGGGTGAGGGTTCACCAGACAGGCTACACGGAGTTTTCTGGGAAGTGTTAAATAAATACAGGAAGAAACAGGAGGTCAGGGGCAGATGTCTGTCAGCTGGACAGACTATCAGTCAGGATACACTTGGTGGGAAAGATGCTCTGGGTATCTTGGCAAAAATAACAACCGAGGGATTTTAATTTCTTAGCAAATGAAGGCAAGGTTCTCAAAGAAAAAAACCCAAAAACACAAACCAATTTAAAAGCCCAGAAGTTGTTGTAGAGAAGTAACTAAGCAACAAGGCAGTAGTACACTAACAAAAAGCAAGTACAGCACCAAGTGGTAGAATAGCAGCCAAAGCAGAACTGTACACAAGACAGAAAGAAAATATTTAATTAAAAAAATGGGGAAAAAAGAGGGGGAAACACATGCTTTGGAGATACCATGAGATGATCTGATTTCTCTGCAGACCCATCACCCCAGGCAGGTGTCTCACTGCACTTCTCACCCAACATCCTTCCCTCCCTTTGGTGCCCCAGTGCTGGCTGCAGCACCTTCAGCACCACAGCAGGGAAGTTGGGCACAAAAACTGTCAAATTAACACAGATTAGGGAAAGAAACCTCATTCAGCAGCGCAGAAATGATTCCTGCCTGTGGTGGACCTGCCTGGCTCCACCAGCTGCAGCCATAAGGCACATGCACAGGATGCTGGACAGGGGAGTGAGGTGAGAAGCTCTGTGGAGCCCACACCAGGATGAATCACCACCTCAAAGTGACATTGAGCCCTGCACATGAACGTGCTCCTCTTTCTTCTCCTCTTCGGTCAGGAAAGGGCACATCAGGACGAGCAGCCCTGGCTGATGGGGAGGCTGCACAACCTCCTTTCAGTGCTGGCCTCTGGGAGCAGCGTGGAGTTCTAGAACAGCCTGCAGACACAGCAGGGACACACCTGCTCCCCGTGCAGGGGACGTGGTGACACCGAACTCAGCGGGACAAATCTACAGCTGGACTTCTTGGAGCCTTTTTGGGGCTGGTGGCTGCAAAGGCTTCACAGGGTGAGTGACTTTTCAAGGTGCTGAATGTGATGCTTGCTCTGTGGTGCAACATGTATTATCTACAAAGAAATACAGGGAGATTATTGGAAGATAACATCTACAGGAAGCACAGATACTAATTGTTCTTATCACCAGGCCATCAGGTTCTGGAGATAAAGATAATTAAATATCTTTCTAGCATCTGAGGTTTCCACGCTGTCATGCTTATTTTTTATATTTTTTCTCTTTTTATTCAGCTCACTAGTAGAGTTTGCATGTTGTTACAATGCTGTGGTGCTTCACCTTCCATATTCCAACCCTCCCTTCTTATTTCTATCCTGCCCTGAGTCATTTTCAGTGCTAAGAATGTCATTTCTTCAAGACGACAGCGATGTCTTCTACTCAATAATAACACACAAGTGCTGTGAAAAACAACAATCCTAGTGAGCACTGGCCTCACCAAAAATACAAATGCCGCTGATAACATACCTGAATTCCTTGCTCTTGTGCCTCCTATTCCAAACATTCCAAAATACTCTTTTGCAAGACTTTCGTGGCCGAGTGGCAACTTTTTGGTGTAGAAGACTGACCTATGCAGAATTTTCTCCTCAGCACTTTCATTTTCTGCTCAAGCACTAACCTAAGTTCTGCAGGAAATACAATTTGTTACTACCTCTGCTAAATGCTTTTTAAAGGAACCCGAATTTTTTAATATTCAAAACTGCTAAGCACCCGTGATGTCCCATAAGCTGGCCAGTGTTATTTCTGCTACATTCACCCTTCACCATTTTCTTTCATTTCGTTGTCTAACACGTAGCTATTTTTTTCATTATTTCCATTCATCTGCCTAGTTCCATGTTATACAACAGAAATGTTTGCGAATTAATAGATAAGAAAATGCAGTTGTCTTTCCAGTTTAACAATTTCACTTTGCAGGGATCTTTGAATATCATCGTGAAATATATATGTATCAGCTCAAAAAGTAATAGAATTACAGAATCACAGAATGGTTTGGGATGGAAGAGACCTTAAGGATCCTCTTGTTCCACACCCTGCCATGGGCAGGGACACCTTCCACCAGCCCAGTTCACTCAGAGCCCCATCCAGCCTGGCCTTGGACACTTCCAGGGATCCAGGGGCAGCCACAGCTTCTCTGCCCAACCTGTGCCAAGGAATAGCAAAAAACTTATAACTAGTGAGAAAGAAATGTAATTTTATTCAGCTGAACACGAGGTTAATGAAAAATAAACTCCAGAACTAGTAAGCAAAAAGCAATAAGACAAAAGCAAATATCTCAGTACCTTCCTCCTTATTTACTGGCAGGATTCTTATGGTACAGAGGCACAGAGAGAGCAGAAGAATTTATCTGTGCTTTTTGCTGCATGAGAGACACTTATGAATAGATCACAGAAGGGTCACTAGAGCTTAAAAAGGCAAAGAGAACCACAACATTCATTCAGTTCCTTTTTTAATAAACAGGTCATCACAGTTCAGTGAGACCTTCAGGAATTAACCCTTGTCTGGTATATGGAGCCTTTACAAGAGTTCCCAAAGCACCCCAAAATATCAGAAGCCAATGTCTTGTTTGGGGTACAGATCCCTCAAGGTCTGACTAAAGCCTCTGAACTAACAGTTCTTCTTCTGACTGAGGAGGGAGATGGAGCTGAACTGACACTGTCAACTCAGAGCAGGGTAAAATTAGCCACAGAAGTTGTAGCTGCCCCTGGAAGTGTCCAAGGCCAGTTTGGATGGGGCTCTGAGTAACCTGGACTAGTGGAAGGTGTCCCTGCCCATGACAGAGGGAACTGGATGATCTTTGGTGTCCCTTCCAACCCAAACCATCCCATGATTCTGGGATTACTCTATTGCTGTCTACACTGCATTACAGGACATCACTTTTCTGATGCAGAACAAACTACACTAGAAAGTGTATTTTTTCAAATACAACAAATCCCAGTGCCCAGTGAACCTCTTTGCTCCAAAAAGAGACCATTTTCTGTTCTCTAAGTGTTGTTTCAGGGCCATCAGAGCAGTTACCTGCTGCCAATGGTACCTACAGTTACAATAAAGTCCTGTCAGCAGGTTGTAAGGTGGCAGGCACAAGACTCTTGCCCAACCCTGCAAGTTTTGGATGCCCTTCAGTCCCTGCTCGTGCTGTCTGGCTGTGACAACCACACCAGGAGTGTCCCCTCTGGCAGCACAGGAGCTCTCCGGGAGAGAAGAACATGGGATTTTGATCCTCCCTCAGTGGAAGAGCCTTTTGCCCCTAATTTACCCCTAGGAGGAGGGGAAGCAGTGTGATGCACTGAAATGCAGCCAGAGAAGGAGGAGCCAGGAAGCTGCGCTCCATGGGGGAGGATTTTCTGGATCATCCCAACTCCCTTTGTATCCACATTGTCTCAGGGACCCTCAGGGATGTTTTATTGCTCATTCTGTCAAAATGCCCTGCTATGGCATCACCCCTCTAGGCACCGTTCCATTGCCAAGGCTCAGAGGTGTTTTTTCCTTCTCTTTGGAGAGGATTTTTAGCTTTTTAGTTCAAAGTCAAGTGAGGACTAAGCATGTCTTGGACTGCAACTGCAGCCTAAGAGACAGGCCCTCATAACTCAGGGAATTGCTTTCAGTGCCTGTGGCCACACTCTGACTGCTCCAGTGAATACAGGCTGCACAGAGAAGTCATGGATGCCCCATCCCTGGAAGTGTTTAAGGCCTGAGCAACCTGGCCAAGTGGAAGATGTCCCTGACCATGGCGGGGGGGGAGTTGGAACTAGTTCTTTAAAGTCTATTCCAATCCAAACCATTTCAGGATTCTATGATTAGTGACTGATAAAAGGTAAACCAACATTGTCTGTGGCAGCAGGAAGCAACATCACAGAATCCAACTTTAACTCGGTCCCATGAGACCCCCTTGTACAAAATGCCCTACTTTTTACTTACAATATTTGCATCTTTCTTCCTACTTCATGGCAAGACTTTGAAGTAATTTTCCAGTGATTCAGTTGGGGGGCTATTTTTGTCTTTAAAGACACTCCTATCTTATTTCAATCTTTATTTTAAAAAATGTTTGTGGCCTTCTCAGCCAAACTGATAGGGGAAAGTAAAGGTTGAGTGTCTTGGTTATAAACATCTGGAGTTAATAATTACAGTAGTATCAGAGAATGAAATAATTCACAACTAAGTATGTGATGGCTTTCAGGGGTTTTTGTCAGCCTGGAGAACTGCCTGCAGCTGTCAAAATTATCTCGTTTACTGGTGGGTAAGCATGAAAAGAGTGCTCACTCATGAACGCTCTGTGGTTATAAGCCACAATGTTATTTCTGACCTCAGTGACAGCCAGGACTGAATGAGAAGACAGCAAGCCACTCTTTCTGAGAATAAATGCTGAATAACCTGTTAGAATACCAGCCGTGCAGACATTCATATTGCACAGTCTCCTCGTACACAAAATATGCTCCATAGGAAATAGGTATCAAGCCTCTCCTGCCCTAATTCGACACCCCACTCTCATTCTCTGCCCCTCTGGATTCATGTCTTGCAAAGCCCTTTGAAGTGTCTGCAGCTTGGACCCATCATCTCTTTCCCTATGAGGAATCTCCAGTTCCCTGACCTCCCTGGAGCCACTGTGCTTTAAGCCTCGTTGCACCTATCTTCTGGATTCTTCTTCACCTTTCTGTTTCTTCTCAAGTGCCATCCTGGGCATGTTGGCCAGTCCAGCTCTCCCAGCCCACTGCTTAAATGATCACCTCCTGCAGGCAAAGGGTAAAATCAGCTGCCATTCAAACTATATTCGTGGAAGTATAAAGATGATATGGCTCTTTAATATTTGTTATGTAAATGGAAACACGTGGAGATATTTTCAGCAACTGACTACTGGTCGGAATCCTTGATAACCAAAGTAATTTGAGACTGCAGTGGAAGTCTGAAGTGCAACCCTCCATTCTCATGCTTTTCTAGTTCAGATTTCTCCGCCCCAGGCACAGAAGAATGCTTATTTTGGATAAAAAATTGCTGAATTCCTTATCAGCCTTGCACGGAGCCTACACGATGACTTGAAGAGAGCTGTGCTTCTCTGGCTATTGGAACATGCAACACAGCCAAGATCTGTTTTGTAAGGAAAGCAGTTATTGTGCAAAACACACCAGATGAAACGGCTATACTTACAAGCAATGCAATTTCTGTTCCACGCTCATTTCTTTCTCTTTTTTTGGATCACTTTGGAGTGTCAGGAACTACCTTGCTATTAGGTTAAATGCTGGGTGATGTAATTAAAATTCCCAGTAAATTCTTCATCCCCCAGCTGGAAAGCCAGTATCATCAGGCTCTACATCCTCCTGGGTGAGGCAAATCACTGGCCAGGTTTTCCAAAGAGATAAGGTTTTGGGTAATCGACTCTTAAATACTTGTGTTTTCTCTCCTTCTCCTCCATATAAAAGAAGAAAATTGAATGAACGAATGAATGAACGAACGAATGAATGAATGAATAAATGAATGAATGAATACTAAACAAACAAATAAAGCCAGCAAGAGCCATCTGCTTTTGTGCCAGGTCCTGGCATTCGCTGATGTCAGAGAATCGCAACAAGACCTACGGGAAGGCGGGGGAGGTGCAAGTTCTCCTTAAAACGCTTCCCATTTCCCATTTTACGGGAGGTACAGACTTATTATTTCGGCACAAAGCGCCGCTCGGGGCCGAGCCCACGCACCGTGACTATGCACGGAGGGACGGCGCACCCGGACCACGACGGAGGGAAGCGCATCGCGGCGGGCTGTCCCCACCCTCGGGGCTGGGACCAGGATCGTAGAAAACGGATCCCGGCGGGCTGTCCCCACCCTCGGGGCCGGGACCAGGACCAAGGGAAGCGAATCCCGGAGGGCTGTCCCCACCCTCGGGGCCGGGACCAGGATCAAGGGAAGCGGATCCCGGAGGGCTGTCCCGACCCCCGCGTCCGGGAGCAAGAAAGAAGGGAAGTAGATTCCGAATCCCGGCGGGCTGTCTCCACCCCCGAGGCTGGGACCGAGGGAAGCGGATCCAGGCGGGCTGTTCCCACCCCACGGACCAGGACCAGGACCGAGGGGAGGGCATCCCAGCCGGCTGCCCCCACCCTCTGGAGCCCGGGCAGCGCCAGCCCCGTGATCTCCACGCCCGCGGGGCAGCGGCTCCGCACCCATGGGATGCCGAGGGGGCGGCTCCGCGGAGCGAGGGACGGAATCCCGCAAAGGTAGCGGGGCCGGCTCGGGGTGCCGTGGCCGGGGCGCCGTGGGAGCCCGGACAGCCGGCCGGGGATGAGCCGCGGTGCTCCCGCCGGTGCCGGGGCGGGGATGCTCCCGCTCCCCCATCCCGGGAAGGGATCCGAGGGGACGGGGCGCCCTGGGCGCTGCTCTGCGGGGTCCCGGCGGCTGGAAAATCCCTGTGCTGGCAGACAGGGGGGACTGTCCCTTTGCAGCCGCTCGGGGTCACCTCGTCCCCCGCTCCCGCCTGCAGGGTTGCATTTAAGGCGGGGTAGTGGCAGGGTGGTGTGTCCTGCCCAACCCCAAACCCCTGGAAGGGAGCGAGGAAGGAAAGGAGACCCTGAAAAGCTGTGGGATAAGGCTGGATGTTTCTCATGAGAAAGTTTGGGCTGCGGAGCTTAAGATCTGTCTTATTTCACTTAACCCTGGCGTGTTTAGGCGTGAGGTCAGCATCAAACGCACTGTCCACCCTCATTTGTTCCATGCTCGTTTCTCGCTTTCTCGATCACTTTGGAGTGTCCGGGTCAAGTTCTGGATGATGTAATTAATTCACAATAACTCAGAATTCTTGGTCTAAATGTCACAGACTTCCAAGCCTTGAGCTCTGCTCCCAGCCTGCTTTCCACAGAGAGCTACTTTGGCTTTTGGAACAGCTCTGTGGGTCTTGGGCTCTGTTTTGTTTTCTCTTTAATTCCTGACATTTATTTTTTTCAGGCCTATTCTCCAATATCTGGCTCTGGCGAGCGGTCACTGCAGTCCTTACTGCTGTTGTCATTTTGATTTCATGTATTCAGTTTGGTAAGTCACTTTAAAAGAAAATATAATTAGCAATAGTAATTGCCAGAGTTGTAGGTTGTCAGAAGTCCCTCAAGACCTTAAGTCGTTTATTCAGAACTCATTTCAAAATTAAATAGATGTTCCATGACATATTTTCCGCCTGGAGATGAGAGGACTGTGGGGTGACCTCATTGTGGCCTTGCAGTGCCTGAAGGGAGCCCACAGGGAAGGTGGAGAGAGACTATTTCCAAGGGCCTGGAGTGACAGGACAAGGGGGAATGGCTTCACACTGACAGAGAGCAGGGTTAGATTAGGTATTGGGAAGAAATTCCTCCCTGTGAGGGTGGGCAGGCCCTGGCACAGGTTGGGCAGAGAAGCTGTGGCTGCCCCTGGATCCCTGGAAGTGTCCAAGGCCAGGTTGGATGGGGCTCTGAGTGACCTGGGCTAGTGGAAGGTGTCCCTGTCCATGGCAGGGTGTGGAATAGGATGATCTTTAATGTCCCTTCCAGCCCAGGCCATTTTGTGGTTCTATATTGATTAAAATAGTGGCTAAGTGCTGGAGAAAACTGCTCTTGTTGCAGTGGCATTAGGGAGTGCTCAGTTTAGTCTTAGTGTACTTCTGACATCAGTCTTGTAATGAATTCAGCTGTGAGGAAGCAACAATATAGCAAACTATAGTTGTCAGGAATATGAGGATACTTTATTATCACCCTCTCAACTACTTCTACCACCCTGTCCCTGATCATGTCTTTGAAGGTATTTCAGGAGTCATAAGGATGCAGGATCCAAAAAAATATAACTACTTTACAGTATTTTTTTCTGCTGGGCAGAGATAATAATGCTGTGTTTAGACTGAGATTATTTTAGATAACGCAGTCAGAAAGCAAACTTAAAAATGGTCCAGAAATATTTTCTGTTTGGAAGAAACAAGTATATTGTTTTTTGTTTTTTTCCCAGTAAACCCTCCTCCAGCCAGAGATGTTCCTGTCTGCCCTTCCCTGGAAGTGTGCCCACCAGGTTGGCTATATTTCCAGAGGAAATGCTACTACCTGTCAGAGAACGAAGCCAACTGGAACTCCAGTCAGAGCCACTGCTCTTTGCACAATGCTTCCCTCCTGGTGCTTGAGAATCACCAGGAACTGGTAAGGGAACTAAAGGGGGGTCCTCATGTCACCCCATTTCACTGCCAGGGAGTTTTTCTTCCAGCCTCCTAAGCTGAACAGTTGGGAAGCTGAGGCAAGAGCACCACGAGTGACAGCCTGCACAAAACTTCCTCCCTCCTCTCCCTGAAAACAGGAAACTTCAGTTTTAACAGTTGGTGTGTTAGAAAATGCCACAGGGCTTATCTGAGTTAAATTTGATGCTGCTCACAGCTATACATCCTCAAGCTGAAGGCAACTATCAGGGTAAATAATGTTTCAACATATTTAATTGAACAACTGTTTGCTCAAGATAGGTTAATGACACACAGGTGTCCTTTGGAGGTAGGAGATCGTTATCCTAACCACTGCTAGGAGCATCTCTTTCTGTGTTATACTGCAATATGAGGAAAGATTCCAACCTGCACAGGAAACTAGGAGAATATATTCTTCCATATCTGTTACAAACCTTGATATTTTAAAACAGCCCCTCTCTAGGTCAGTCAGCCCTATGTCAGGCACCTGTACATTTAGGTTTTAATATTGTTTCTTCTGTGAGAAAGGCAAGATTTGCTTTCTAGACCTGGATCAAAGGCGTTGTATTTTGGTAACTGACCTTCTTTTCTCATGTGGGTTTGTTCCGCCAGAGTTTTATGATGAAGATAACAAAGCAAGACCCATGGATTGGCCTCTATAAAAGAAATGAAGAGTTCTTTTGGGTAAATGGGAAAGCATTAGACAATGAACTGTAAGTTGATGTTGAGGGGTTTTGCTGGTCATAGTAGATTATAGGGGAGCAGGAAAAGAGAACTCATACGGATAGAGACAATGACTTGAAAGAAATATGAGTAATTATGTTGGAGGGATGATTATGGATAGTGCATGGAATGCAGTAAATATTTCACAAAGCATTGATAAAAGTGTGAGGGGCGAAAGTTAGGAGATAAATTTGTGGTGTTCAGAAGCAACATAAGACAGGAGCTCGTGGTAACAGGCAGAATGGCAAAGTGAAAGTTAAACCAAGAGATCACCAAGATACCAACACAATGAGGGGAGGAATGGCAGGTTACAATAGCACAAAATCCTCATTATAGGATATATTTTGCAAAAGTACAGACCTGCACGTACCCTTATAGCAAAATAACCTTATAACAAAGAGACTTGTTAGACTTCTAGGAGGTGCTTTCACACTCCTTATGGAATGTTCCTAGCCAAGGGGCTGCTGGAGGGAAAGGGGAAGCTGTGAGTTTGTTACCTGAGCTGCTCTGTGGTCATGGCCCTGGGTTGTGTCCTACCAGTGGCAGCTGTGGGGCACTTTGTTCCTCCCACTGACAGCTGTCCCATCTTCTCAGACACTGTTGTGTCTTGGCCTGGAGCAGCTGCTGGCAGGAGCTGGTAGACGTCTCAGTGATAGTAACAAGCACTGAGATTTCACAAGTGTGAAATTAACTTAAAAAGTGGAAAATTTGAATACTTCTAAATTTGTGACATTACTAGTGGTGTGTGACTATGTTCAATTAATCTCCAAGACTTCAGGGCTTGATCTGATGAAGACATTGGGTGTGAGATGGGAGGAGCACTTAGGCATCTCAAGCTGAAAATTAGTCCTTCCCGCTGTTTATCCTCTGCCTGCAATCTAAACATCCAGTGATACTTTCCTTTTCTGTGGTGAGGTTCTTCCCATTCTTGGACTTCTGCCTCAGTGCTTGCCCCTACTGTGTTTAGGAGGAGGAACACCCCACAGTCCTGGGGATTTGCCCCTTGGCTTGCCCAGAGACTGTTCTGGTTTGATTGTCCTATCCACAGAGCGTTATAGCCCTTTGTTTTCAAGCAGCTGTGGAAGGAGCCCCTCGCTGCTTCTGCAGGGGCATGGACAGTGTGGAAACAGCTTCGCTTCCTGTTTGCCACCACCCCTTAACCATGGTGCCCTGGTGTGTTCTGAGGAAGGAAGAAATGAGAGGTGTTTCCCAGCTGCTGCTGGAACACTGGAGCTGTTTAGGAGAATGTGGAAGTCAAAGCTGGTGCCAGTCCTGATAGCACGGCACCCTGAAGAAGGGTAAGCCTGAGTTTCAGGCTCGGTTCTAAGGGTGTATTTCACATTTAGGCACCACTGGGCAAGACACAGGAGTACTACAAGTCCTAGATTTTGTATTCTGGGCACAAAGTCCCATTGGAAAAAGACAGTTTCTGTGGTGTTCTCTTACAAGCACAAGCTATCACCCTCCTGTGGTGCCTTGCCTATGGCAACTCAGGCTTTATTCAAGAGAACCCATAGCTGCATTTGCTCTGTTGCAATATTTTATCGTGGGTATCAAAGTAATTGTGCCTTTCATTTTCCCTTGCAGGATTGAGGTGAAAGGCTCTGGAAACTGTGCCTACCTTGAGTCTCAAGGAGTCTCAGCCTCTGGATGTTATTTGACCAGGAAATGGGTCTGTAGCCTGAATATTAATTCAGCATGATAAAGGGAGGTGAGGCCGCCCCCCTGACATTTATTACATCTCTCTGAGTGATGTCAGCACGGGCTTGCCAATGCTCTGGCACCTGGGAATGTGTCTCAGCTCCTGCCTGGAGGGCAAGGACTTTTCTGGTAGCCAGGATTGTCCACCCATGGAGGAAGTCTGGGTTTGAAAGATACCATTTAAAAGGTTTGCTTCAGCACCTTGATGAGTCGTTTCCTTGTCCCATTTTTCTATGCACTGCCCAGCCTGGGGTTTCTTTTTGTTGTGCCATCAGTATTTCTTTCATTCACTCTCCCCTTGGAGGAGCAGCTGCTCTTTCTTTTCCTTTCTGGTGTGCATTTGGAGGGTTTTGTTCTCCTTCTCCCTGTGTGAAGTGGGTCTGTCTGAAGGTCTGCCAGTGCCTCTTGGAGACAAGGGGAATGCAGGAATAAGCACTGTTGTTCTAGACAGGATCACAGGAGATTCTTCTCTCCCAGTTTGATGGAGTGCATCTCGTGTGACTCTGCATTGTATGCAATGTTTTCTTAATGTTATTTCACATTAGTCTCGTTTAAATCCCAGTGATAATGCTGTCAAGCTAATTATGTAGCTGCACTGCACCGGAGGTTATCCTTCCCAGAGCGCTTATTTTAACTGAAAAAAAAAAGCCTCAGAAGAGATAAGAATATTTATTTACCTGAGGATCTGAACTGATGAGGGGTAAAAATTTGAAAGGGCAAAGTAATAGTGAAGCTGCAGGTGTTAATGTGCCAAGTTCAAAATAGTTCTCAGTGTGAATAGGCAAAATCTGCCAAAGGGAAAAGGAGAATTAAGAGCAAAGAAGGTTTCTCTGTGGTTTCCTCGTGTCCTGTGCCTGCCAGAGTGTGAGGCTTCCAAGCAAGTGGTACATTTTGGGTGGGATAATCAGTGTTTCTACAGGAGGAAAAATGGGAAGTTCACCTTCAGTATTTTCTGTGGCAATAGGACTTCATTGTAACGGGACCACACAGGACTTTAGGGTGTTTATTGATATATAATCACTAATTTTGTTGAACTACACTCTTTTTAATTGCTTGTATTCTTTATAGCCACAGTAACAGGACTCTACAGTGTGAAAAGCCTAATCTGTATTAATTTATATGTTGTGGGGGGAGAGAGTTATTCTGCAATGTTTTTAAATTAACCTGGCTCTGAGGGATATAGTCCTGAGAAGGTACTCAATAAATATCTTTACAGAGCCTCTGAATTACAAGTGTCTTAATATTGTGCCCTTAAAAGTTTTTTTTCACTCAGGCACCATTTGGGGAGGTAAAAAACCCCACCACGCTGAAGCAAAGTAAGATATTCAAGTTTTGAATGTGGAAAAACGTTTGACGTTGACATGAAACAAGATGTTTGACCCAAAAATAATGTATTTCACTTTCTAACACTTCATAATGTGTCAGACTTCCAACAGAAGCATTTAACCTAAATGCTAACGTGTTTGTGGAAATGCTGAAATGGGCATAGAGAAGCATGCACAGTACAGTGAACTTGATGGGATAGCATGGAATTTTCCACAGTTCATTATTGGAAAGTTTTCTTAGGATATTTGCACTGGAGAATTCATGGACCATGTTGTGTCTCAGCCTTTCTTACTGAGCTGAGTTACCTGAATGTTTTCTTTAACTAAGAAAATAATGTTGTTCTGAGAGTTACAGAACCACGGGATGGTTTGGGTTGGAAGGGACCTTAAAGATCATCCAGTTCCAACCCCCTGCCATGGGCAGGGACACCTTCCACTAGCCCAGGTCACTCAGGGCCCCATCCAACCTGGCCTTGGACACTCCCAGGGATCCAGGGGCAGCCACAGCTTCTCTGCCCAACCTGTGCCAGGGCCTGCCCACCCTCACGGGGAAGCTTTTGTTCCCTATATCACCCCTAAATTTCCCCTCTTTCAGTTTGAACCTAAACAGGGTTTTTTTATATTTACATTTATTTTGCTTTTACATTTACTCATTTCTTTTTTTAACGGTTTTGGGGTTTTTCCCCCATAAGTGTCATGTATGGATAGAGTCCAAAAAATGGGAAGTTTTGGTACTTAAAGGAGGTTTTGGAGAAACTGAGCACAGTAGATTATAAAGAAAGCTCTTCTGTAATCTGACTTAAGGAATGCAATTAGCATTTTCTTCTGTGATGTTAAGACATCACAGCTTGACCAAGGCTCAAGCTGCAAACTCACTTTACTCAGTGGGGTCTGATGAAATACTTCGGTAGCCTTTTTTTTAATTTTTAAATCAGTGACTGCTTAAAATGTAGGTAAAAGCTTCAGTAAAGCCCTGCAAAACCACGTTTAATTACAGAAATAATAGCAAGAATGCTCCAATAGCAGATGTTTCATGAATACTGTTAAAACCTGAACACCACTACTCGTGTGAGAGAAGCCAGTGCAGTAGTGCAAGTTTTTCTCATTAAATTCAGCACAGATCAAGATCTGCCCTAAAACCAGCAATTCAACATCACCTCCAGTGCATGAGAAATGTGTGCTTTGAGTAACCCAAAGATAAAATTCCTCCACTGTGACTGTGTCTCCCTATGAAACATAAATTATAGATATATAGGTATAGATCGATACATCTTATTTGTTTCAGGCTCTTGCCTTGTCTTTGCTTCTCTGTCTAGAGGAAACAAACCAGTGATGTTCCCCACACTTGTACTGAGTTTGGGGGATTTTTTTTGCTGTTGGTTCCTTTTACAGAACATTTCTCACATGAGCTGCTGGCTCTGCATTCTGGGGGGTGAATCTCTGCTGGTTGTGGGGGTTTTTTGTCTGAAGGGAAGTTGCTGAAGGTACAGTTCACTTTTTCATCTGTAGCCTCAGAGTCCTCTGTATTTCAAAAGGATTTGTTTCTCTGTCTCATTGCTCAGGAGGACTTGAATTCCAGTCTCTGTGGTTTTTGTTAGAGTAGCACCTTCAATTCATGACATTTGTTCATTTATTTCAAATATATTAATATAATAAAGGCACCAAGTCAGACTGTGCATAGCATTTCTGTATTCTAGACCCTGAAATAGTGTTTATCCATTCAATACCCAATGAATGTATTTACAGGCATTAATTTCACCACATCATCATACCATCCAGGTGGATACTCTGGTTCCATGTTAAAGAATTTGCAACATAAAGGGACAGAATAAAAGTGGAGAGGAAGGTTATCATTGTTATTTCTTTGCTCTGCCAAACTCTCTTAAAATCTTAAGAGTTTGCTTTCAGGTTCCAAGGTTCACCATCAGAAGAAGATGGGAACAATCAACTTATTAACCACAAGTGCTCCAAGTCACTATATCCACCCAGTAGCTGTGTAGCAGCTCTGAACAAGACACTGTCCAATAAATGTATTTTTTTCCTAGTCTGTGAGTCACAATTGGACTCCAAGTTAAAAATAAAATAAAAAATAATAAAACCCCAACCAAGCCTTCAGAAAACACTAAAATCCTGAAACCCAAATAAGAAGTCTTCAGCCCAGCAGCTGCCTGAGGGATGTGTATGACAGCAGGGCCCCGCAGGTGCCACCCTTCCTGCACACCACACAGGTCACCTGCACAGTGCTCAGCCCCATCCTCCCTCTCTGCCCTTTCCTTGCTGCTCCCAAAAGCTGCCCATGTGGAGGCTCAGCACCCCCAAAAGCCACACAGGCAAACCTGCAGTCCTGTGACCTGGCAACGCTGACACCTGGCAACTTCTGACTCCTTAGGGAGCACAGGACAGTGAAATGCGAATTCCCGTGCGTTGTCTCATGGAAATTATTTACATCACAAGTTGGTTTGTCAGTAAAATGGGTCTTCTGACAAGATAGCTCTGCCTGTTGTCTGGGAATTTGGCTCAGAGCACCAGCAAAGTTGCATTCTTCTTGCAGATCCACTTCTTTAAAGTCTGGCAGTTATCATGTTGGATGGTATTTTTCCTTCTGTAAACAGGACAGCTCTTGTCAGTCTCAGTTCTCTCTCGAGCTGTCCTGCTGAGACAACAAAAGGAATGCAATGAGTTGTCAGCTTGGGATTCAGTCCTGGTTAAAAGCAGTGGTGCAGTCCCTGAGTGAAAGGGTCAGGTGATACCCCTTTGGTAACCAATAGGGCCTGTTGGATGCTGAGGGAGGATTCTTGGGAGCATCAGTGTAAGAGGGATGAGGAAACCTCCAAATGCAGCCATGGCTGTGGAATAGACTCTGAATGTATGTTCCTGAGGCTGCAGGGTCAGATCTGTGCTTTGGGAAATTAGCTCAGGTCAGAGTTGTATTTCCAACCCTTGCTGTTGCCAAAGACACCCTCTCCCCACAAATCATCACCTGTTTACTGTCACTCCGTGGTCTTCAACTGAGCTCTGTCGTTTCTTCCTATCTTGAGTCTCCAACCCAACCCAGATATATTTGGGATCTTTCTCTTTATTGTCTATAAATTCCTGTGGGAAGAGTAGAAGCATGTTAGCTGGCAGAAGAGCTGTGCCCAGGTCACTGTCCTGTCTCAGGCACAGCTTTTGATCCCTCACATGGAGAGCAGGGCAGGGATCCAGCCACTGGAAAGCAACCCATTCCAACAGCCCATACGTTAATGACCAGCCAGAGTTTCAGTTCAGGCTGATGAGCTTCCTGTCAGCTGTCCAAAACCAGACAAAACTGCTGAGATGTCCCTCACCCTAATGAGACAGTTTGCAAATCCTGGTGATTAAGGTCAAAGACCTGTTCCTCAGGGAATCACAGGTTGCTCAGAAGAACCATTTGCTGGTACCTGGCTATTCATTTTCCCAAAGGAGAAAGAAAAGGAGGTTTGGCTGTTTGAATTTCTATTTAGTGGCTGAATCAGACCTCTCTTGCCAGAGCCAAGCAATAGAAATGGGTGGAATACATTTCCTCCCAGCATTTCCTCCTCCCAGTCAAAACTACTCTGGCTTCCATACTTTGGATCTCTTGAGCTTCTCCTCTTCAGCTCTGCTCTGTTGCCACTCCCAAAACAAGTTCCTGTCCATGGAGAGCCAGCTGCTTTGCCCTTGATGGGGTTCTTGGATCCCCACCTGACACCTGGGCCCTTTTCTCTTGGGTAAATCCTTGGCTAAGGCGTTGCCCTGTCATGTTTCCAGGGCTCCTGCAAGACTCACCATCTCAATTCCATCTTCAATGACAAGAAGCTGGGATTTCCTGGCCAGACACTTTTTCTGGCTGTCATCCCAACTCCTGGTCTCCTCAGAGAAGTAGTAACATCTCCCCCTGTGCAGCTGCCACCCAGGGGGACACAGTTCACATGTTGTTCCTGTGGGTGGAGAGAGGGAACCATTAGTTCCTACCATGACTTTTTCCAGTTGCCTTGCAGCATTTTATTCTCATGTGCCTGGCAGGTTGCTGTGAAAGCGGCCAGTCCACACTCCCAAATGTGTATTTGTTGTGTGTGGAGAGAGGCTTGAAGGCTCCAGTGCCACTTGTCCCCTCAGCTTCCCTCTCCCTTGCCATGACACTGTGCCCATCTGCACTTCCACTGGCACATCCTTGGGTTCTCTCCAGGGCACCTGCTCCTTGAAGAGCACTGGGAACACCTAGAGGGCTGCAAAGACACTTTTTGTCCTCCCACATTCAGCCCTTTGGAAGAGACCCTGTGGGATGTGACAGGATGTGGAGCGTGTGGATTTGACACATGATGTGACCAGGAATGTAGATGACACGCAAACTGTGTCCATGAGGCTGGAGAAGGAACTGTGTTAAATAAGTGGAACGCTGCTGTTCCCTGGTCTACTTCCCATTTCATGCAGAACATCTGGGAGGAACATCCCCCGTATCTTCTGTCTTGGCTTCCTCTAAAAGTTTCAAAAGAACAGCATTATGATCAGCCCTCAGAAAAAAAACTTTGGTGTTTGCCAACAAAAAAAGACCAGGGAGGTCTTCCCTTGCCTGATCCTTGCAAATGGATAGAAAAGCTGAATTCCTCCCCCTGTTTGTGAACAATGATTGTCTGGAAAGTGTTCTCCAGGACAAGGGGAGGATGTACAATGTATGGTATTTCTGGCAGAAAAAAAAATATGAAGAAAGTACCAGAAACTTTGTATCTAAAATGGAGCAAAACTATTGTCATTGAAACGGTAGTTTGGATTCTGTTATCACTGCTCTGCAGGAACACGATGAGTTCCCATAAAGTGGAAGGTGTCAGAGAAATGGGAACAGAGCCAACAGAAATGTGCACACAATGCATTCTCTCTGCTGTGAGAGGGCTAAGGTGGCTCACCCTGTGCATCTTCACACAGTTCCTCCATGAGCCATTTCAGGAGCACTGCAGAGACGATCTCTGAAGAGATGTGATTGCTGGTGCTATTCACACCATACTGGGACAAACTTCCTGATTGTCCTGCTCTGCCCTCGGAAACTTGAAGAGTCCAAAGTAAAAAAAAATAAAAAAAAAATAGAGAGAGAGAAAGATATTATGGTTAACAGCAAGGATAAGGAAATGTAGTCTTTGTATGCAGTGCTGTATCGAGAGTGTGAGGATGTGTGTGTGTGTACAGTGGCTGGTACAGACAGCCAGTAATGAGCATATTCAGTGGGTAAAACTGCTTGGCAAAGGCCTGCCAAGAAGGACACGTTCATGTCATGGCATGGGCTGGAAGGGACCTTAAAGATCATCTCATCCCACCCCCTGCCACAGGCAGGGACACCTTCCACTAGTCCAGGTCGCTCAGAGCCCCATCCAACCTGGCCTTGGACACTCCCAGGGATCCAGGCGCAGCCACAGCTTCTCTGCCCAACCTGTGCCAGGGCCTGCCCACCCTCACAGGGAGGAATTTCTTCCCAATATCCAATGTAACCCTGCTCTCTGCTAGTCTGAAGCCATTCCCCATTGTCCTGTCACTCCAGGCTTTCATTTCCCATATTTGTGTGTGAGTTGACACTTTTAGAGCAGCACTGAGGGATTTTTTCCTCCAGCTTGTGAGGTTTAACCATGTCTGCAATGAAGAGGTGGGTGGTAGGATCTACTCACGTTGTTGGGCTTGTATGGCTATGATTGCCAGGAGGATGAACACAAGGACTCCCAGGACCAGCGCCACATAGAACCAGGCTGAGCACCTGTGTCGACAGCCTGGGGGGAGGCAGGAGGAAGAGCTGGTGAAGGCCTCAGCATTATTAAAATTAACATTACCTGTATGCAAGCCAGTTGGAAACAGCCGAGAAATCATCTGCCTAAATCAGCCTGGTGTTTCACAGATGCAGGAATATTTCACTTGTTAAAAATTTGCATCCATTTTGCATTCATGGAAGTGAAATCAAAACATTCTGTCAGATTGAGCAAGTAGTTTTCATCGTTTCATTAAGGAATCTCTCTTTCTCTTTTGAGTTACTTTCCTCGAGCCTTGCCTCCTCCCACCTACACAACCATACCCTGCAAGACCCTGCAGAGCAGTTCAGGGAAAGTATAAGGGATGGTCTGTCATGTGAGGGGTGGGCTGTGGTGTCGGGGATGGTCCGTGGTGTTGGGGATAGTCTGTGGTGTGAGGGATGGTCTGTGGTGTCGGGGATGGTCTGTGGTGTGAGGGGTGGTCTGTGGTGTGAGGGATGGTCTGTGTGTCAGGGATGATCTATGGTGTTGGGGATGGTCTCTGGTATGTTCCTCCTCTCCGATCCCAAGCATTAACGTGCCTGTCCTGCGGCTCAAAGTCAACTTCCCTGAGCACTCAGAGAGGGCACTGTGGCACAGGGAAGTTCATCTAAGGACCTCTCCAGCTGTTAGGCATTTGCCATCTTGTGGGAGTGAAACACTCCAGAAGAGGTAGAACCTGAGGAAATTTGGGGTCAAGGTGTCAGTTCCACAAGACAGAGACTTGCACTCTCCTAACTTCTGTTTCCCTGACCTGAAGATGAGCAGGAGCCCCATCCTCTGGCTGCCTGGGATGGATGCTGTGATGTTCCTCATTCTGAGGGCCTGCCCTTGCCTGGCAGGCAGGTCCTTCAGCACAGCAAGGCTGGAAATCATCAGTGCACTGACAGCACGTGCAGAGCTGGGGATCACCCTGCTCCCAAAGCCAGCTATGGCCCTGGGACTCTCCCCGCACACACACTTACAGGAGGCTTCCTGAAAAAAACTCAGAATTGTACTAAATTTTCAATGTAGGGCATGAAAGCCGTTATAAAAATTAGTCTTCAAATGCCTCTCAAGATTGTTTTGACTATGTTTTGTAGCCTGAGAACCCAGTGGAAAAAAGCCAAACCACCGGATGAAATGATAAATCAGTTTCTTATTGAGAGAGTGAACGTAAAGACTCTTCATCACAGGTTTTACTGTTGGGCAATAGGAAAGACTAAATCTATAATTAGTAACCCAAGCAAAATAGCTCAAATATACTACCAGAAGAGGAAGTCTCTGGTCTGCTGTTCTCTTTGGCTCTCGGCTTCACTCGCAGCTCAGCGTATGTGATCATGTTTCCTGTGAGGAGCAGAGAAATGCTGACATTTGTGGTTGTGCAGGTCATTAAGTATGGCAACAATAAAGGATGACGTAGAAGACTGAGCCTGTATGAAAAGGGGCGTGTGTTTCCACAGCTGCCTGTTCAACTTTTTCTTTTCTAGGAAACAACAGGCAAGGGGATGATTTATGGTTTCCTGCTGCTGTCAGGAGGTGAAATCCTCCTCCGTTACCTTTTTGCTGCTTGGGTCCTGTGTGGCTACACCAGGAGGCAGACCAACAGACTGAAGGATGGATAAGACCTGGGTACCACCCATGGCAAACATCCCACCTGTTGCTAAGCCGTCCCAGAAGGTGGCACAGGGGCTTGAGGGCCATCAGAGCTGGGACTGTGGAGCAGAGAGAAAGCTGCCGCTCAGGGAAATGCTCCTGCAGCAAGGTAATTCTTGGGGCATTCCTGACTTGTGTTTGTGCCAGGACACGCGTGGCGCTTGTAGCAGCAGAGGAGCATACCTGGTGGCTGAAGGCATCCTTTTGCAGATGCACATTGCCAAAAGAAAAGCAGAAAAGGCATTAAGGTGGATGGTGTGGGTTGGAGTCACCTGGATCCTTTCTGAACATATATCCAGGTTTGTTTAGCTGAGTGTTTTGCAGTTAGTTTTCTTTATCAATCTGAATCAAGAACAAGCTTCTGTGCTACTGCCTTGGTTTGTGATCAGTGGGGCTTTTAAAAAGAAGGGTCTTGTGTTGTACAAAATCTCACTGATCAGGGGAAAACTTGGCAGAAGCAGAGAGCCTCCTTAGGCTAAAATGAGGCAGCCTTTTATAGGAGAATTGCTGAAGTGTGGAGAGGTTTTACAGCAAGAAAAACACTGAGGACCTCACTGGCAAATAAAGTTTATTCATACAGGTGAGATATTTTGTGCTTTAGAGAACCTGACCTAATACACTTTGTTGTTTGCTTTATTTCAATGCATTAGTTCAAGGAACTGGGGAAAATTTGAAATTATATTTAACTGTCCTCAAAAACAAATGTTCAGGAAAGTTTTTCTTCTTAGAAAGTAAATAATGTAAAAAAAAACCCAGTCAGGACTTTTAAATCTCCACTGTAAATGGAGATACTTCTAGACTATGTACTTTAGACAATCTGCTACTGTTTTAAATAATTTGTCTCTCAAATAAAGATCTATTCCTTTAAAGAATATCTCTAACTCTGTAAGAAAAAATATTATCCTTGCAAGCTGAGTATTAAAAAACCCTATTCCTTCTCTATCAGTGTGTTTTGGCACATAACTATTTGCATGTGAGGCTCTCAGAAGCCAGCAAGGGGTTTTAAAATACCAGGTAACCTTAATTTTTGCCTGATGCTTCCACACCCTTCCCTAATTCAGCTACAAGGAGCCCTGGTAGTGGGAGAGACATCTCTGTCACTTACTAAGGCTGAAATTTCCCTTCATTTTGCTGTGCCAATCACGAGATGCAGAAAAACATCACTGCTTATTGGAAGCTTCTACTTGGTGGCTGTGAAGGTTGGGAGTGCTCCTGGCAGGTTGTCCTTTATGGTCACTCCGTTCAATGGAGGCTGGTGGAAGCTGGAGAGGGTCCAGCAGAAAGTGGAACTGGTCAAGAGGAGGTTAAGGAGGCGAAAGAGAAGCTCAAGGGAACAACTAATGGCAGGCTACAACTACTGGTAGACTAGTTTGATGACGGAGTTGAATTCTTCTTGGTTTGGTTTTCTGCTAAGGAAAGTTCCAGTCTATCAAGTTTATCCCAATTTTTTCCCATGAGTGAATTTTCGTTATCATTAGACTACAAACTTACCCATTCACTGTGACTGTGCCACCGGTGGGTTTTTACACCTTTTCCTTTACTCTCAAAAAATACATTGAATAGACTTTGAGATAAGAACAGTATTTGGGAGAGCTCCAAGAAACTCTGCATAACTTGATTTCATGGAGAAAAGATGTGTCAAGGGGTTTTCATTCTCAAACCCAGACTGTACATGTGTAAAACACCTCCTCAACTGCTGGAGAACACTGGCAGAAGATCAGCTCCCTGCTCACCCCTCCTGGCCACCGGAGCTTGGCAGCAGCTCTACCTGAGCAGGGCAAAGCTGTGTCCCACACCTGTGTTTTTCAGTATCTGCTGCAGGAAATTGCATCTAATTACCTGCAAGTTGCACAAAACACAGCCAGGAGGAGTGGGCATGTTCCATTTTCCTAGTTGTTTGAAATCCTGCCTAAACTCTGGGAATCTGCCACTCAGAATAGTCATTTACTGAATTTTATCTGGTGATTAAATTAAACCCAGCCCTCCCTCCTTCGTGGTGAGAGTTTGAACCATGATATTTGCCACAAGGAGCCACTTGGAGTATCAGCTTCAAATTCCTGCTCCAAACTATTCTAGTAGCAATAAAGCCCACGTTAATCATGAGCACAGAGAAATAATTGTCATCAAGGAAATATTCCTAGCACGCTCTATATTGATATGAGGTCCAGTACTGCTTGATACCATTTGGTGCTTTTCCCACTTGTGTCAAATGAGCAGAAACACAATTGCTAATGAAACTGGAAAATTACAGAAAGGTTAACAAAGCAATAAATAAAGACAGCCCTGGAAGTTCAAGCCCAGACAAACAAAATGTGTTTGAGCATAATCAGATATAAGAGTGGGGGAAGGTGATACTTGGAGTTATAAACAGTGAAGAAAAGATAATTTCAGTGATTTTTGTCTCTATATAACAAGCGTAACCAAGACTTGCAGTAATACTGTGTGGATCTCTGGGGTCCAAGTTTTTAAAGGAGGTGGAAACACTGGAGTATGAACAGAAGAACATACACAAAAATAATTAGCATTTTTGAGAAGTTAAATGTTTCAAAGCAAAAGGACATTTAGAAATTACTTGATTATTGTGGTCAGTAACTTCATGTGAGAAAATACTGAGCATTAAAATCTGTTTGAAAAAGTTTAATAAGAACCATCTAGATGTTAATGAAAAATTTCAATGGAAATTAAAGCCTGGCCGGTTCAAACTCAATCCCTTCCCTTAGAAATGGGATATTTTTGGATGTCCTCCAACCAAGATTTGATGTCTGCCTTCCTTTACAAATAAATTATATCATTTTAGATACTGGGTAAAATTCTAGGCAGCCCATCTGTGCTTTGTGTAGCACAGGTTGCAGCAGTACAAAAACACCCATGGATGCATGAACATACAGTCTAAGGGACTATTTTCTGTTATACATATAATAAAGTGAACTCATTTTTCCTTTTTAAAGATGGGTCTTGTACAAATATATTAAAAATACCATTTCCTGTCATTGAAGTGCATGTATTCAGAGCAGTATCATCACTACTGACCTACATTGTAATTAGAACATCTTTTAAAGTACTCTTTTCACACTGTTGTTTCCTTAAGTGATTAAATACATTAATTACTGATGACCCTTGGAAGCATGAAAATATCCACTACAAGCATTTCCTATTTTCTCATTGTGAGAAGTTGTTATTCATATTTGTTGTGGTCCAGAATTTTGTCCAAACACTTCCGTGAATGAATTTGTTTCCAAGTAGTAGAAATGATACTTCTTAACAATAAATGGTTTAAATCATCTCCTTACCCTGAATATTGACTTAGTTTGTTACAAATATAGGAAGGGATCACAGACTGATGATTTTGTTCTGGGAGAATCACACTGGAAGATTCCAGAGAAGGAGCAGGAAGGTTTTAGGAGTCATTCAGTACTTCCTTCAGTGACAGTGCCTGCACTAGGTTTCTGATTTACCAGTTCATTTACTACTCCTTTTCCACAAACGCATCATAAACCACATTTCTCTGATTTTAGGGCTGGGTCGTCATTTGGTGGAACATTGTTTTCATCATGTGGTTCATTTAAAAAGAAATATTGAGCCCATTATTCAAAAATGAATATTTTTTCATTCTGTTTCTTAAACCAAGGCACCAGATCTGAGCCACTGCTCCTCAGTGGTTCTGACTTAGGAGGAGCTTTGCTGACTTGTATCTCAGGACAATCTCTTCCATCCTTTCCAACTTTTTGCCCTTCCCATGACTTCTGCACACACCATTTTATAACATTCTTCTAGTTTTATCCAATGACAGTGTTAAGTATGAGAGAGACAGACAGACAGAGCACATGAGAGAGAGCAAAGAGCATCCTCCCAGGAGAGGGTGAGATGTTTTACCTGGCACTGGTGGCTGAGAAGGGACATGTGGCCTCTCCCTGGGCAGCATTGCCACGTCCGCGTATGTGACATCCCCTGCCATTGAGGAGCAAGTCCCTCTGAGCTCTGGGAAGAGCAGCTTTCATGCAGTGGGCTGCATCCTGTAGCAGCTTTGCCTGCCTCCAGAAGTCACACACACCGTTCTATGGCTCTGAGGAAGGCTGAGAGACATCAAAAAGAGAGGAAGTTACCTCTTTCAATGCAGCTTCAAAGCCTATTTGCAGCCATTCTGCCTCTTCTTGTGTGATCTCTTGCCCTTCAGAATACAGGAGAAAATGAAGGTTTAAACATGTTATTTTTATTAATAAACACTTTGAAAATTCTTTTTGGTCAAAGCGGAGTGAAGTCTCTAAGGAACAGCCAAAAATGGGCTTACACAGGTCTGAAAGCTTTGCTGGTTCTCAGGAGAAGACCCAAAGCAGTGCAATGTGTGTTGTGGCTGTATCATCCTCCTGTCCGTGATCTTACACAGCCTGTTCACCTGAAAGAAAGATAAACAAGACGTGTATCAGCATATGATGTTTTGGGGTTACTGTAACTGCAACCACACAGCTATAAAACCGTAGCTCAAATTCTACCCTGCTCCACCCACAAAGCCCTTCAATGTTTAATGACGGGAGCTGAATGATATTGATGAGGTGCTAAACTTCACTCAAAATACAATTAAAAGTAATATGATCAATGCTTTTTACAGGCATGCTCCAATAATTTACTGTAATAGTAGTTACCAGGCTGTTTTTAAACTGCTTGACCTATTCCCTGCTTCACCCAGCAACACCACAGGTGGGAACCCTGGGTTGCCTTTAACTCCTCACTCGTGGCCCACCTGTTTGCTGCAGGATATTTTTATGGCTGTTTTCCTCCTCTATTTGTGAGGGTTGGAATGAGGGAAACCACACCGATTTTAATTGAAACCTAAAGACCTTCTAAAACCTGAAAACACATTTCAGGACAAGCAGCCCTGTGAGTGCACAGTCCTGATGCTTCCTCTGAAATGGTTTTGTGCCTTGTTCCCACTTAGAAAATTCCCTCAGAGCTCCACAGGGTCAACTGAAAAAAAATGTTTCTGTTCTGTTACAGAGCCTGTTTACAGTTTTTGCTGCATTCAGCAGGTTTTAAAATGAAAAAAACCAACAAAAAGCAAACCAGTAAAAGTTTGGTTTGTAATCTTATATTACCCATCTTTTCCCTTCTGATGTTCAACGCTGGTAACGGTGTTAGATGCAGAAACAAAAAGGTTTAAGGGGAAAAAAAGACCCTTTGATAGTCACGGAACAGATTACTCAGAAGGGCTGCTCAAGTACAGTTTATATGCAAGGTGTCTCCGTTATTTATCAGCAGTGTTAAATTGATAGTGTGAACTGGATACTGATAAGGTTTGTTTCATGGACACCTACGGAGCAGCCGTATCACCACTAATCTGAGCGTGAAACAAAATTTTTCCTCTGATTCAATCAGTTTCCATCGCTTCCCCTTGAACTTCTCATCGTCCTTTAAAGTAGGATATTTAGGCTCTGAAATGGAAAAAAAAAAAAAGAAAAACAGACCAGAAAACCAAGCCCAAACCAAACCCCACTTTCCTTATTTGGGCTTTTCTTTTTTTTTTTTAAACTTTCGGCCATAAAGGAGAGGCTTGCTTGAACCCTTGGTCTCTCTTGCCATCCTGCATACACACTTAAACAGTCTGTTCTCACGTGAGTCCCTCCTAAATTAGCCCAAGCCATCAAGGTGTAACCGTGTATAGTCAGGGAACACACGGGTCTTTGTGAAGGAGTGGAAAAACCCAGTGTTTCTATTTTGAAGGAATGTGTGTTCCCCTCTCCCCTGGAAAACTCATTTTCAGACTCCTTAAGTGTGCAGTGCAGACCAGGCAGCTGCATCCTTTCGGACTGAGCAGATTCTCACTGGCCTGAAGAAAATTAGGAATCCACAGAGTCATTTTCCGGAGGAAACTTCCAATAGCCATAAGTGGTTTCCATTTTGGATTTGAAGTCCACATGCTGTGCTCCCTGTTAGGACAGATAACAAAAAGGAAGGTGAATTTTAATTTTTAGAAGGAATAGATGAGTTGATGCCTTTGCATGATGTTTTTCATGAATTATTTCTTTTCTATTGGGAAACTATCATTTCTTCTTCCCTTTTAAAACCAATAGTGCACTGCCACAGAATTTTCATTTGCTAAGTATTTCCTTTAGTGTTAATCATTTTAGCTCTGTATTTTATTTTCTGTTATTTTCATTTGAAATTCTAGCTTTATTCATGAAGACTCGTATGTGGGTCACTAAGCCTGACCTAGTGATGTCTCAGCCAGAGGAAAAAACCCAGGCTGTTGGAGGAAAAGGCCATTGTATAACCAAGAGATCTTTGTTAGCAAAATGGCCCAATGCTCCTAAAGATGATGAAAATGCCCAGTCCCACCCCTGCTCAAAGCAGGACCATTTCCACAGGTAAATCAGGTCACTCAGGGCTTTGTCCAGGCAGGAGTCAGAAATTTCCATGGGCAGAGATCTCGGGGGCGCCTGTTGCAGTGCTACACCTTTGTCGTGAAGGAAGAGTCCTCCTGCTTTGTTCAGACAGTGGCACAGAGGCATTTTTATCATATCTCCAGAACCTGAACAGACCTTTTGCTCGTGACCATGCCCTGCTGTCTGCTGGGAGATTTCACTGAGTACATGCTTCAGAGCAGAGCCTGGTTCTGTCCAGTCATGTCCCTGCCAAGATCTTTTCACATTCTGGTGTCACAGGTATTTTGGTTTGTTACTCCTGGGGAAAAATGTGGTCCAGATATCAAAGTCATAAAATCATTTCTCTTGGAGAAGACCTCCAAGACCATCCAGTACAGAAGACCTCCAAGACCATCCAGTACAACCCGTGACTGATCCCCACCTTATCCCCCGGCCCAGAGCACTGAGTGCCACGTCCAGTTGTCCCTTGAACACCTCCAGGGATGGGGACTCCACCACCTCCCTGGGCAGCCCCTTCCAAGGTCTAATCACCCTTTCAGTGAAGAAATTCCTCCTGATGTCCAACCTGAACCTCCCCTGGCACAGCTTGAGGCCAATTACTCTTGTCCTGTCCCTTGTTCCCTGGGAGCAGAGCCTGATCCCCACCTGGCCACAACCTCCTGTCAGGGAGTTGTAGAGAGCAAGAAGTTCTTTCCTGAGCCTCCTTTTTTTTCCAGACTAAACATCCCCAGCTCCCTCAGACACTTCTTCACAAATTAATCTGAGTTGAGCTTAATTTATCATATGATCTACCTTTTGGTGTTTTTTGGGTTCTCTCCTCCTAACCATGTGATTAGTATGCAGGTGAGGCCCCTAAAACATCAGGGCCTGCTGTGTATCACCCAGCCATGTGTCTGGGAAGTAGGGAGTGATTTTTTTTTAGCCTTGAGCTTTCAGACTGGAGATATCTGGGGGCTCAGACCTTCCTGCAGCACCTGCAAGGAAAGACGGTGGGATTGTTATGTGAGATTTTTGTATGGGATTCCTCTGCCACTGTTCACTGAGAGCTTCAAGGGCTCTGCTGGGGCAAAGGGATGTGAGCCCACGTCACTGCCCATCCTGACATGAACATTGACACATTGGCTTGCAACTGTCACGCCTGAGTAATGTCACATGGTGCTGTTCTGGTGTCAGTGGTTACCAGTTCCAGTTATGCAGGGAGTAAATGTGACAACACCTGCAGATCACACACCTCCCGTGGGTGTGACAGCGTGTCCCTCGCTGCCGGCAAAGGCAAAGGTAGGCTGAGAATGGCAACGTGGGCTGCAGTGCAGCATTCAGCAAAGCAGGGCTGAGCAAAGCAGCACTCAGCAAAGCAGCACTCAGCAAAGTAGCACTCAGCACCTCCTGCCACAGAACAGGCAGCTCAGCACAGGGCTCCAGCTGCCTCAGAGTGCATGTTCTGAAGACCTCGAACTGCTGGTCTGTCAACAAAATGGATCTTTCATAGAATCATAGAATCAGCTGCGTTGGAAGAGACCTCCAAGATCATCAAGTCCAACCCTTGATCCAGCCACTGTGATTACCAGATCATGGCACTGAGCGCCACATCCAGTCTCATCTTAAAAACCTCCAGAGATGGTGAATCCACCACCTCTCTAGGCAGGCTATTCCAATGCCTGATTACTCTCTGTGTAAAAAATTTCTTCCTAATATCCAACCAAAACCTCCCCAGCAGAGCTTAAGCCCATGCCCTCTTGTCCTTTGCACTTCCCAAAAGCTGAGCTGCAACACAAAGGCTTCTAGGCTAAGCTGAGTCCCGTGAGTAAATCTGCAGTCTGGGTTTCAATTCTTACCCTCCACCATGTCACAGTACAGCATGTACACACAATGAGATTCAGAAGGCATGATCAGAGCTAAGGCTGAAGCCAAAGACACCTATTGCCATAAATGAAAGTCTGTGCATCGTTATCCCACACCGCAGCAAAAAAATAAGTTGTCATTTAAACAGAGGAAACCCATGTGTTCACCAAGATAAAGGGGGAAAAAAAGAGAGAGCTCAGTGAAGCAGCAGTGCCTACAGATTGCAGCAGCTATTCAGCCAGCAGCTTCCCACTCAGCCAGTGGGACAGGGATGAGGTGGGGAGCAGACAGGATTAGAAGCCCGTGAGATGGGTTTCTTCCCCGTGCAGTGTTTGGGGTTTTTTTTGAGCATGTCAACCCTTTTTGGGACTTCAGAGTAATTCACAAAGATGTTGCTGTACCAATTATTTATTCTAAGTGCCATGTGGTCCCCTGGATGCATTTGTCACTGCTAACCAGTGGTGGGGTGAATATGTGGACAGGGTGGTGATGCCACATCAGGAAAGATCTCGTGAAGACCCTTCCAGCTCACTGCCACGTTGCCTTCTCTCCTTTCCTGCACTTTCACATGCTGAGTTCGTTTTCCTTCAAATGATTGAAGGGGTGAGCCTTCTGGGACCACTTCTGTAGGCAGCACGTTCTTGGTGATGTTATAAATTAATGTGGTCTTCTGCAACCCTGTATCTGTGACTTGGAGAATGGTGGGGGCAAAGTGGTGTATCCTGCAGACAATAGGATGGCCTGGGTTGGAAGGGACCTTAAAACTCCAACCCCCTCCCATGGGCAGGGACACTTTCCACTAGCCCAGGTTGCTCAGAGCCCCATCCAACCTGGCCTTGGACACTCCCAGGGATCCAGGGGCAGCCACAGCTTCTCTGCCCAATCTGTGCCAGGGCCTCACAGAGAATAATTTCTCCCTAATATCCATCCTAAATCTCCTCTCTGTCAGTGTGAAGCCATTCCCCCTTGTCCTGTCACCACATGCTCTTGTAAATAGTCTCTCTCCATCTTTCTTGAAGCTCCTTTAGGTACTGGAAGACGTCTCTAAGGTCTCCCTGAAGCCTTCTCTTCTCCATACACCTACACTAAGCAGCTATTGCTGTGGACAACAGAGGATGTCTCTGCAACCTGAAACATAGTAGGGGTGCTGGCATCGCTATAGGTCAGCTGGGTGAGATTCCTGCAAACAAACCAAAGCCAAACAAAGCAACCTAACAAAAAGAAAAAATCACAAACAAACAATCCTCCCCCCCCCCCCCCAAAACTAACAGAAGAAACCCCAAACCAAATCCCAAATAAAAATCCCAGTAAATTAATATGGCTGATAAGCTCAGCCCACTGCCAAACTTGCTCTCAGCTACTGCCTCACATTTATATCCCTCTGAGTCCCAGTCTCTACTTTTGTGCTGGGACCCTCAGCACCAGTACTCCAAGCCTGGTATTAGTACTGCATTTTATGCACTTTCCATCTTATTTCTCTGTATACTGACAGATATCATTGGCAACTTTAGTAGCACCAAGAAAAATTGTGGCAGCTTTCTGGGTTTTTATGAAATTTCAAACACAAGATTTGTTATTACAGAACAGCCCATAAATGCTCACCTGCACTGGGGCTTCTGTTCCTTGCTTTGAAAAAAAGTTCAGTATAACCCTCTTCATTCTCTATCTCAATATTACAGTCTTTTATTTCACTTGCACTAAACCCCCTTTAGAGTCTCAAATTAGGTTTTGCAAGTTTGGAATAGAAGTGAAAATATTCTCACATCTTGTAGTGGTTTTGTTCAGGCCTTTTCCTGGCAGCCAGGTCATCACTAAGGAAATATTCCCGCCTATTCTTTCCGTAAGCAGAGATAGAAACTGAAAGGGAGGAAGCCAAAGGTCAGTCCTTCTTCTGGCAGTGTTGGAGAGCAGAGGAGCTGTATCCTGCAGTCATCCCTTGGTGTGGGAGTGGGCTGTGGGTTTGGGCAGCAGCCGGTCAGCCTGGCTGGGGAGGAGGCATCTTGAGATACACGAACGGCAGCTGCTTTTGGGGAGAGGGAAGTGAAAAACTGCTCTTTGTATTCTTTATTGTGTGTATGCATATAGAGATACTAGATTTTCTCTCTTTTTTCCTCCATATATACGTGTAAATATATACGAACTGTTTCAGTTCTGCTGAAATTCGGTTTGCAGGGTTTTTTTCCTTCCCTACATTTCCCTGTGGCCACAGAGGGGCCTTTGGGGCCTTTATTGTAGTCCCTTGGCACTCGGTGTTTGGCCAAGGTCAAACTGACACAGTTTTTGGTGTGTGGGCTTTGGGGGGGCTTAGGGGGTGA
>WBMV01003552.1:222828-236695 GCA_013396655.1 Campylorhamphus procurvoides | reverse complement strand
CCCTGGATCCCTGGAAATGTCCAAGGTCGGGTTGGATGGGGCTTGGAGCGACCTGGGCTGGTGGAAATTGTCCCTGCCCATGGCAAGAAGGGAATTTCTGCTAAAATAAGCAGCAATCTTCTATTTCCTGGCCATTGCTGCTACAGAAAAGGGGTCCTGGCCAGAGCCAAAGCTGTCAGGGTGTCTGTGAGGATAAAGCCAATAATTGAACAGCCTGGTAGGAGCTGGTCACCAATATTTCCATTTTTTGGGGAAAAAATTGAATAACTTCCCCTCTCCAGGCCAAGAGAGGTGTCAGCCAGGAACAGGGGGCTGGTTTGTCACAGAGAAATATCTGAGCAGCTTCAGATAACCCATCTGGAATGGCATCACAGCGCAGGACCCTGGACTGACACCCCTCAGGTGTCACCTGCAGGTACAGCCAGGTCTTCATGACCTTTTCCAGCCTTCCCTGGGACCTCCACCCAGGGGGCTCTATTTAAACCCAGCCCTGCCCCTCAGCCCCTCCTTGGGCCGTGCTGGGGAGGTTCTGGAGCTCAGATCTCTGGTTTGACCTCCTGATTTGATCTCAGCCCTTCCTTCTCTCCGTGGACCTGCCCAGCTCTTGAGGAGCACCAAAGCCAACCCAGGGTTGTGGAGAGGATGATGTTCTTCTGCAAGCTGGCTTATTCTTTTATCTAATTCAATTTCCAGAGCTGAAGCTGCCTGGTGGGGTTGAAGATGCCCCTACTCATTGCAGAGGGGTTGGGCTATGTGACCTTAAAATGTCCCTTCCAACCCCAACTGCTCTACAATTCCTTCTCCAGGTAAGGAGAGAGGGGCTGTGGTTTGGCCAGCTGGTCTCTGTAAAAGCTGTTTTCTATGTTTTAGTTTGTCTATAACACTTATGAAACGTGCAAAGCAGCAACTTCATTCCCTCCAAAGGGAGGACAACTCCCCAGGTGTCTCTGTGAAGAGGTTCTCCAGCATTGGGTCTGTTCACAGGAGTGAAGAGCAGCCAGAGAAGGATTTCAGACACACTCATTGATAAATCCTCTATTTTCGTGTCCTGCAGCCAAGGGGGTTCCACCCAGAGCCCTGCTTTCCTCTGCTCAGTGGGAGGGGTTTGCATCTTGGTTTTAAGAATAATGGGAGGGGTTGGCATCTTGATTTTAAGATTAATTAACCCTACCAGACTGTGAGATGTGGGGAGCAAGCAGCTTCTCCACCTCTCCAAGCTTACCTTGGCCAGAGCTGGGTGTGCTGACTCCCTGGGGGTACACGGCGTACACCGACACGTTGAGACGAACCCCTGCCACTGCCTCTTCTGGGGAAAGCAAGATTTGCCTTTAAAATGTGTTTATCAGCTGCCCTGAAGGCTCCAGGCTTGGCCAAGGGCTCCTTGCTGGGTGGTGGAAGGAGATGGAGCATCTCCTGTGCTTGCAGAAGCCACCACGGGTCTAGTGCGGGTTCTCTGCGTGACAGTTCACTTGTCACTTGAATCCTTCCCTGGGACCTTCACCCGGGGAACCAAACCCCACTGATTGCCCCATATCTCCTGTTGCTTCTCTCCTCCTTGTTCCCAAAGGGCTCTTTGTCCCACTCCCCAAACACGAGTGGGCTCAGCTTCAAATCCAATTGCCTTTATAACAACCTGCCTGATGAACCTTCAAGCAGCAAAAACCCTCCTGGAACATCTTACCTTGGATGTAGGTGTGTGTTTGCTGGTTGGGCACTTTCTGCCAAAAATACCTCTCCTCCTGGCCATACTGGGAGCTGGAAACCCACTCCACTATGAACCAGTCTGGGGGGCTCTCGCTGTGCTGGGGGGGCTGCCACTGAACCAAGACCCTGCTCTGGTTCTCGGGCTTGACCTCCACGGCCACGGGTGCTGGGAATGCTGTGGGGAGAGGTGACAAAAGGGGTCTGTCACCCAACAGGCTCCTCTTGGCACAGGCAAAATGTGTTTAAAAAGTAGAGGGGGAACAAGAAATTATAGAATATAATATAAGAGAGGGGTTGTATTTTTATATAGACACACAAAATAGATAAATAGATATATAAATCAATTTTTATATATTGATCCATATTTCATAGAATCATTTAGGTTGGAAAAGACCTGAAAGATCAAATCCAACCATCCCCCAGCACTGCCAAGGCCACACTGTCCATGTCCCCAAGTGCCACATCCTCATGGCTTTGAAATCCTCCCAGGGATGGGGATCCACCCCTGTCCTGGGCAGCTGTGCCAGGGCTGGACAGCCCTTTTTATTAAGGAATTTACCCCAAAATCCAATCCTGTCCCATCCTGAGGGTGTTCCCTCTGCTCCTGTCCCTGTTCCCTGGGAGCAGAGCCCGACCTGCCTGGGTCCCCCCTCCTGGCAGGGACTTGCAGAGCCAGAAGGTCCCCCCTGAGCCTCCTTTTCTCCAGGCTGAGCCCCCCCAGCTCCCTCAGCCCCTTCCCAGCCCCATTCCCTTCTCTCTGTTTATGTACATGTCACAAAAACACATCATCAGCTTTGTTGTGTCCCTGAAACGTTTCACCTGCTTTTTTTTTACAAGAAATGTGCGTGATTCTGATAACTCTGAGAGCTTAGGGAGTTTTTTTTCCACTTCAATTCTCTTCAGTCTCTTTTTAGTCATGTTTTTGCCCTCACTTTGAACGGGACTTTCCCCTCCCGTTGCTCATTAAAAGAGACATTTTTCAGAAATAGAAAAGCATGGTTGTGGGGAAAACCACAGCCCGTGGCACAGGGAGCCTAAGAGGGCTCAGAAAGGGCTTTTCCCCCTCCTTTTTTTGTCTGCAAGGACTCAGCTCAAGCAGGGGCACCTCCCTGGCTGAGGCTGCAGCAGCTATTTTGGGGAGCAGAGAAGCAGCCTTACACCCTGCCAGCCAACATGGGCAGGGCAAAATTATTTTTAAGCTCGTTGCTGCAGCCTCAGGAAGTGAAAGGCTGAGGACTCAGTGCCTAAAGGAGCTCCAGGAGAGCTGGAGAGGGACTTTGGACACAGGATGAAGGGACAGGATAAAAGGGATTGGATTCCCACTGCCAGAGGGCAGGGTTAGGTGGGATATTGGGAAGGAATTGGTGGCTGGGAGGGTGGGCAGACCCTGGCACAGGGTGGGCAGAGAAGCTGTGGCTGCCCCTGGATCCCTGGAAGGGCCCAAGGCCAGGTTGGATGGGGCTTGGAGCAACCTGGGCCAGTGGAAGATGTCCCTGCCCAGGGCAAGGAGTGGGATTGGGTGGGCTTTAAGGTCCCCCCCAAACCCAAACCATGCCAGGATTCTGTGAGTCTTTATGCACTTGTGTAGCATCTCCATCTCTGGGGGATGTTGTGTTCCCTTGGCAGAGCTTTGCCAAGACTTTTCCCTTGCCCATTCCAGCGTTTTCCCCCTGCAATCCTGACAAAAGCCAGTGTTCCATCAGCGAGTGGCCCGTGTGATATCCTATGTGACATCCTATGTGACATCCTGGGTGACATCCTGGGTGACATCCTACCTTCCTGGCTGCCGACCCCCCAGCTCAGGGCGATGCTGGCGGGGCTGGAAGCCCCCTTGGAGTTGTGAGCGGTGACGAGCAGGGTGTGAGCTCCTGGTGGCACCAGGACCCTGCACTCCGTGCCGGAGGTGTCGCCAAGGATCTCCGTCCCGTCGGGGCTCTCGGCGGCCACGGTATAACCCAAGATCCTTCCCCGGGCATCCCGGCGGGGCAGAGGCTGTGGGTGGCAAGACAGAGCCCGGTGGGGTGGGATGTGACACTGCGACACCCCAGCGCAGGGTAAATGTGCCCCTGGACGGGTGGCACACGCGTGGGTTTCACACGGATGGAGGGATTTTGCTTCGGGTTGGGGTGTGATTCCCCCGCATCCCTTGGGTGGAAGGACTCCCCGTGGACTCCCAGGGCACGCCCGAATTTCCGAGAGGCTGCCAAAAACCGCTTTACCTTGATCAAGACCGTCACCTCGTGGCTGCCGTCGGGGAGCGCCGATCCCAAGCGCCGCCACACCTCGGGGGCTGCGGCGGGGGCTGCGGGAGGGAGGGGGGGGAGGCAGGGGGGGATGGGGGCGACACAGCGGAGGGGACACCCACGGGGACATCCACCCACGCGCGGGGTCCCAGCCACACGCCCACAGCCCTGGTAAAAAACCCCGTTTGGCCGCGTTTTTGCCGCTGCGAGAGGAAACAGCAGCGGGAGCTGCTTTTTTGGGGCGAGCACATCCTCTGCTTCCTCATTGGGGTCGGGATGGGAGAGAAATGGTCCTCGGGCATCTCATCCCGCTGCGGGCAGGGATGGCTGAGAGCCGTGCCCGAGCTCATCCCGGTGGGAGCAGCCGGCATGGAAAGGGGGAAGCTGCCACAAGGGGATGGGGATTTGGGGTTGGGTGATTTTCCCCCCCCCCAGGGCAAGAGACCACTAAAGATCACGGAATCGTGGCATTGTTGAGGTTGGAAAAGCCGTCTAAAATCACCAAATCCAACCGTTCCCGCAGCACTGTTGAGGCCACCACTAACCCATGTCCCCAAGTGCCACATCTACACGGATTTTAAATCCTGCCGGGGATGGGGACTCCACTAGGGTGTGCCACACACCCACGAGTCCCTGAGGTTGAGCCTACCTGCTTCGGGGGTCGTGTAGAGGAACGGGGGGCTCCAGGCACTCCAGGGGCTGTCGGTGGTGTTGAGCCTGCACCTGACCTGGAACAGGTACTGGGTGTCACTCTGCAGGTTGTGCTGCCAGCAGGGCCCGTCCTGTGCTCCACTGTCCCACCCCTCCACCTGCAAGGGAAACAGGGTCCTGGGGAGGGGGGCAGGGGGACCCAGCCAGCCCCTCAATGCCACCATCAGCCCCCCAATGCCACCACCAGCCCCCCAATGCCACCACCAAACCCCCCAGGGACAGTGGAGGTCACTGCCCCTCTCATCTGCAGGGATGGGGATGTGTAATCACACCAGGCAAGCTGGAGGGGCACAGCAAGACCCCTCCATCCTGCTACATTTTTGGGCTTCTGGCACCACAGGGATTTTGGGGAGGGCTGGGATCCAGGCTCTGCCCCTGCCAGCACCCAGGGATGTTCCCAAAGGGACTCAGATGGAGCTGTCCCAGCGTAGTTGTGTCTGTGGGTGGGCACGGAGCATTCCAGAGGATTTCGTGTCTTGTCCTTACAGAGCAGATAACATTTGGAAATATTTGGAATTTTGCCCCACAGCTTAAAAAGCTGAGATAACCTTGCCCACAAGGCTGTCTGCTCTCTTGGAAGGCTCCAGCTCTCCTGTTCCCCAAAAGTGGGGGCTGACTGTGGCTGGGGGTGCACGTTCCCCACCAGAACCAGAGCAAAGGGGTGGGTTTTGAATGGCCCCAAATACTCCCACTGCCACGAGGGTCTCCAGCAGGATCAAGGCTTGCACCTCTCCTACCAGGGCGTGTGGGGGGAGATTTGGGGGGGTCTCACATGCCATGCTGTGGTGCCCATGGCTTGGTGTCGCTCCTCACAGTGCACCCTCTCCAGCTGTGTCCGACTCCTCCAGCGGGTCCTGGTGGTGGGAGGGGACGTGTCTGTCGTCTCAGCACCCACGACCAGGGGCAGAGTGGGGATCACTGTGGGCAGAGCCAGGAATGGGTGGGGTGGGGAGCTGTCCCTAAAGTGTCACCTCAGGGCAGGGCAGCGTGTGTGGCCACGCTGGACAGATGGAGGGACAGACATACCGATGTCCTGCAGGCTGAGGAGCCGAGGGGCTGAGCGGGCAGTGCCCAGGGCGTTGCTGGCCTGCACTGACACGAAATAGCAGCTCCTGTTGTGCAGTGCGCTCAGGGGCACGGCTGAGTCTGCAGGGAACACCTTCTCCTCTTCCTCTTCCTCCTCATCCTCTGCCACCACCCTGGGAAGAAGAAGAAGAAGGCAGACTGTCAGTGCCTATCCCAGCACACCCCCCCATGGGATGGTGACACTCCTGAGGTGCCATGGCTCGTGACCAGGGCACAGTCATCCCCAAATCCAGAGTTTGTCACTCCTAAAGTGACCTGGAAAGTCACCCTTTAATTTCCTGACACTGCTGTCATGGATTTGCCTTTCCAGTGCAGGAAGGGAATTGTCCTTCCTTGCTGCAGGGTTCAGTTTGATCCCAAGCAAACTTAGACAAGAGGTTTATTCCTTCTCTTCACAAAGCCTCTGTAGGATGGGATTTAATGTCTTTAAAAACTGAGTCAGAGGAACTGAAAGCCTGCCAGGCTGGTGGCAGGGAGGATGCCAGGATGGGCAGGGTGGGCTGTGCCATGCCAGGCTAGTGCCAGCACCTCTCCTTCAGCTTCCAGCCCAAGTTCCAGTTTCAGGATTTGGGCAGCATTAGGTTCACCCTCTCTTTAGCTCGGAGAGAGTCCAAACACCTGAAAACCACGTGTTGCCTCCTTGCCCCGAGGCACGATGGAGTGTGTGCTGGGTCATTAATAGTGCAGGTTCCTCCTGCAGAACCCAACACGCGGTGAAAAGTGTGGGTTTCGAGCAGCAGACGAGCAAACGTGAGCTGTAGGAAGTGTAAGTAGGGCAAGGTCCCCGCTCACAGCAGCCATGTGACAGTGCCACGCTGTCCCCAAGCCCCACGACAACTCACCTGCGCAGGTGGAGGGTGCGGTGGGTGGGCAGGTGGGGTGGCCGCCCCTCATCCCACCCGCACCGCAGATGCTGAGAGCCCTCGGTGATGCCACAGCTCAGGTTACCGGGGGGGTCCGGAGGGTCTGCGGACACGGGCACGGGGTGAATGCACGGACACCCCCATCTCAAGCTGGGTAAAAGCCCCCCAGCCCCCTCCCCACGGTACTCACAGCCTGCCCGGAGCTCAGCACCGCACACCAGCCGGTCCCGAGCCGTGCTGGGGCAGTGCGAGAAGCACACGATGGTCTCCAGGGGCACTCGGAAATTGGGCAGCATCAGCAGGACGGCGCTGCTGTTGAGGGGCTGCAGGGGACCCCCGGGACGGCTGTAGTTGAGCAGGATGGTTAACTTGGCTAAGGGGCAGCCGAGGGTGGAGAGGCAGCCGATGGAGATGTTGGAGCCCATCCGAACCACGGGCGAGGGGTCGACCCAGACGTGCCCGGAGCATTTGATGTTCGCAGTACCTGTGCCAACACCCGCTGGGTCAGGGGGGCTCTGCCAGGGGGGGTGACCATGGGCTGGGGCTGCTTTGCTGGGATGGCTGGACCCTGCAGGGAGGGGATGCCACCACCCCCAGCCACCCTGAGCCCCATGGGATGGGGACAAACCAGCGCTCACGAGTGATAGTGGGAGGGAATCGTTCCCTGGGAGGGTGGCACGGGGTGTCCAGAGAAGCTGTGGCTGCCCGTGGATCCCTGGAAATGTCCAAGGCTGGGTTGGAGGGGCTTGGAGCACCCTGGGACAGTGGAAGATGTCCCAGCCCATGGCAGGGGTGGCACTGGAGGGGCTTTGAGGTCCCTCCCAACCCAACCCAGTCGGTGACTCTGTGATGAACCCCCTGCACACCGTGACTCATCCCGGCAGAGCAGAAACAGCCAGTTTCACCGATTTTAGGTCTCGCTCTGATGTTTAAACGAGCGCAGGGAAATAACCCGCAGTCTCGAGAGCTCTGATCCCCTGATTAGGGCGGCGGGGGCGCTGCCCTGCGCTATCAGATGGAGCTCTGCAGCAGCCCCGGCTCTCCGCCGCTATCAGCTGCGATCTGGCCTTCCTGGAAAGGGCATGGCTCTGCTCCGCCTGGGTGCCCCTGGGGACATCCCACTGCTCGGCACAGCCGCTGCAAGGGGGGGCTGCATCTGGTCCCGCTCCAAGGCTGGGAGTGGGAAGGAGTGAGTGCTGCAGGGCACGGGACCCCCTTGCAATGGTAGGGAAGTGCTCCCCCCAGATCCTCAGCTGTAGCTCTACAATTGTCCTGTTCCCACCCTACAGCCCCTGGAGGAGCAGGGTGTTTTCTGTATGTTTGTCCTATTCCCACCCTACATCCCCTAGAGGAGCAGGGTGTTTGCTGTACATTTGTCCTATTCCCACCCCACACCCTCTGGAGGAGCAGGGTCTTTGCTGTGCATTCATCCTATTCCCACCCCACAACCCCTGGAGGAGCAGGGTGTTTTCTGTATGTTTGTCCTATTCCCACCCTACATCCCCTAGAGGAGCAGGGTGTTTGCTGTACATTTGTCCTGTTCCCATCCTACAGCCCCTGGATGAGCAGGGTGTTTGCTGTACATTTATCCTATTCCCACCCTACATCTCCTAGAGGAGCAGGGTGTTTGCTGTACATTTTTCCTGTTCCCACCCCATATCCTCTTGAGGAGCAGGGTCTTTGCTGTACATTTATCCTATTCCCACCCCATATCCTCTTGAGGAGCAGGGTCTTTGCTGTACATTTATCCTATTCCCACCCCACAACCCCTGTAGGAGCAGGGTGTTTTCTCTGGTGTCAGAGAGGCTGTGGTGGCCGTGCTGAGCCCTGTGGTGCCCACTTACCTTGGCACAAGCAGAAGAGCAGGACGTGGAGCAGCCAAGCCTTGCTGGATCCCACCATGGCCTGGGCTGCAGCTGCTGCCCACACATGGCATAGTCTGTGGGAGGAAAGGGGAAGAAGTAAATCCTCCTGGAAAGCAACTCCAGCCGAGGTGGGAGCACTGGGAGGGAGTGGGAGCAGGAAATGGGGATTTACAACAGGGAAAACAAGGTTGAGAAGCCCCAGAGTCTTCCTTGAAGGAGATGGGCTTGGTGGGGCAGGGGGATGCTATCCCTTCACTCAGCCCTGGGGAAGCACATCTGGAATGTTGGGATCAGGGCTGGGTTCCCCCCTGGATGGGAGAGGCAGGGATAGATTGGAATGAGTCCAGCAAAAGTGCCTGGAAATGCTGCTGGAGAGAAGGGGGCTCAAAGGGGGTTAAATCTTTGGGTAGAGATGGGGAAGGAAAGATGAGGGAGCCAAACTCCTTCCAGTGTTTCCAAGGAGGAAAATTGCTCTTTGCCATGAAAAGCATCCTGGGAGCAGACCCTGACCAGACCTGACACCCCCATTCCCCTACCCGTGGCTGAACACTCAGAAAAGCCCCACAACTCCTTCATTTTCTTTTCAAATAATCCCATGCAATACCTGATGTCAGGAATGGCAAGTTTTCCCTGGAGGGACACCAGAGTCCACAGTGAAAGCTTCAAAATGTTGGTTTTCAACCCAAACCAGGCCACCAGCCGCAGTGAGTGCTTTGGTATTCCTTGTGCCATGTGAGCTGACCTCGTTTGGTTTAAGGGCTTTTCGAATACTCATCCCCAGTGAGTCAAATTTCAAGTGCCTCCCTATTACCTGACCTACTAAGAGAAGGTGAAGTGCCTGCAAGTCAGAGCAAATGAAAAAATACAACTCATGTCCTATGAAAAGAGCTGAAAATACATTAAATCTGCCCACTGCCAGCTTTGTAAGGGACTGCAGGCTCTGCCTTCTCTGGGAATCACTCCCATTCATATTTTCATTCCAATTCTTAGGCGTTTGCAAACCCCAAAGCCAAAGGAACGAGACTGTTTCCCTTGCTGGGAGATGCTGGGCTTTGATCTCACCTCTGTTAAAGTCTCTTCATATATTAGTGCTAAAGAAATGGGAAGCAAACAAAGAGGGGAAAAAGTTGTCCCGTTCAAGCCCAAACCAAGTGGAATCTTCACCAGGAGGGGATAACAGAGGAGCAGCAGGTTTGGACCGTGAGCTGGGATATTTGGGGTTTAAATGCATCAAGCTGGAGGGTGGGAGAGGCAGAAGGTCCTTACCTTGGCAGTGCTCAGGACATGTGGGGTTGAGATCCTCCTCCTGCTGTGGCCAGGGCTGCTGAGTGCGGGGAGAAGCATCGGGGAGTGTCAGCGAGGAGAGCGGTGGGGCTGACCCAGAAAACAGCACCTCAACCAGAGAGTTTCCAGTCTGAGTCAGTCCATGGGAAAACCCAACGGCCCTGAAAGGAGCAGCCTCGGGGGAAGGGGTGTCTTCTGAAAGTTTTTAAGGAATTTGGAGGCACCCCAGGAAATTTAAATCCATCCCAGGTGGATTTTTTATGGTGTTGCTGAGTATGAGGTGATGGGAGCACAGCGGATGGTCCTGGGTGCTGGGCTGAGCTCCATCCGTGGAAGGACATTTTCCTGCTGATCCCAGAACCGTGGGATGAAGAATCCTTAAGGAATGAGGTTGTTTTCACCAGCAGTGAGTGCCACCCCCTCTGCCTGGGCTGGACCCCAGCTCATCCAAGGATGCTCCAGGTTGCAGGTCCCCAGGGTTGAGAAGCCCAAAGCTCCAGGGATGCTCCAGGGTTGCTCCAGGGATGCTCCAGGGATGCTCCAGTGCTCTCCATCCCACTGGCCCCTCGCTGCTCCCAAACCCTGTCTCTGCACAGCCTGTGGCTTCCTTTCTCAAGTCGGTTGAAGAGTTAAACCTCAAAAACAGTGTTAACCTCATTAGAGGCTGCAACCACAGGAAATACCGCACTGCTCCCGCCTCTGCCTCGCAGAGGGAAATGTTGGGGAACAGAATTTATCCTCCCGGGGCAAGGCAGAGCCTTCCTCTGCCAGCAAGCCCCGGTTGCCCTGGGATTGCCTGATTCATGGGGGTTTTTTAGTGGAAGTGAGAGCATGAGCCTGTAGTTCCACTGGGGTGAAACCTCCCTGGGTGATGGAAATATAACATGTGGTTATAGGAATGTATATAATGTATATAATGTGTCTGTATGGTTAATGTGTGTGCAGTTACACACTCCCTGAGCAGGACTGGGATGATTTTAGTGGGAATTTTAGTCTGGGCATGTTTTGGGTGTGTTTAATACACGGGGCACACATCTGGGGCCAGGACAGCACAGCTGGATCTGGGGCAGGATGGCAAGTGTGCACATCTGGAGACGGTTTATGTCACCTGGAGGTGAGGCAGCACCAAGGACCAGCACATCTGGAGCCAGCACAGCACAGTGGGATGTGTTGTGCCCTCCCAGAACGGGTGTCACAGCCCCTCTGAGCTGCTGGTTCCTGTATTTCCCAGCCCCCCGATCTTCTGGGGCCGTTAAGTGGTGTCTCCTTATCTCTTCCTGAGCACTGGGGTCAGGAGCTGCAGCTCCGTGCTCTGTGGCAGGAGGGGAGCAGTGCAAACACTCCCACCAGGCTCTTTCCCACGGATTTCTTTCCCAGGCTCAGGAATCTCAGTTCGTGTCTCCATCAGGCAGGAGGAAGCTCCATCTTTCCAAACCCCATCATGTTTGTTCATTTGGGGCTCTTTGTGATTTGTTTTGATGCTCCTTATAGCCAGATGGAAGGTTTTAGACTGAGCAGAGGGTTAGACTGGATATGGGGAGAAATCCTTCCCTGGGAGGGTGGGCAGGCCCTGGCACAGGTTGGGCAGAGAAGTTGTGGCTGCCCCTGGATCCCTGGAAGTGTCCAAGGCCAGGTTGGATGGGACTTGGAGCAACCAGGGCTGGTGGAAGGTCTGTTCCCATGCATGTTCCCATGGCAGGGGGTGGGACTGGATGATCTGAATGTTCCTTCCAACCCAAACCATCCAGGGTTCTGTGATTCTGCATCCAGAGGTGGAAAGTCCCTCCAGAGGCTGGCACAGCCCAGCCCAGCAGGCTCCTCCCAGGATGGTGCCAGTTTCCCTTGGGCTCCAGGTGCCCTCCAGCCTGGCACACTCCTCAGGGTTGGGGTTAGTCACCTCTTCCCCCCCTACCCCAGCAGCACGCAGGTTTTGGGGGCACCGCCAGCCCCGAATTGAGGTGGCCCCACTGTCGCCTCCGCTGTACCGTGACTTTCCCGGCCGCCCCCGCCCGGGCTGTGATAGGGATCTCCCTGTGACTTCCTCGCTGTGCCGGGACCTGCCCCGCCTGTCCCCAGTGCCACCCCCAGTGCCACTGTCACCGGGAGCTGCTGCTCCGGCCACCACCACCACACCTTCCCTCTGGAGCCCCTTTTCCCCCAGCCCGGAGCCCTGGTCACTGCAGCAGTGGGGAGGAACCCCCGGCTGAGATTAAGAGATTAAATGAGATTAAGATTAAAGCGGCCCCGTTTAACATTTGTTATTTTTGGTGGGCACGCTGGGATTGCTGCCCGGCTCAGAGGCTGAGGTCAGCAGGAAGGAAAGGTCAGGACAGACCCGGCTCTGCTGCCAAAAGTGGAGCACTTGTGTCATACCCAGGGCTGTGCTTGGCACGGGGGACACAGGGGACACCAGGGGCGTGGGTGACACGGACATGACCATCTTGGGAGTGCAGGCAAAGTCTCGTCCCCTTCTTGCTGTGCTGGCAGCATTGTGGAAGTGACATCCAAATACTCGGACCTTAAAACCCCCACAGTGGCATCTGTGCCACAGGGAATGAGGATGCTGCACCCACGGGGGTTTTCCTGCACCCCCAGTGAGGTTCCTGGGGGGCACGGCCATGCCAGGGGGAGGGCAGCCCTGGGAATCTGCCCTGCTTGCATCAATCCCACTGGCACTGGTGTCCAGGCAGGATTAGGCTCCTCTCTGCTGCTGGAGAAAGAAATATTCCCAAATCCAGACCTACATAGCAGGTTGAGAAGGACGGACAGGGCTGGGTGCAGGAACAAGGAAGGTGATGGCAATGAGAACGAGGTTTCCACTGTGATTTTTGGCCAGGGTAAAAGGCCACCCGAGATATGGGAAAGTTGTTCCTGGACTTTCAAGCCGGTTTGTCCTTCCTGTGAGCTGTGCCAGGGAACAGCTCCTTCCCCTTCACCGCGAGCAGGGCAGCAGCGGGAACACAAATCAGCCAGGAAAAAGAAAGTTTAGGCAAAGAGTTTTTACTTTTCCCTGCGAGGGGAGGGTGAGCCGAGCATGCCTGGGCGAATGGCACCTTGTGCCTGTGGGGCACGACTCCCCATTGCCCGCTGGAGGCTGCAGGCTTTGGCTGTGCCCAGGCAGGTCGTGGCAGGGAGGTAATTGCCAATAAAGCTCGCAAAAAGGGGCTGTTTCCTCTGTAAACACAGCCATGCCCACGGGCAACGAATGTCCCGCTGCTGCCTTCTCTCCTCACGTTGGGAATGACCCCAAAAATGACCCTGAAGGGATTTAAGAGACTGTGTGGATGTGGCACTTGGGGACGTGTGCCTGGGTGGTGACCTTGGCACTGCTGGGGGTGCAGTGGGACCCGAGGGTCTTTGAGGGCTTTTCCAACCTAAACGATCCCATGGTAGTGCTGTGGCTGCCAAATTGGGGCTCATCCCACCCACTGAAGCATCTCTGTGGCTGCAGCTTTGCCTCTCCATCCTGTCCTGGCCCTCGGGGGGCTGCAGGACAGACCCCCCAGCGCTGGTGCTGGGTGGGCTCTGGCTCTCAGCTCCAATCCGGATGATGGGAAGCAGATTTTCCAGCACTGATGGATCGAGGGGTGTGTGTATGAGCCCTGTCTCCCAGTAAAATCCATTCTCTGCTTTGTAACCCACAGGGCTGACGTGGTTTTGTGCTTCAGGCTGGCTTGTTTAGGGATTTTTCCACTCGGTAGAGCATGGCCTGAAGGGAAGATTTAATCTCTGAAAGGGAAGGGCTGGTGCCAAAATCCTGCGTGCAGGGTCACCCGAGGGCAACACCCGGCACGGTGCTGAGCCCCAAATCTGCTGTGTCTGGGACAGCAGTGCCAATGTGGGGCAGACCCCCTGCCCCCCAGCTCTGCTGTGGTGCCCACTGCTGGGCAATGCCCCCCATCAGCAGAGCCCTGTACTGTCCCCCATAGCACCCCCCCATTCGATGCCATGTCCCCCCCAATACCAGACTATGCCATGCCCCTGGTCAATGCTCCCCATATCAAACCCCCATCAATGCCCCTAATGCTGGACCCCTGTGTGATACCCCCCAGTCAATGCCCCCCATACCAGCCCCTGTCTGCTGCCCCCTTTGCAATGCCCCCCATTACCA
>WBMV01003552.1:180358-218722 GCA_013396655.1 Campylorhamphus procurvoides | reverse complement strand
CCTTTTCCACGTGTGTCTCCCCCTTTTCCATGTGTGTCTCCCCCTTTCCCTTCTCCCCTCCAAAGTCATGGCAGTGCTTCCCTGAGGATTGAGCTGTGCCCTCCTGCCTCTCTTTTTTCCAGGAAGAAGTTTTCCTGGAGCATTCAGATGACAGTATTTGCCATGATCTTCGGCGCCTTCGTAGCTGCCAGGTGAACTCCCCATTTGCTGTCCCCATCCCGTGTCCCCATAGGGTCCAAGCTAAAGGGAATCAATCCAGTGTCCTTTTTCCCCTCACTCAGACATGCTCTCTAGTAGGAAAGAATGTTTTGCTGACCCAAATCCCAACCCTTCCTCCCACAATTAACTTTCCCTGACAACTTACTGGCTCAACAGGAGGTGGAAGGAATCTTCCAAGCGTTGTTTCTGCTCAGCTCAAAACTTTTAACTTCTGGTTTTCCCCTTTCCCAGTGCTGACTTGGCATTCGACCTGGAAGGATATATTTTTATCCTTATTAACGATGCCTTAACAGCTGCAAACGGTGCCTATGTGAAACAGAAGCTGGATTCAAAGGTAGGATGACCTTCCCTCTGGCATTTCAGGGTTGGGCTTGGTTTGCCACCAACTGGCATCTGAGAGGGCAAAGGGGTGAGGCTTTCTCAATGCTACTCCATCTCTCTCCCAAAATCTCCTGTCCAGAGCTGGGACAGGGCCTTTGGACAAGGTGTGGAGAGACAGGACACAGGGAATGGCTTCCCACTGCCAGAGGGCAGGGTTAGATGGGATATTGGGAAGGAATTCCTGGCTGGGAGGGTGGGCAGGCCCTGGCACAGGTTGGGCAGAGAAGCTGTGGCTGCCCCTGGATCCCTGGAAGTGTCCAAGGCCAGCTTGGATGGGGCTTGTGGAATTCTCTGATATATATATATGTATATATATATATAAAACCCTACCCTCCAACTCCTCTATCTCGGAGAATCCCACATGGATTTAGCTCACAAGTCTCAGTAGCAATATGAAGAAGATTTTATGTTCCAAGTTAAATGCATGGCTCTTTCTTGATTCCAGGAGCTGGGGAAGTATGGTCTGCTCTATTACAATGCACTCTTCATGATCCTCCCCACCCTGACCATCGCCTACTTCACTGGAGATGCGCAGAAGGTGGGATTCCTTTCCCAAAATCCATGGGTTTGGGGGCAAAATATCATCTGGACAGAGTGGGGTGCTGAGGAGGAGGTGGGGGAAGGGGTGCTGGGGTCACTACCCCAAAACCACGTCAGCAACAAGTAACTGCAAGCCTTACGTTGGACTTAAAGCCACAGAGTTGCTCCATTCAGGCATTTTGGTAATGCCTGAGGAATGGGGAAGTGGGGAGCAATAAGCAAAACCAAATATTATTTGAAGAAGTTGAGTATTTTTGGTAAGAATGAGTTTCTTCAGACTTTTTTCTGTCCTTCCCTCATGCTGGAGTGGCTTTGTTGAGTTGCTCTGAGGGTCAGTTTGTCTGTGCTGCTTCACCAGGGCTGATTTACCTGTGGTCCTTTATATGGGAGATTATTCTTATTGTTGCTATTGTTGTTACTATTATTATTATTGCAATTCCTGTTATTTTTATGCTATTTTTATTGCACTGCTGATGTTCAGCTGTGCAGGGCTGGCCCTCCTGAGCAAGAGGCTCCTTTCTCATGCCTGTGCTTTGGCCATTCCCTCTCCATGTGCAGGGAATTCAGACTCCAAAGGCTGGAGGTGTTGCCCACCCTGTGGGTGACCCTGTGAGGGCCTCCCCATCTGCACCCTGGTGGCTTTGTCCTCGTTAGGAGCTTAATGAGCTGGGATTAACGAGGAGAAGGGATGGCAGGGGGTGAAGGTAGCTCAGACCTGCCCTCCCCAGCGGGCTGGGGTTGGGGATAAAGTGCTCATTTAGAAGCAGAACTGGCGCTGGGGCAGCAAAACGTTGCTCTGTGTGGCCTCTGTTCAGCCCAGAGAGAGAAATGGCCTTTTTTTTAAATTTTTTTTATTTTCTTTTCCCCTGAATTAACTTCTTTCTCCGGGCTGAGCTCCCGGCCGTGGTGCTGGACAAAGCTGAGCTCTGTGCTGGGGCTGCAGCCAGGAAACTGCTCCCTGAGAAGCCCCTTGTGAGGGGCGTGCTGGGTGGGGGCTCTGGGAAGTGTTGGAGTTTCTTAGGCAGCATCCAGGGTAACCATGTGCTGCTTTGTGAGGGCAGGAATGGGCGTGCCCTGCGTGTCATTCCTGGGGTGACAGGGATGGATGACCCGAAGGAAGGGCCCTGCCAGGCTGGCGTTTCGTGTGCCTGGAGGGAAGTGCTTCCCTGGCACTTGGCAGCCCTGTGCCAGCCCTTATCCAGCTGGGAAGGGAGTGGGGGAGCCAGGTCTCACCCTGTGCCTCCTGGTTGAGGCTGGCAGGGGCCTCTGGAGCTGCCCTGGTCCCCTTGGAGCAGGTGAGGACTCCACTGGGTTCTGGGTATCTCCGAGGATGGAGACTCTGGCACCACCCTGGGCAACCTGTGCCAGTGCTCAGTCACCCTCACCAAGTGTCTCCTGACATCCAGAGGGACCCTCCTGTGTGCCCATGTGTGGCTGTGGCCCCTGGGCACCTCTGGAAGAGCCTGGTTCTGTCCCCTTGGCTCCCTCCTACAGCTGTTTGTCACCTGGGTGGGATCCCCCAGTCCAGCAGTCCCAGCCTCTCCTCAAGGAGATGCTCCAGTCCCTTCAGGATCTCGGTGACCCCTCTGGACTCCCCCCAGTCTCTCTCTGGCACTGGGGAGCCCAGTGCTGGACCCAGCACTCCAGATGTTCCAACAAACCAAAAACCCCCAGACAAAAAGCCCTTCCATGAATTCCAGGCTGCTTTTAGTCACTCTGTCAGCACCATGTCCAGAGGTTACAATTCCCTTGGGATGTTCTGGCCGAGCGTTGCGGTTTGCAATGAATGAATTGCAGAATTATCCACTTCTGGATGGTGACCAGCAGGGAAAATGCCTCTCCTGGCTCCTCTGGCTTGTGGGCCTGTTACTCCCTGCTTTTTCCAGGAGGGATGAGCTGGGTGCTGTGGCTAGAGGGGATGCTGGTGTGGACACCCTGCCCTGGGATGTCACTCTGGGCTCTGGTTTGGGGTGGTTTTCCCTGCTGTGACATGAAATCCAAGGCTGGGGGGTTGTTCCTTGTTTTGCTGGCAATTCCTGTGCTTCCTCCTCTAAGGGCTGTTGTTTCCTGCAGGCAATGGAGTACCAGGGCTGGGCAGACACGTTCTTTGTCGTGCAGTTCCTGCTGTCGTGTGTGATGGGGTAAGGACGAGGGTGCTGGGTGGGAGCAGGGCAGGCATCTCTCCTCCTGAAGTAGGGAATTTTGGTGCCAGATTATTATTAAAAGTCAGTAATAAATCTTCAGTCCTGATAAAGGCTCTTTGTGAGAGCTGTGGCAGGTGGGAGGTATCTCCTATTCTCCTTCAGTGCAGGTTTAGCCAAAAAAGGGGTGATATAAATGTTGCTGGAGAAAGGAGGGGAAGGGATCATGGGCTCTGGAATGGTCTGGGTTGGGAGGGACCTTAAAGCCCTTTCCCTGGACTGGGACTCCTCCCACAGCCCAGGCTGATGGGATGATGTTGGCTCTCCCTCCACAGGTTTATTTTGATGTATTCCACGGTTCTTTGCACTCAGTATAACTCTGCTCTTACAACTACAATAGTTGGCTGTGTTAAGGTGAGTGGCTTTCCCTGCTCCCAGGGGAACTGTCTCACTGTCCCTTGGGTCCCCATGTCCTCCCTGTTCCACACTCTCCATCCAGGGGTTTCCCATTTCCATGCTGCTTTAATGCATGGAGCACTCCCTTGTCTCAGGCTGTGCAGAAACTCATGCTCTTGTTCCTCAAATCCTCTTCTTTTGCAGAATATTTTAATAACCTATATTGGGATGTTTTTTGGAGGAGACTATATTTTTACATGGATGAACTTCATTGGTCTAAATATCAGGTAAGAACGTCAGGCCTTGGCTGTTTATTTGTGATTTGTAAGCGAGAATTGGGGTGAAACTGAAATGGTTTGGCTGATTCAATAGGAATTTTTCCCCCCAAAAAAGCCTAGAAGTGGTGTTTGTGGGGAACTCCCAGACTCAGCTTGTTTTAAAGCCAGGAGGACACACAGGAGTATTTTAGTATTTTAGCAGCAAACTTTTCTCAGAGTTGCCAACCAGAGTCATGGAATTGCAAAAAGGGATTATTTTTTTTGGTTTTACCCATTTTTTGTCCCATTTCCCTTTCCCTTTTCCCCTTTTCCCTTTTGGGGGGCTGTTCTGGGATTTGTTCTGTAGATTCATAGTGTTTGATTGTATATAATTGTAATATATGTGGATATATATATATATAGATACTTTTACTAAAATTGCCTTTTTGGGTACTTTTTTTTCCTTCTCTCTTGGGAGGGGGGGGGATCTGTGTGGCTGGGCCTTGGGCTTGGCAGGGAGCCAACCCAAACCTCCACATTTTGGTTTATTTTCACTCAGGACTTTTTATTATTCAGCTTTTATGAAGTCTCCCTTCTGCTCTGAGGGTGCTCCTGTTGTGGAAGTTCATTCCCTGTAATTCAGCATCATCCCTTTGGGGGTGGAAGGGCTCCAGCACCAGGCTAGGGAGTGTTTGGGTGGGAATTACGCAAAATACCTGAATTTAGGGAGTTTTTTAGGGAGTTTTCATGGAAATTGATTCTTTCAGCAGATGCCTGTCCCATTGTCCTGGCTTTTCCTTGCAGCAGGCAGGCAGGGCAGTGTGGCTGCTCCGTGCATGTCATTCCCAACCCTCTTTTTTTGCAGTATTGCTGGAAGCCTGGTGTATTCCTACATCACTTTCACCGAGGAGCAAATGAGCAAGGAGTCTGACGCTGGCAGCAAGCTGGATATTAAAGGGAAAAGCTCTGTGTGACCAGGGAGAGGCTTTTTTTGGCAACAACCTCTTTCTGTTGGGCTGATCCCGGGCAGAAGGCGGGAAGGAATCCAGGGCGCCTGCCAGGATTAAGATGCTCTTAATTTGCACAGCCTCGATTGCTGCCTTTTACAAATCCTTGGGAAGGGAACTGCCTGCACGGGGAGGAATGCATCTAATTAAGTCTGATCGTGAGGAATTCACGGGTTTCTAATCGAGCTGGGATCTGGCAGCGGAGATTGGCACGAGCAGCAGGAGGTGTCGGGGGATCCTCGGCTGGATCTGCTCCATCCCAGCCTGGATTGGGATGAGGGGCTGCCCCCAGCCTGGGCCCTCTGGGCTGCTGCAGGAAGGTGAGGCCGTGGGACCCAGTGGGTGGCCACAGAAGGTGTTCCCCTGGGATGATGCAGGATGCTCCTGGTTTGGGCTAAAACCTCTTGGATGGATGTTCAGTGCTCTCTGAACTGAAATTTTAGTTGTTTTCTCGTTGTTTTCAGTCGTTCACTAACCCACTTCTGAAGCTGGGTTTGCCCTCCTGGTTTCTTAGGGCCCTGCAAAGGTTCACCCCTCTCTTTCCTGCTTTCCAAGGCTCAGGGATATTCCCAACAGGGAGGTTTTACCTGCCACTGGTGAGCTTGGCAGGGCTGGCAGCTCCTTCAGACCACCCTGGGGGCAGAAACCTTTGGATTTAGGAAAACTGCAGGATTACAGGAGTTCGTCCCACCTGGCACACAGAGCATGGTCCTGGACATCTGCCAAGGAAAAGCTGCTGCTCCTGCCCCTGGAATCCCCACCCCATCCACCTGGAAGAGGCACAGGGACTCCAATCACCTTATTCTGGCAAGTGAAGAGGGGCCAAGCCCTATCCCAGTTAATGTTTTCCATGGAATAAGTCATCCTGGGTCTGTGACTCATTAGAACAATGGCATTTTTAATAATTTGGGCAGTGTTTGGTGATTTTTAAAGGTTCTCTTGCACAGCACTTCTTTCTAGGTCTCCTTGGATTGTCTTTTGGGTTAAAAAGAGTTGTTGGTAAGTTTGGGTAAAAAGAATTTGGTAAAACAGTGTATTTAAGGTTTTTGTATCCAGGCAAGCAGCTTCTCTAGGCACTATTTGGGTTTTTGGAAGGTATTTGCTAAAACTGTAACTGCTGTTGGGCAAAGCTGTGTTTGTTGGAGTTTATTGGAGGTTTTTAGCTGTGACAGAGACTTTCTGGGATGGTGCTTCAACAGCCTGATGTGCTGGAAAAGGTGTGGAGTGAGTCTGGCAGCAGCATCCTGCTCCTGGAGCTCTCCCAGACCCAGGATCTCCCTGTTTTTTTGGGATTGGTGTGGTCACTGTAGTGACAGGACACCGAGGGCTGAGCCAGAATTGGAGCACAGAATTGGTGAAGGTAAAAAATATCCCTGATTATTCGTGTCCCTTCCCAAATTCCAGCAAAACCTTGGGAAGGGAAGGTGTTGAACAATTCCTACTGTGCAGAAGCCCCAGAGCTGTCCAGACCCCCCCAGCTGGGGTTACTGGTGCTGTGCTGCTTCCCAGTAACCGGGTGCTGCTGGCACTGGTGGACCTTCAGCCTCCACTCCCCTCTTGCTGCAACATTCCCAAATCCCTGTTTTCCACCTGTGCTCTGACTCTGCCGTGCCCCCAGTCAGGATGTTGGTTCTGTCAGAGGGTTTTTTTTATGATTTTATGTTTGAATCTACTGGTTAGATTTGGTGTCCTACTGGTAAAGTATTTTTAAAGGTTATTTTGTCCGTGCCAGGGTCAGGATGGGATCCTACACACTGGGAAAGCCAAGAGTTCCTCTAACAGTATTTTCTAAGCTATTAATTGACTAAAAGAAAATGTTTTCTAAATAGAATCTATTTACAAAATGAGCATTTTAGTGATGAAAAGGGCAACCTTTTGATTTGAATGTATGGCAGGCTTTGGATGTCAGTAATGAGAGCAGAAAGGATTTATGTGCCTCTGTATTTTTGTATTTGCTTCCAATAAACCAATGAACTGAACTGGCCCTGCCTGCTCCTGCCTCATCCCTCACTTCCCTGGGGCTCCACATCCTCTGAGCAGGAAAATTCCACCCCTGTTTGGAGCAAAAAAAAACTCAGGAATTTTTTTTATGCAGACAGTACATTTAAAAATATTTTAATAAGCTTTTTGCAGAGAGGGATTGGGGATAAGAGGAGGGAATTAGTAACAGTGCAAAATACTGTGTGGAGAAATGGATAAAACTAATCTGTAAGTTGGGTGTGTGTGCTGGGATTTTTATATCACATTTAACCCTTTAACCCAGCATTTGAACTGGATTCCAAAGGGTACTGAAGGCTTGGAAAATGAAACCAAAGTTACCAGAATTCCAGGAGTTTAAATAGCTTTAGTAGTGCAATGACTTAACGAGTTATAGTGGCTGCAGTTTGAAACATGAACAAAGTATTGTATAAAACACCAGCATAAACAAAAGGTAAATTATAATTAAATATTCTTAAAGTCTAGCTGAGCATTACATAGTTGATTATGGAATGTCAGGTCTCTTCTACATATCACCAAAAAAAGGTAAGATAAAAAACAAAGCAACATTCCTGAAAATATACACAGTGTTGGATTTCACACACGAGCCTGAGACAATTCACTTAGAAACGTTCCTATAAATTTTTGGAAGTATTTCCAACTTGCAAACAAACAAAAAATGCATAAAAATAAAAAGGAATGTAGAGCTCTGGTTGTCTGGAATTGTCTGGAACCGTCTCATGATCTAAGGCTGAACCTTTGGGTTTCTGTTCATAAACCAGAGGGGAGAGTTAACAGCAACCTCTGCCTCAGGCATTGATCACTTAAGTCCTTAATTAACACAGCTTTTAATTAACAAACCTCACCTAGAGCCTCTCCAGGTACAGGGCTGGCTGATTCCTGGCATGATTCTGAACCAGGTAAAGCATTAACCCAATGATCCCAACATGGATCATCCTCCACATTTCTGGGAACAGGTTCCTATACCTGTAACCCATCCAGGCCAGATCTGGCTCACACATGATCATGAAGTCCAAGTGCAGGTCACTGGAGGAGAAAACAACCCAACCCAACCCCTCAGCAGGTGGGTTTTGGGGTGGATACATGAATTTCAAACCATAGGACCGTTCATTTCAACCGCAATCAGAAAGACTCATAAACCTTAAATTCAAACAACCCATTCAGAATTAACAGCACATCTGTAAGAGGGAGAACACAGGGTTACAAATTACACAAATCAACAGTTTCCCTAATTTTAACAGAGTGTGGCTTTGAAAAAAAACAATACCAAACTTAATTTGGATTACAAATGGATGGTAAATCCTATTCCCACAACTTTCACACTGTGCTGGTGAGGGGTGAACATCACTCCCTCCACACTCACTCAGAGGGACTTTTTGTTTCTCACAATTTCATTGTAAATTAGTCCTTCATACCTCAATTAGTTCTCCATTCCTCCTGGGTACCCATACCTTGCATGTGCTATTTCTGCTCCTGCTGAAACCATTCCCATGGGCCTCAGAAATTCCAGTCCAGCTCCCATTTTCCAGCTGCACCTCCATTCCTACCCAGTCCAGCCAGACTGGACCCTGTCCCGTGCTCTGTGAAACGTGGCAGGTGAGAGACAGACTGAAAATAAATCAGTGGCTCATTATAACACCTGAACTGGCTGAAGAAGGTTTAGTAAACTCGAGCATTTGGCTGCTGTGAAAATGATCTGAGTTAAAAATAAAGGGAGAAAAGGTCTAAAGAAAGCAAGGAAATGTGTGCAGTGCAAGCAGCATGAGTAACACGTTTTTTTTAGCATCACTATTTGCCATAAAACAGAAGAAAAAAAAACATGTTTCTAAAATCAAGTGACTCCTAACCATTCTTATGTTAATTATTTACCAGTTTCTGGGAAGAAAACAACACGTTGGTGACTGATTTGTAGGTCAATTGGTTTGGTTTGGGTTTTGGTTTTTTTTTTTTAGAAAAGACTTCAGCAAAATAAAAGGAAGCTGACATTAGACTCAGGGTATCAACTCTCTCATAAAAGTTTACCAACTGTACAAGGTAAGAAAATTATACAAGCTTTTGTTTTAAGAAAGGACAGTTCAATCAAGACATAAGTACTGTAAAAATCTTTCAAAGGCTACAAAGAAATCTGGAAAAATACAGAATGTATTTCTTTAGCCCAGATAAAGAATATGGAAAGACATCATTGATGTCAACAATTTTACATAGACAAACCTGACTTGGTTTATTTATTTACCTTTTAAAACTTCTATATATAAAAATAGTTGTGCTCATAACTTTCAGGATTCATGAGGGTTCCTTAGTGATGGGATGACATTTTCCTCACACCAGCAGGAGTGGAAGTCTCTGTGTCTACTCTGCCTTGGCTTTCTCTGTTTAACTTCCTGCAACATCTGCACCAGCCCCTCCTGCAAATAGGGATGCTTTGTTCACTTTTCCAATGATTTAAAGGTATATTATACATTAAAAAGGTGTATTAACACCTTCTTTAATGTATTAGGCTGGGAGTATTTTTGCAGAAACTCACTGATTTGTTCCTCAAATATTTAAGAGCCTCTTATCCCAGAACTGCAGCTGCCAGCTCTGAGAAACTCAATATTCTCCTGCTGCTTTTCAGCACTGAAAAAAACCAAATAATCACATCTTTAGAGCCAACTAAAAGGTATCAGGAAAACAAACCAAAAAAAAATCTCAGCAGATTGTTTATGGAACTGGATTTTGTAAGGTAACCCATCAACCCTGAAAATTTTAGACACCCAAAATTTACTCCAAGGAATAAAACCAGCTCCTAGCACTCAGTCATCCAAAGTTTCTAGTTCCTCCAGCTTCCCGTGGGAGTTGGTGTCCTGGAAGAACTCCGAAGCCCCTGGACTCTCTTTCCCACTGCTGTTAATTCTTCTTCTTTTTAGAGGTCTTTCACTTTTCTCTTCCAGGTCATTGTCATTTCTGGAGGCTGAATGAGCCAGTTTGGGGTCAATGGCAAGGGTTTCAGGTTCATACCCATTTGTATCCAGCTCCGTGTGAGGGGTTTTCTTGCCACTGGAAGGTCCATTGACGTGCAAGCCCTCGAGTTTTGTTTCCTCTTTGCTTGGTGCCTCCCCTGGGCCGTTGGCAGAGACACCTGTGTTGGAGAGAACCAGCCTGAGAAAGGCACAGGGGCAGCTTGTAATGCCCAGCCTTAACTAATCCCACAGGACTGGAAAGCCAGAGTTGTTCTCCTTATCCTTGTTGTGATAAACAAGTGACAGACTTACCACCAGGGAGTTTATGGGAGCACTTAAAAGCAACAGAAAATGTCCTGGAGCCCTTAAAAGCAACAGAAAATGTCCTGGAATCCCATAACTCCACGAGCTGCAGGTGGACTCTCCTCACCTGGGCAGTTTCTGGAGCTTCCACTTGATTTCCACCACCTCATTGAGTCCCCAGCTCTTCCCTCCTCTTGCTCCTTCAGCACAGTTCCCCTCACTTTTGGGGTTTTCTTCCTTTACAGGGAGTGTGCCCTGGCTCCTCTCCCATGCCCCATGGCTGGGAGGAATAGTTCCTGGTATCCCTGTTCCACCACAGCCCCAGTTCCCACCCCAGATGTCTAAATATCCAGCCCAGGACTCCTCACAGCATTAGCATTACCCCTCTGCACCAGCACAGGGAAAACAAGAATACCTAAATTGCAGTGAAAAAGAAATTCCAGTGGAGATTTATCTTCAATACCTGACCAATGTCTAAAGGCAAATATGCACCTTGTTTTAAAACCCAGTTTTGACTTAAAGCTGCTCACACCTTAGGACATAGTTAAAACTAAAACAGGCTGTTTGTCTTTGGGGGGGTTCACCTGGAAAAGAGAAGGCTCCAGGGACACCGGAGAGCCCCTTGCAGGGCCTAAAGGGGCTCCAGGAGAGCTGGAGAGGGACTGGGGACAAGTGATGGAGGGACAGGACACAGGGAATGGCTTCCCACTGCCAGAGGGCAGGGATAGGTGGGATATTGGGAAGGAATTGCTGGCTGTGAGGGTGGGCAGAGAAGATGTGGCTGTCCCTGGATCCCTGGAAGTGTCCAAGGCCAGGTTGGACAGACTCTGGAGCAACCTGGACTAGTGGAAGGTGTCCCTGCCCATGGCAGGGGTGGCACTGGATGGCTCCCTTTGGACACAAAGCACTGTGGGGTTCTGTGAGGAGGTGGCAGCTGCTCAGGGGGCAGGGCACACTCACCATTCTGGTTGCTGCTGCTGGTGGTGCTGTCTTCCCTCTCGGACTGGCTGGTGCTGCTGTTGGAGGTGGTGGGAGGAGGGGACGGAGCTCTGCTGGAAGCAGCACTTTCACTCTCATCCAGGAGACGGTCCATGTAATCTCTAGACAACAGACACAGCTCATTCAGCCCTGGCTGTGGGAAGTGTTGGTGTTATTGGTACAAAAATACTCACTGCACACGTTGTAAGTGTGGCCAATTCATATTTTATATGGGAAAGGTTTTCACCTGGGTTTCAAGGGTTAGTTTGGATTTTGGGAAGGAATTCTTCCCTGTGAAGGTGGCACTGGGGGCCCAGAGAAGCTGTGGCTGCCCCTGGATCCCTGGAAGTGTCCAAGGCCAGGCTGGACAGGGCTTGGAGCATCCTGGGCTGGTGGAAGGTGTCCCTGCCCATGGCAGGGGTGGGACTGAATGGGCTTTAAAGTCCCTCCCATTCCAAACCATTCCAGGATTCCATATGCTCTGTGTGGTGGGCTGTGATTTCACAGTGATGCTTTCAGGCAGGTTTGCACTAAGCTCTTGCAATTTGCTGCCTCAGCAATAACAAACCATTAAATAACATTTGTGCACAAAAAAACTCCAGGGATAAAATTAAAAGCAAAGAAAAAACTCCAGAGTTAAGGACATTCCCATATCTGTCATCTATTCCAGTCCTGCCATTTAGGTCACTAATGGTAAATCTCCTATGAAAGATTTAAACAAAGAAAGCTGGTTGGTAAAGTTCTTGTACCAATGGTGTTAAGTAAGTCTGGATTAACTCCAGGAAGAGCATATCCTCACACATAATTCTGCTGGAATTGATACTGCACCCTGAATTCCCACATTTATCTGCAAAATCATTCAAGAACAGACAAGAACAATCCTTCATGCCACTGCTGCTGATCCCCACGTGCAGCCAACTGCAAAAAGAGAGTGTTTGGAGTGATTAACAACCAAAAACATCTACTAATTTGGGAAAAGAGGGGAAAAAACCCCCACCAACAGATGGAAGAAGAGGGGGAGACAGACAGTCCCTGACAACCAGTCAAGAAACTCTCTGTAACACTCTCCAAAGCCACAGATGGCAACCCTGACTGTCACCCTGCGAGTTCACTGCAGTGGTCCAACACACAGCTCTAAAATGTTTGGAGAAACAATAATATTCCAAAGAAGGATCAACAGAGAAGCCAGGAACAAATGAGGAATGAAAAGAATAGTAAAAAGGCTTGGCAAGAGTCAGTGGAAAGAGTGGGATATAAAATGAGAGCAGTGGAATGAAGGGCAGGGGAACACACTGGGTCAGAGCTGAGGGGTGCAGGTCTGCTCAGCCATTCCCTCCTTCCCAGCAGGGAGGTGAAGGGGGAAGTTGCTATGGACACCCAAAAATCAGGGATGTAAAGAGGGAAGTTGCTATGGACACCCAAAAAAGAGGGGTGTGAAGGGGGAAGTTGCTATGGACACCCAAAAAAGAGGGATGTGAAGGGGGAAGTTGCTATGGACACCCAAAAAAGAGGGATGTAAAGGGGGAAGTTGCTATGGACACCCAAAAAAGCCCTGGGACAGGATACTCTGCTGGCCAGAATTCTTGCCAGTGTAGCCCAAATCCCACCTGAAACACGTGACTGATGCCATTGTATAAAAACATTCATCAAACATATTCGAAGTAAAGCAAGCATTAAAAACACCCCTATTTGCAGAAACATTTAGGAGGAAAACAAACTACATGCAACAGCTGCTCAATGCAAATTGCTGCCCTCATTCCAAATAAATTTATTTCAGAGATCACATGACACAGGCTAGTGCAACTTTGTGACACCTCGGCCGTTCTCCTGCTGCAAACTGGGACTCTGCAATCCCTTGGATTCCACTCCAGAGCCACAAAATACAGATTTTTAGACCTGAGAGCCCACAGAATGCTGCCCATCTTACGTGACACCAGGGTGCAGGTTGTATTTCTTCTTCCCAAAGCGTGTCTGCTGGGCAAAGAAATCGTAACGCTCCGACTTCTTCCACATGTAATAGAAGGCGACACATTCCCCCACGGAGCGGGTCCTCACCTGGGAAGCAATGCCAGCCAAGGTTCCATCAGCTGAAGGCACTTTTGGGCCAAACCCCCCCCCAGTGTTTCAATCAGAAGGTGTGACACTCCAAGTGGGTGTTGCTTTGGACAAGGGAAACTCCTGGCACCAAATATCAAAGACCTGGAACTGAGGTGTGAAGTCAAGAGTGTTTCTAAATACACTGGGAGGTGCTGCAAGGAACAGCTCCAAGGGGAATATTCCAAGGCTGTCTCACAGTCTCTTCAGAGGGAGGCAGCTCTTCCCACAGGATTTCTGTACTTTGGGTTCACAGCCACAGTTATAGAGAATTCTGGACTTTGAGGAAACAAACTGGACATAAATAGAGGGAGAAATTCCTCCCTGTGAGGGTGGGGAGGCCCTGGCAGAGATTATTCCATGGCTGCTCCATCCCTGGGAGTGTCCAAGGAGCAACCTGGGCTAGTGGAAGGTGTCCCTGCCCATGGGATGAGCTTTAAGGTCCTTCCAACCCAAACCAGTGTGGGAATCTGTGATTCCACAGTAAAAAATGGAAGAAGTAAATAGAGTAATCTCTGAAGGAAATTAAGGATAAGAAAATATTTACAATTACACTGTTTTAAAATATAAAAAGTGAGAACTGCATTTAAACCCAGTTCTTACCTTATTTGCCTGAATCACATGAAAATCTTTGCCATAGACTTTCAGCCCTTGTTCAAAGTTCCTACATTCTTCTTCTGTCCAAACTGATAATTCTTCTACAGCAAAAAAAAAGGCAATAAAGAAAATACTTCAACCACAAAAGCCAATAAAAGACAACTGAATTGACAGAAAACATCTTGGAGGAGCTACCTGGTAGGAAGTGTGACAAACTTCATAGAATTTGGTCTCATTGATTTTAAAGGTCACAAGTAAATACGGTTTAAAATAGTGGGAGAACAAACTAATCTTCTTCATTTGACCATTCCTGTCCTGTGATTTGCACAGGGAGCCTGGGAGAGGTGTGGAAGCAGAACCAACAGATCAATGTGTAGGAAAATAACTTGTGTCTCCTCTTAATTTCTTATTCCTTTGAGCACAAAGATCAATAACAGACCAGGAAATGCTCAAGGCTCCAAAAGCACCTTTAAAACCAGGGGTTTTTTAGTGTTATACTTTGTTAAAGAAAAGGTTTAGATGCTCTCATTCTTTTATATATAACTCTGAGTTGTTTTATTTTATATTTCATGTTTGTTGCATTCAGTTTGATGACTGAGAAGGTCTGGAAGAGCACAGACAAAATGCCCAAGAAATGCCCAATTGAGTTGCTGAGAAGCAATTTTCACCTTCAACCTGCAGCTGAAGTCACAGGTATTTACATCAAGCTCTATGGACAGGAAGGGAATTTACACATCTGCTAATTCCATTCTCTCAGAGAACAGTGAGAGATTCACTGAGGGCTGCATTTAAATGAAGCTCTAATGAAGCTTTTCAGCAAAGCCCAAGACCTGTGCATCAAATAAAATGAAAACTGAGGGACAGAAGCTTCCCTTTCAGTGTCTGCTCACCTCTGGCTGCCTTCACATTAAACCTCAGCCTTCGTAACGACTCCTCAGTATCAAAATTGCACTTAACCAGTTCATACAATGCCTGCAGAGAGGAAAAGACACACATTTAACATTCCAGGGACCATTCAACTTATGGTGTGATTTTAGGAAATCACTGATAGCTATTAAGATTAAAAATAAACTCCCTGAGTGAATGGAATAAAATTTAAGTCAGCACAAAGACATATTTCCTGTGTTTAAATCTCCACATCTCTAATAAAATAACCAAGAATATATCCAGGCAAAGTGCTTAGATATTTATATCCACTACATACATTTGGAAAATTGATGTGGGGGTTTTTCTGGGTATGAAGAAAAAAAATAAGTGTGCATTCATACAGCTTTAAAAAATTCTATAATTGAATTAACTCACACATTTATATATAAATCACTGATGCATTTTATTTTATATAAAGCAACATTGAGCCCAAGTTAACAGTTTAATACTCGTTGAGAGATAAAAAAATCCATCCAGTTTCTATTTTCCACAAGGAATAATAAAACTGTTTCCACTGCAATTTTAATTCTTGGGGAACAAAATAAATAAAACTGCTTCCACCACACTTTTAATTCTTGGGAGTGAAATAAAACAAAGGGATGATTAATTCTCTAGTATTAAGCTCCAAACCCTCCTTGTGTTTCTCTACCTGCTCGTTGTCTTTGATATGTGATCCCTCAGGAATGGCATCCAGGCCTTTCTCCTCACCCGTGCGCCTCGAGGCCTCGCTTAGGAACTCGATCACTTTCTCCTCGGGTAGGAAGTCAGGATTCCAGAGGAGCTGGTCATCGTTTTCATACACTGAAGGAACACAAGCAAGATGAAACAATGATAAAGACATTTATTCCCTGGGATAAATATTTCTTGGGAGGTCATTGGAGCCCTGACATCAATCCTGAACACACGGAGGAGTCCCATGGATGGAGTGATCCAAAAAACTGGGATATTTCATTTATACTGCCTGCAGATCTCTGGCATGTTCTGTTCTCTGGATCCCAGGACCCATTTATGAAACTCCAAAAATTCAATACTACCAAATCTCCACTTTTTCCCAGAGCTTACACAAGATATTTCACACCAGGGAACCCACAACAAACTGAAATTCACGGGCAAGTGATACATCCTGTGAATTATCTCCCAGTTTGATTTTTGAAGAGCCTGAAAGCTTTGGATTGAAACATTAGGACAGCAAAATAAGGTGAAATTCAGGCTTTTAAAACAACTGGAATCAGCAAAGTATCCAGATCTTGCTTGTGGTCTTCAACAACCTTAGAAAAATCAGCAAGGAAGGAATTTTAACACTAATTCCATTTGCTCTGTGAGACAGGAGGAAGGAGGGAGCCCTTGGGAAAGCATGGGCAGCACAGGAAGGGAAGGTCAGAGGGTTAATAGATGCATCTCTACTTGAAGAAAAGGATTTTGCCATGAAAGTAAAGAAAAATACAAACCCCAGACTGGTAAGGAAAATGCCCAAATGTCTTGTAAAAAAAGTGGCTTCATTTTGCCAACAACACACAGTTTGGAAACAGCTCTCAAGAGTTTTCTGGAAGCTCTTTGTTTCAAAGGCTGGAACTAAGCTGATGTTTGGTTGCTCATTTCAGAAAAAAATTCTTAGGAATCTTCATAGAAATATAATCCCAGAATGGTTTAGGTTGGGAGGGACCTCAAAGCCCATCCAGTCCCGCCCCTGCCATGGGCAGGGACACCTCCCACCAGCCCAGGGTGCTCCAAGCCCTGTCCAACCTGGCCTTGGACACTTCCAGGGATCCAGGGGCAGCCACAGCTTCTCTGGGCAACAGCACCATGAGTGACAATTTAATTTTGCCCCTGCTGCAGATTCTCTGCCCTGAAAGCAGCAGTGAGCAAGGGGATGAAAGGCTGGTTTATGGTGGGCACTGCAATGCTCTGAGCAGTGATTTCTGTTGCATTGTTGGAGACCAGAAGCCATTTAGAGCTGAGCAACTGCCTGGAAAAGCAGTAAAGCCTGCAAAGAGCAGCTTCTTCCCAGCTACAAAATTTCCTGATTTGCCACTTTCTGTTTTCAGTGGAAGTTCCTGAGCTCTTACATAAATTATGCTCTGTGCAACCTCTCTGGCTGCAAAGTCCACAATGTGTTAGGTGAGTGTGACCCTGCTTGAAGGCAATGGAATCATGGAATATCCTGAGCTGGAAAGGACCACAGGGATCATCAAGTCCAACTCCTAACACTGCACAGGACACCACAGGCTCTAGTTGGGAGGAGGGGAAAAAAACCAAAACCAAAACCAGAACTACTTTTTTTACTGATTGACAAGTTTTAGAAGGTGAAAGCCAAAGCTGCTGGTACCATTTTGCCTCTTTTAATGTGTTAATCCAACTTCAGCAACACAGTATCTCCATCAGCTCTTTTGTTTTACATAAAGTAAATGTGTAAGAGGTTAAAGCCTGTGTATATCTCTAATCCAAAGGTCCAAGAGGCATCAGGCCAGCAATACAATCCTTCTTTTCCCCTTCCCAGCCTCAAGCTCTGATGGTGAAGTACAGGATGGACCACAGTCTGAGATGAGAGTTTTCACTTGAAGGACCTCATTTATTTCACAAGACACATGACATCAATCAAACCTTTCATTTCTTCCCATCAAACAATGATCACAAACACAGCAATAATGGCCACAGTGCTAAGTCTCACCTCTTTCATTCTCTTTGTATTTGCAGGTGCCAGCTGGAATTTCAGCTTGAAACATTGAGCCCACCATGATTTCCTGTTTTGAAACAGCAGAAACAAGAAGTTAAGCAACCAGAGCCTTGATGTCGTTTGTTAACAAACACGAGGATGACAACATCTTTTCTCCCCCCTTAGAACTTCAGACTTGCTAAAAATCTAAAAGTACAGTTTACACAGGTTCAAAATCTATAATCAGTTACCAGCCACTATATGGAAATGGATTTTTCACTATTTGGGGAGGTCTTTGATATTTCTCATTATCAAAACTCTATTTATGGGGAAAAACAAGAGAGGATTTGGGTGCCCTGTAGAGCTCAGAGTTACTAGGTAACAGATCAACTTATTATTCATGAAATATGGGCTTAGTATTTACCTTTTTCCAGTCTTCTGAGGGAATATAATCTTCATCTTCTTCAGATTCCTCCTCTATTTCACTATCTACAAGGAATTGTTCAAGCATTTAGCCAAAAGCAGCAAGGGTGGCAGGGACAGGAGCCCAGCCTGTCACCCCTCCAGGCTGCAGCCCTGCTCTGCTCCCTCCCTCCCCCTTATCTCAGCCCACACCACTCCAAACTGCACTTTTAGGGTCAACATAAATATTTCAGCATTGGCAAGATTAAAAACCGACCCACCCAATGTTCACATTTGGGTTAAGATACAAAACAGGCTCTGAAAACTTAAGGCACAAATAAATCTTGCTACTAAATTAAAATTTCCCTTTCCTCACCCAGCTTTGAGTGATCCCCATCCAAATTTACCCTAAAGTTTCTGGAAGTATTTTCTGTGGATGTTCAGCACCCACATGTGGGTTTCAACACCCTTTTCCTCCTGGCTTAGCTCCTGCTGTTCTTTCTCCCTTCCAGCAGCTGCCAATGAATTTAAGGGACATCTCAGCCCAAGGTGTGAGAAATCTGTAAGTGTGTCTCCCTGGGATTTAGGAGCCTGGGATGTACAGCTCAGAGAGGCACAGCAGCACTTAAAATAGATTATTTGGGATAAGGATTGCCAGAAATGTTAAGCTCTTTATGATACAGCCCAGTTGCCTTTCCCAGCACACTGGTTTGTGTATAGGATGGGATCTAGTAGCAATGAAATGATTTATACTTTAAACTACATTCTATACCCAGCTGAACACTAAAAAAAGTCCCAAACCTAATGGAATACAGTTGCTCTGCTTAAAAACAGGAGTTTATTTAAGATATTTGCAATCCTCTGCACAGCTACTGAGACTCCTTGGCCATTTGGGATGAAAATAAAGTTCAGATTAGAAAACTGCATTTTTACAATGTCATGACTGGTAAGCATCAAGGATAAAGTATGGTGAGGAAATTTGTGTTTGTTCAAACACACAACAGCAGGAATTCAAACATCAGCAACAGTCACTTCCTTCTAAGAAAGGTAAAATAAATGCTGTCCAAAGGGCCCTGCTGCCAGTTCAAAAGGCTCAGACCCCATCAAGCAAAATTCCAGGGAAATAAGAGTTGTCTGAAGGGACAGCTACAACAGCCAACAGTCTCAAAGGGATGCAAAACCAATTTTAAAAAAAGGAAGAGAGAAAATGATCAGTTGAACACTGTCAACAGTAACAAATGGGGAATCCTCTTCTCTATTTCAGGTTTGGCCTTTTCCAGATTTTACTGCTTTTCTGTATCAGTGATCTTGAAGAAATCTGGGTTCTGTTTGTAGAAAATGTCAGTTTTCACTCTTCCCTGCAGTGGGACTCTCAGGTCTCTGGGGGAGGGCAGGACCCAGCCCTGGCACGATAACCACGTGCTGCACAGAGTTTATCTGGCTGGAGCAGAGCACTTCCTACTTGGCAATATTTTTGCAAATGTTTTGACCTGCATCTTTGGTGTGAACTGGCAGCTGACACCACGATGGCAAGGGAATCCCACACTGAACAGTCACTCACTCCACTTCCTTTTTGAAGGGCACATCCTTACAAACCAGTTTGCAGGATAAATGGACCGAGAGCCTGCTCTTTCAAACTGTAAAATTTAAATTTCCCCCCAAATTTCATGCCTCAAGAAAAGACTCTGCTGGCCTTGTATGGAGTGAGCAGAGCAGATTTAGCATTCAGCTAAAAGCAGGGCTTTGTTTCCCTGTCTTTGAGCACGATGCTAATCAAGAGCAGTGGCACAGAAAAGCAAAGCCAATGCTGTCAGCAATCAGGTCAGTCAGAGTGGGATTGCTGTGCTGAGAATGAAACTGGACGTACTTGTATCAAAATATTTACAGCGCCGAGGGCGAATCATCTCCTGGGGATCTTGAGAAGCAACAGATGGTGCTGGGTCGTCGTTGGACGACTGGGTCTCGTCTTCCTGACCTGATGAATCTTTTATGGCCTCCTCCTTGCACAGGAAAAAACCAAACAGCACAGCAGTTACTCCTTTGTGTGTGACAAGCACTATTTTGGCAGTATTTTCTTCCAGGATTATCAATATATCCAACCCAAGTATCTTTTACCTGACCCGGAGTGACTGGATGGGTTGTGGCCTGTGCAGGCCCAGCCACCACAAGTGTGTAAACAACTCAGCAGGTTATTTTTTGACCAGGATTTTAAGCAGATCAATATTCCACTCAGACTCTACCATGCAAATCACAAATAGAAATCTTAATTCAATCTTTCCTTTTTTAATCAGTCAAGCAAATCCTTGTGGTTTTCATTTCACTTTAAATTTTACTTCGTTCTTTAAAACCCTTCCTAATGAATTTTCAATGAAAAGGGGAGGAATTATTTACATGGAAATGGTACCTTCCATAAAAACAAATGTCAATAGAGTGACTCAACCCCCCAGGAACAGCACAGCAAGTAGGCTCGAGTCAAGATCAAAAATTAGGACATGTTTCTTTATTAGAAGATAAACCCCAACAACTATGGGAATTATTACAACCAGAGAAAATGAAAATTACAAATATTAAAAAATAAAATCCATGCCTTCTATTTCAGGGCCTGTTTTTTGCCTCTTTTCTGTGTTTTACTGCTATTTCTGACCCAGAAGCACCATGCCCAGCACACGCTGGTGTGCACCTTTACCAGCAACCAGAGTACTGTCACATGTGCAGCTTAAAGCAGATTAAAAATAGAAGCCAGCTAAGTGCAGGAGAGCTAAATAGGCTGTACAAAGATGAGCACTTGCAGAGAAAGCTTGAATGATTTATACAATTATTCCACCCCCACAGCTGTATTTTCTGCCTCTCTGCTCAGAGCCTGCAGCTCCAAGGAGCTCCCATCCCGTATCCCGAGGTGAGCCAGTGCTGTGCTCACCCCCCACCCATCACCCTGGCTCCAGTCTGATCCATACTGGGGAGGGGCTGCTGAGCACCTGCTCCCAGTTCAGCCCAGTGCCAGGGCTGGGCTTCACTGGACTGGGGGTGGTGGTGGCTGGGCAGACCCTGAGCTGGGGGTGCTGATGGCAGGAAGGCTCTGCATTGTCCTACAGAGGGTCTGAGCCCTGCAGAGGGACAAGGGGGCTCCTCACAGCAGGGACACGTGGACATGTCATCCAGGGAAGAGCAAAGATAGGTAGGGCCTTAAATCAGGGTCCTGCAGAGGGACAAGGGGGCTCCTCACAGCAGGGACACATGGACATGTCATCCAGGGAAGAGCAAAGATAGGCAGGGCCTTAAATCAGGGTCCTACAGAAGGTCTGAGCCCTGTAGAGGGATGAGGGGGCTCCTCTCAGCAGGGACACGTGGACATGTCATCCAGGGAAGAGCCCAGGGAGCCCACCCTGTGCCCGATGCCCACCTTGTCCCCCAGCCCAGAGCTCTGAGTGCCACGGCCAGTCCTGCCTTGGGTACCTCCAGGGCTGGGCACTCCAATCCTCCCTGGGCAGCCCCTGCCAAGGCCTGACCACCCTTTGCAGGGAGAAATTCCTGCTCAAAAAACTCTTCCTGAAATTCTTCCTGCATTCTTCACATTATGTAAGTTTCTCCCCCTCTCCATTTTCCTGAACCCTTCCCTATGTAATCTAACTATGGATCTTCCTTCTGAACTATTCAACCCACACAAATAACAATCTTTTACAGCATCTGTCAAGGGAGCTTGTAAACCCCAAGAATTTCATTTTCTGAATCAGATGTATCATTCCAGAGATTCTAAAATGGGTAAGGTATCAAAAAAGCAAAATGCATCCTTTTAAAAGCCAGATTAGGTAATGCAGCTTCCACTGATGCCTGAGCTTTTTTATTTACTGACAATTCAAAGGAATTTGTATTTTAATGGAATTCAGGACACAGCAGTAATGGAGAAGTTACAGCTGTGCCCATGACAGGATTTTTACAAATATATAGGACATTCCAAGTAGAAAAGACTCTTCTGAAATCAGAAAATTCTTTGAAGAGCACACAGAGCAGGCTTTTTAAGATGTTAAGCTCAAAACTAAATATTTTGCAAAGGTACTCAAAGCATTAGGTTCAGTTAATTTAAGTACAACCTTGGCTGCCAGGCTGAAAAATACAATTTAAAATGCTCAAGCTGGAAAACTTGCAGGATCTCCAACACTCAGAGCCACAATTAATTCAATTGCACACTGAGGAGTTTCAGTTATCAGCTTTTCACCTCAAAACAAGTATTCAGCCACATCTATAAAGGTGTCTGCAGGCTTTTAAAATGTCACTTTTGAAGTGCAATTACAATCCCTTCTTACACAATGTTATAAGCATTCATGTATTTTAATTTGCCTCAGCCACAGTTCGGGATGATACAGATGGAATTAAGAGCAATTAAAGAGAAATACAGATGGGTAATTAAGAATAAAGCTTGGAGTTTGGTACACAAAGCACCAGAAATCAAGTTTATTATTGATTATTCTGCCACGACCTGGGACCTGGAGCAGTAGAGCAGCACAGGATGTATGCAAATCATGGTTATGCAAATCAGCATAAGCACATACCTTGTTTTCCCCACTACAGCCACTGTTGTCATCATTATCAACATCATCATCATCTTCTCCCTCCTCCTCCTCCTCCTCCTCCTCCTCATCCTCCTCCTCCTCCTGCAGTGGGATGGTGCCATCGTAGCCGTAGCGGCTGAGCAGCTCCTGGATTGGCATGTCACTCTCCTGGCAAAGATCCAAACAAAGTTTGGGATTTTAGCATGGACATTCCACATCCCACAGCACAAAGGTGAGCACTTTAACAGTGGGATGATTCACACACACAAGAATGGCCACTCAAAAATCAATGGACAGGCAAAGCCTGAAGTTTGGGCTCCTAAGAAAAATGTGTGGGTTTTTTTTTTATGCAGGATCACTTTATTTCCCCAGTCTTTATAAATTTACAGCAGACCTCACATATCAACAATCTCCTAAAGCTCATTTAAAGAGCTTGAGTTTATCCTCCCCCTTCAGTATCCAGAGCAAGCACACTCCTCATTGGAATACATATTGATATTCCCTCTGCTGCCCAAAAACCACCAGAAAAAATGGTGGGAATTTAGCACACATTGGTTGAAAAAAATGATAAATTGTGTGTCAGCAGCAACTGCTTCACACAGACAGCTGAGGTCCTGAGGCAGGAACTTATCCTGGTGCAAGGCAGGAATTCCTGCAGTGACTCCAAGAATTCAGCACAATCAGAATCTGCAGTAATATTATATATTTGTTGGGGAAGTTGTGCTACAGGGACAATCCTATGTAGTGTTTGGGGCACAAAAGGACACCCAAAATGCACCCCTCAGTCTCCCTGTGCCTCTCTTCCTTCTGGGCAAAACAAAAAGTGAGGGTTTGGATGGGGGTGAGGGATCACCTGATATCCAGCTGAAGTTATTAATGTTTGCACACTCAGAGATGTTTTAAGCTGGTTATCTACAAACCCACCCACAGCTGGAAGCAAATCTGCTAAAATATGTACACATTTAAAAATCTTGATATTTAGAAAGCTGGTCCCCTCTGTTGGGACACTGCAACTGATAGACAGTTCTCAAATTTAGTGGCTCCCAGACTGTTACTATTTGCATTCACTTTATTAATAAAAATTATTAGTTGCTGGGTCTGCAGATTACTTCTTTTATTACTTTTAATATGCAGTATCCAGCCTGCAGGGGCAGTATGTGATATCCCTAAGGAGATTTTTCACAACAGAAGCTTTCAGAGAGCATTTTAAAATTCTCTTTCTCACAAGATCAAGTCATTTGTTTATTATTTGGAGGTGTCTGCTTGGTCTAAATAGTTTTTGTTAGTAATTAATGTGCCTCTTGGCTGATAATTAGAGATTTCTGGTTGCTGCCTGACCTTTCCTAAGGGCCTTCACTGATCAACACATTTCTAGTTTCTGGAAACACTAAAAATCCCAATTACAAAAGGCAAGTGGAGTTAGTTCTGCTCTGTAAAAATAAGAGTAACACAGGGGTTTCCAGCACTCACTGTATGCATGTTTTATTTTATTTTACTTCAAAGAATTAAGCCATTCTACCACTTACTGCTCTGCTCTTTGGTTAAGCTTTACACAAACACTACATGGACCTAAATGTCCTCCCATTCCCTCTTGCTTCCTTGGTCCCCATCGTATCATTTTATGGAAAGAACTCTTAGAAGTGGGGAATTAATATTTTACTGACACCAACATGAAAGGACTGTGGTCTTAATTAAAACCTGGCACAGCTTGCAGAAGAATCCTACTCCTAACTATCCAAATGTACTCCAGTGCCTTTTGGAAGGTTATATACTTTCTTTAAGCCTATTTGTAGAGCCAGCTGAGAATTAAAAAGAGCTTTTACTGCAATTTGCAGATATATGTGAACTGTGTAACAGGAATATTACTGACTCCAGGTTATCTAGGAAAGGGAGGGGTTCTAATTACAACATTTTTCTTAGGTAGAGCCTCTTAACTTTAAATAGCCCATTACAATTCAAAAAGCTCCAGGGACCTGCAACTCTCTGAGAGAAAATCCAAACTGTTCTTTCTCTATTGGTTCAGGATATTGCCAAACAGAGAAGGTTCAAGAGGATCACCCAGGACATCCAAATTCCTCATGTGGAAGAAGTGTCCAAGGCCAGGTTGGACAGGGCTTGGGGCACCCTGGGCCAGTGGAAGGCAAACCTGCTGTCCCACTGCATATGAGGGGACAAACTGAAGAGCTGTAATGTGGTGATGGAATTACCCAGAATATGAAGGGAAAACCCCACATTTTCAACTTCAAACCCACATGACACACGTGGAGCTCCATTTCTCCTTTCATCTGGATGAAGCATATTGAGATCAGCCAACTATTTATTTAGCTTATGTTTACCATTTAATATCAACCTGGAAATTACCCGAAAGGAGTGATCATTTACACTGGAAATAGAGATTAAATGCACTAATTAATTTAAAGTCATATTGCCATAATCACTTATGCTAAATAGGATTTGTACAATGAATATGCATCTGTGAATCATTAATGAACTGTTCTGGAGGCCTCTGCAGACAACGAGGCCACAGACAGTACCTAAATTACTTTGCATTTATAATAAACCTACTTGGTAATTTAAGGGTATTATTCCTGCCTGAGAAATAATTGAAGACAATACAGAAGTGACAGCACAACCCGAAATTACCAGAAAGAAATTATCACTTACACTGGAAATACAGATTATGTGCACTAAATTAATTTAAAGTCATATGGGCATAATCACTCAGGTTAAATAGGATTTATACATCGTTTCCTCTGCGTCCTCCTTCAAAATGATGATACTACTGTATGTTCCACTACATTATTAAACAGGTATTTGTATAAAAATCCAAAAGAAACATCAAATTATGAAGTTGTGCTTTTTAAAATAAAAATCTATAAGCACTAAGAGGTGCAAGTGCTTTATAAAATAATAACTTGCACTAATTTGGTGGAATATACAAGTTTAGTCGGAGGATATTTTAACTTAGAGTAAGCCTAAAATGCAAATCCTATGCCAGGATGCAAAACCTATACCATAAAAATATGCAAAAAGAAACTAAACAAGCACAGCTTTATGCATTTATTAAGTAGTTATGTACCACTATTAAGTATTTATGTAGCAATATATTACATTATATCTCTAAAATATACATTATACACAGTATATTTATATTTTATATATATAACATATGTATCTTAAGTATTTCTATATATAAATATGTATCTTAAGTATTAATTTTATATATATAGTATGTACCAATGTGTGTATTATATATCTAAAATATATCTATAATATATATATCTAAAATATATTGCACAAAGCATATTTATAATATATATATAGATGTATCTTAATATATAAGATGTATCTTAAGTATTTGGATATAAAATATGCATATTAAGTATTTATTTTATATATATAAAGTATTTATGTACCAGTTTTTGTGTATTGAATCTAAAATGTATATACATTATCCACAGTATATGTATATTACATATAGCATATGTAGATTAAGTATTTCTATACATAATGATGCATATTAAGTGTTCATTTTATATATATAAAATATTTATGTACCAGTATGTGCATGTTATATATCTAAAAATGTATATACACGATACACAACAGGTGTATTATACATATATGTAGATTAAATATTTATCTATAAATAAATATATTAAGCATTTATTTTTATATATACATACATATATGTGTGTATATATATATGTATACATATATATGAATACATATACATATATATGAAGTATTTCTGTGCTGGTTTCTTCTCCCCAGTGTCTGAGCCATTTAGTGCAGCCCCTTTCCCCCCTCTCTGTTCCTGACCTAGCCACGGTTTGGGGGATTATCCTTTAGGATTCCAAGGCCAAGGGCAGGCCCCCTGCACACGGTTTGGGTGAGGCTGTGGCTCTGCTTCAGGACCACTCCAGGCCACCTACCCTGTTAAGATCCTCTATTTCAGATCTGATGTTTGTCTCTCCTTCCATCATTTCCTCCTCTTCTAATGTCCGTTCATCATCAAAGTCATGCACCAGCATATCAGCTGATGGGTCAAACTCATGGTCATCAGATGTTGCTGAACCTCCTGATGGGAAACATTTTAAACAGTGTTTTTAGTTACATCATGGCCTCGCCGAGTTTAAGTTATTTTTATTCTCTTGGTGACGTTTTAATGCGTAGATTACACTCAGAAATTCAAATATCCTCCCTCGATCCTTTATCTGAGGGAAAGGAAAGCTCTGGGGAGAGGTCCTGGCAGAAAGAACCAGGAGAGGGTTGGAACAGCCAGATCTCCCAGTTCCCTATCTCTGGACATCAGGCCCTAGTTAAAAGTCTGGAAAACGTTCAGCTTTTGAACACTTTACTCTTAAATAATCATAAACCTGTCTAAATCAAGTTCTGCTGGGAGCAGAAATACTCATAAAATCCAAACTCTGGGCAGTCATTCCCTTTATTCTTTGGAAGTTTCTCTGTTTACAACTACAAAGACAGACTAATGACTTTTCCAAAATTTACATTAAACAAGCTTTGCAGTTATTGAGATATTAGTTCTGAGTTATTTTTCCCCATGCCTTTATTTTTCACATGTCTTTGTAGAGAATTCTGGTTATATTTTGTGGCAATGAAAAAGAAATGGATGGATGAAGGGTTTGGCAGATGTCCTTCAGCTCTACCCGAGTTTTCATTCTAACCCTGCTAAGATTTTTCCACTGGTGCCCTTGGACAATTTAGATTTCATTTTTCAAAAACTGTAAGGTTCTGACTACAAGGTTTAATTGTAAAGCAATTAATTACTTCTCTGAAAGAAATAAAAGCTCAGGAGATAACAACAGTCCAGCTTAAGTAACTCCTGGAAAGCTTTTCCACTAGTAGGATGCCAAAAAACCTTGGAAATCATAAAAAATATTTACCTGGGCTTGAAGACTCAACAGAAGGCTAAAAAAGAAAAGAAAGGAAATTATTTTCACTATTTTGTACAAAGTCAATTCAATAATTCAGCTGATACAAAGCAAGTCACTGCAAATAATATACTGATAAATAAAGCACCAAAGTAAATAGTACCTTAAAGAGAACTAAATCCCCTTCCCACAACCCAAGTATATCCCAGGCTGGAAGGGATATCCCAAACACACCCAGGTAAATCCCACATTACATGGCCAGGGAGTTGAAGAGAAATCATTCTTTCCATGTCACAAATTCCCTGTTCTGTCTCAAATCAGGGACACACTTTGTAAAGGTAATCCCAAATCACCATGAGAATTCCTCAGGGGACAAAGGAAAAACCCAGCTTTGAGGAAAACGACCCTAACTACAAAAACACCCCCCAAACAAACCAACCAAAACAAACACAAAAATCAACAGCAAAACCCCAACAAAAAACTGCAAAACAAAATAACCCACAAAAAACAAATGAATGAAAAAACAAACAAACAAAATGTTGCAAACCAGACCGTCTTCCTTAGTAGGTTTATAACACAAACTAATACAGACACAGACTACAAAACTAATACATATTTTGAGATCTAAAAAAATGAGTCTTCCTCAATAATCCATGTCACAGAGCCATCCTTCAGCCCAGCATATTTGGTAACATGATATTTACAACGTGACCAAGCAACACCTTCTATAAAATTCCACTTTTCTTTGGTTACACCTTTGCCAATCTTCAACCTCCTGGGATCAGATCTGCATAGGAATTCAAACAAAGGTTTCAACTCTTTTCAAGCACAGACCTAATGAAATGGGGTTTTCTGAGTTAGGAAACTAGAGCTGCAGAACCTCAAAATATATTTCCCTTCTCAAGGGTAGAGAAGGTACCTGAAGGGAGGAGCTCCAAGCTCCCTGTTCAACCTGGCCTTGGACACTTCCAGGGATCCAGGGGCAGCCACAGCTTCTTTGGGAATTCCATCCCAGCCAATTCACCACCCTCTCAGCCAACAATTCCTTCCCAATCTCCCACCTATCCCTGCCCTCTGGCAGTGGGAAGCCATTCCCTGTGTCCTGTCCCTCCATCCCATGTCCCAGGTCCCTCTCCAGCTCTCTTAGAGCCCCTTTAGGCACTGGAAGGGGCTCTCAGGTGTCCCTGGACAAACTCAACATGAAGTGGGTAAGAGCTAAAAACATTTTTGCAAAATATTGCACAACGCCAGAGCAAGTTTTGCAAATCACAACATCCAAAAGCCTTTATTTGCAAAGATTATGTTAACAAATTCCAGAGTCCAGTATTCCTGCATGTACTGAGCTGAATATGAAGATTGAGGACTGATCTCTATTTGGTGTTTTGTTTGATAAACTTGCAAAACTGGGTGATTTAAAATATGTAATACACGATTATTAGTGTGAATTAATAAAGGCTTAGTGTATTTATTAGGTGGGAAAGCAAATAAATTCAATCTTCTCAGCCAGAAAGGAAACCATGGAGAGCCTTCTCTCTTCTTCATGGAAAAGGCTGCAATCCCTTGGGAGAGGGAAGAGGAGGGAAAAGGAAGGAAAAATAGCATATAAACCAGGGATAACAGGAGATCAGGGAGCCATGACTCCAAAAGCCACCCCCAAAAGCACAGCTTTGCTTTCAGCCACAATTCAGGACTTGCCAACAGGAGCTGGAGAAGATCTTGGTCGATGAGTCTTGTGTAGAGCAGAACCACCAACTCCTCACCCTGATTTCAAGGAGGAGAGAGTTTGGGAGAGCCTGAGATGTTCAGCCTGGAGAAGAGATGGCTCAGGGAGGATCAGATCCATGTGCATAAATCTCTGATGGAAGGCTGAACAGAAGACTCAGAGAGTCTCTTCTCAGTGGCATCCCATGGACAGCAGTCATTTGCAACAAACTGGAATAGGTTTAAATACAAGGAAAAGCTTTTTCCCCTCTAAAAGGGATGAAATGTGGGAAGATGTTGCCCCAAGAGGCTGTGGTGTCTGCACTGGAGATGTACAAAACCAGCCTGGCACTGGGCAACCTGCTCTAGTTGAGACAGCCCTGAGCCAGGGCTTGCTCTGGATGTTCTCCAAATGTCCCTTCCAACTCCAACACTTCTGGAACTAAAATGCTCCAAGTACTGACTGCAATGGAGCTGACCACAATGAAGGATTTCCCTGCTGAGAGGGGACAAAACCCACAGTGGGACATGAAACGATCTCAGGAGAGTCAAGCACGCTTGAAGAAACAAAGTTCAACTTCCAATATTCTGGAATGGTACAGATAAGGCCTGGCAGCTCCAGAAGGAGAACACCTTCCCTACGCCCTGAAAAGCTGCTAAGGGACTTAACTCCAAAACACAGAACCTGTACAATCCCAGCCTATGGGAGGAAATAGATACAAACCCCAAACCAAGAAATCTGCAAAAGCCAGCCCCCTCCACAAACACCACTTCCATCCCCTGAGAGGTTCTAGCCTGTTCTTTGCCACAGACAGCTTTTAGGAGAGCAGCCTCTGGGTCACTCTTCCCTTCTCCCAAGCTTTGCTGACCACACCTGCCCTGTCTGTGGATTATTCTCTCCCCATTTCATATGTTTCTAGTCTGTGTGATGCCCTGCCAACCATTTCCTCCTTCTATTTCTAGGTACATACAGTGTCCCATTACATCTCATCTGCATTAATGACCAGCTGCTGCCAAAAGTAATCCTTGACCCCTTCCCACCACTCCATGTCTCCTCTGTCACTTGTGCCAGGCCCAGCCATCAGGAAGCTGCAGCATCTGCTGGTTCAGCAGCCCCATCTCAAAGCTGACTCACATCACTTTCCCATCCTACCCATGACCCAAAGGACTTTATCCTGGGCCTCTGCAATCACCAGATGTGATGCAAACAGTCCCCAGCATGAGCTTGGAGCTGAAGCCATGGAAAAGGGAGCATGGTGGGAGGCCTGGAAAATCCTTCAGTGACAGCCTGTCAGCATCACACAAAAGGGGGAAAGAGCATCCTCTGAGGAAAGAGTTGCTGCAAGGCTGGGTGAGTCCGTCCTATTTCGTGCCTCCAAGTGCTGGTCACTATGGCCAGGGTGGGACAGATGGCTCTGGGGGCATTTGATCAGGAAAATCTGCTGGAAGTGGTTAAAGATCATATGGCTGCACCGGCATCAGCAGAGCCTAATTCCTAAGCTATGGCATGGCAGTGGAATAGGAATTCCTGTGAAAAGGACAGCCCTGTACTTCAGTGGCTTTCCATTTTCTGCTGCAGCCATTCAGAGAGAAGCACAAAGCACTGTTTTGCCTCAAGGGCACTCATGGGAACAAAGAGCTGCTACCTATCAATGGATAATGGTATCCGAGGCCCAGGAGAGAAAAACTATGGGATGCTGACGACATACAGGCTGACACACTCCAATTTTCTATGCACTGCACCATCAGGAAAGGTAACAGTGAATGTCTGCTGTGGGTTCAAAAGAATGAAAAACCATCCATGAACTCCTAACTCACAGACAAGGAGGAAAAACTCAAATGGCCAAGGAGTCCTGATACACCAAGGAGCAAATCCAAGGAAATACCAGCTCTGAGTATGAAGAAAACAAACCCCACGGTAAAGAGAAAAAGACATTGAGCCATGAAACATCAGCACTAAAAGAATGTCACTGTTTTTATTCCACGTGTATTTTAGGAGTCTCAGGAAAGCCAGGCTGAGTACGTGTTTTCAGAAGCTTAGAGACACTTGCAACAAGAATCAGCCAAAAGATCATATCCAATACACCCTCCAGCATGTGGATATGGGAAGAGATGGGACTAAAGTCGGCCAGACACCTCTGACTGCCAAGTGGGGAATGCAGCAGACACGTGTCAGACGTGGAAACATCCACAGTGTCACTCTGACAACAACTCCCTGGACTTTGGGATGTGTCTGGATCACTGTCATTTGGGATGGAAGGTAAATGGTAAAACTGAACTGGCATTGTGACAGTTTATTTAATGCAAGCAGCCTTCAGGAGACAGCAGTTGTGCAGAGTTTACTCTAGGCAATGCTCAGTGCTGGATGCTAGCAGGAGCCAGGTTTTATTCCAACACTCCTGCTTGGACTGGAATGGGATACTCCAAACTGTGGAAGGAATGCACCAAGTTTTCTCTCTTCACATTTCTGCTGCAGCAAAACCACCTGAACAGGACTGACAGGCCACTACACACAAAACTACAGCTGCCCTTGCTACCATCTTTCATGCTGTTTAATATCATCATACAATAATGACACAGACTAAAATCAGCAGTATCCACACAACAAATACACATCCTGTTCAAATTGACTCCATTATCTTTAACAGCTCTTCAAGTGTTACATAAACCAGTTAAAAACTAGAATTAAATTCTGTCTATATTGACAGCAATACGTCTGACAAACCCATCAGTTTGCTCAGGTTTTTCGAGCTTTGTGACAAGAAAATCCCCCAAAGTTAATAAACTCTCTTGAACTGAGCTAAATGATGGCCTGGAGAAAAGGACTGGTTAAAATGGGGAAGAACATCCTTTGCTCAACAGGGAATGTGTCCCTTTCCATAACTGGGTATGTCAGTGGAAAGTTACAGTTCCAGCCTGTCCCTCTCTCAATATAATCAATATATATTTCATTTGTATATCAAATTATCTTGCGCTAGAAAACAGAAAAGCTACATTTGTATCCTGGGCAGAAAATAGCAACATCTTGAAGCACAGAAAAAAGAAAAATACTGCTGGTCCTCGTTTACCAGTTCTACATGTGACCACTCCTAGAGCCAAAACTGCAGTGGCATCCCTGAAATGGGAGCCTTTATATCCATAGAATTTTATTTTTGAGGCTGGTTGCTAAATGAGAAAACTCTTGTATTTTCAGAACACAGAGATCAAGTGCAATGTTTGAACTCACAGATCCTGAACATGTACGTCTAAGTTTTGAAACTGCCACCTCAGCAAAGGTCCCTTGGCTAGGCCATTCCTTTCCAAGTCTCAATTCCTCTATAAAGATGACTTTTCCCAGTCTCTTTCCTTGGAAGTTTTCAAAACCAGACTGGAGACAGTCCTGAGCAAGATAGGGAGACCTCTGCTGTGAGCAGAAGTCAGATCAGAGACCTCCTGAGCTCCTTTCTGCTCCAAATTATCTCAAAATGCTGAGTTTTGAGATTTTTGAGAGAGCTGTGAATGTTCTCCTAGAGAAGAGAAGGCTCCAGGGACACCTGAGAGCCCCTTGCAGGGCCTAAAGGGGCTCCAGGAGAGCTGGAGAGGGACTGGGGACAAGGCATGGAGGGACAGGACACAGGGAATGGCTTCCCAGTGCCAGAGGACAGGGATAGATGGGATATTGGGAAGGAATTCCTGGCTGGGAGGGTGGGCAGGCCCTGGCACAGGTTGGGCAGAGAAGCTGTGGCTGCCCCTGGATCCCTGGAAGTGTCCAAGGCCAGGTTGGACAGGGTTTGGAGCAACCTGGGCCAGTGGAAGGTGTGCCCATGGCAGGAGATTGGGAACAACCTTTAAAGTCCCTCCCAACCCAAACCATTCTGGGATTCTGTGAATTCTGTGGGGCAGCCACAGCTTCTCTGGGCACCCTGTGCCAGGGCCTGCCCACCCTCCCAGCCAGGAATTCCTTCCCAATATCCCATCTATCCCTACCCTCTGGCAGTGGGGAGCCATTCCCCCTTGTCCTGTCCCTGCAGTCCCAAGTCCCTCTCCCATCCTGGATCTCAGGGACTCAGGACCATCCCATCCTGAACAGCCACTCTCAAGGTGGGCACAGAGATCTGCAAGTCCTGCAGAGCAGCTGGAACTGCAGCTCTTGGGGTTCCACATCCCAGAAAGGGACAGCAAAGCTCAGGATGCTGAAAGCAGCTTCTGTCCACCAGCTCACAACCACACTGCTGAAATCACACACTGACTCATTTAAAATGAAGTGGAACTGCATCTCCTTCTCTGAGCAGAGTCAATAACTGGAACCAGGACCCACCAGCTGCACCCCAAGAACCAACGTGCAGGGATTTTCCTAAAGGACTGAGTCCCCAGGGGATGCTCCAGGCTGAGGGAAGCTGCAGGACAGAAGGGATGCCCTGCTTGACAGGATCTGATGGTCCCAAGGGATTCCCATTCCAAGCAGCATTATGGAGCATGACCACAACAGGCCATCAGAACACACCATCTCCATCTTAGCTGAAGCACACGCTTCAAATGGACATTTTCTAATTATTTAATGTTCATTTCCATGACAAAATACAGCACCAGCCTCAACTTCTTGTAATAATCTCAGGTATCCTGCTAAGAAAAATTGGGAGTCTATGGAGTGAATGTATTCTGCCACAGGGTTTCAGATGAAACCACCTACAGTCATATGCCAAGCACCACAAGAAAACATTCTTATGGACAATTTGTGACGTGAATGGATTAGGAGGGAAATATTAATACAACTTGGGGCTTCTGGCCAGGAAAAAGCTCAGAAAGAAATGGAACTTGACAACAATTCCATCATCTGCCTAAATCCCTGTGTTAGGAAGACTTCCTAGGTCCTGAGCTGTAAACCCATGAACATCAAAACTTTACCACATGCAAAAAAATGGCCACAAAACTCTCCTATTATGACAAAAAACCCCAAGAGCCACCCTCTTTTTGCAGATTAGAAATACAGAATGCTATTGTTTTCCCTGCAATCCCCTCGTGCTTTCCCTTCCCTAGTAGAAAAACAGAGGGAATACAATCAGTGGCTATAACCAACCACTTTGGGGGTTATTCCCTCACCAAGGAAGTGAAAAAACTGAATTCCCAGATGTACATCACATTCACAAGTTATCTCTGTGTTTAACAAATGTTGCTCCAAAATGACACAAAAACACAATTAGTTGCAGCCAAGATCAAACAAGGAAAAATATAATTGTGCTCAAAGAATGGACTGATGTGAATCACCAACTTTAATCATGCTTTAGATCAGGCAGTAGGAAACTTGGATTTAATCTATTTTGACCTTGTTTTGTACCCAGGTGTTACTCAAAAGCTTTGCCTCCCCTGACTGTTCAAAACACCTCAATTTCCAACCACATTAGTGACTGTGTGAACTTGACTGCTGCTTCCCACTACAGCTTTTTGCACCTTGAATTAAAGGAATAGCACAGCTCAGTGAAAACACAAACATTAAGAATGTACAAAAGGTTACTAAGAATGGTTATTAGATCACATATTTCTTCCACGTTCTGTCCTGAAGCTGTTTCAAAACAGAAAATAAGTTTCAAAGTATGAAAACAGAATTCAGTTACATCAACAAAGTTTAAAATTCTTCAAGAAACAAAACATTGAGAAAAAGGGGAAATTTTCCAAGACAATAGGAATTTAAAGATGACTTAAGCACTGTCACACAATGTTAATAAACTGATTTTTTGGACAAAAGCAACTGAACTTTCAGAAGCTCAAACAACACTGAAGTGCCTTCAAAGGAATTAGGTTGAACACTTTAATTGTTCACTGACACCACAAGAGGAGTGGTTCTGCTCCGAGACATGCAGCTCCTGCCTCTTCCCATAATTGCCCACACCTTAAAATGCCAATTCAGATTTTTAACCCCACAGAAAACTCCCTCTGCAGAAGAAAAAATTCAAGTTCTTATTCCAGTAGGTCAGAAAACAGAATAACCCCAGTGATGGGTGAGAAACACAAGGAGCTGGTAGAGATCTGGGAGAAACAGGAGCGTATGTTCCAGCAACGAGAAGAGAACCATGGAATGGTTTAGGTTGGAAAAGCCCTCTAAGCCCATCGAGTCCAACCATCCCTCAGCACTGACCGTGTCCCCAAGTGCCACATCCACACAGCTTTGAAATCCCCCCAGGGATGGGGATCCACCCCTGCCCTGGGCAGCTGTGCCAGGGCTGGACAGCCCTTTCTGTGAAGAGATTTCCCCAATATCAAACCCAAACTTCCCCAGGCCCTCTCCTCCTGTTCTGTTCCCTGGGAGCAGAGCCCGACCTGCCCTGGCTCCCCCATCCTGGCAGGAGGTCCCCCTGAGCCCCCAGGGATCTGCTGCCCCACCCCATCCCCACTCCAGCTCCAGTCCCTGCTGGACCTTTCCATCAGCTGACAAGTGCCCTACAGGAAGCTTTCAGGTTCCTTCTAAGCCAGTGGGATGGAGCAACCCACAGGAGGAGTTCAGGGGCATCCATGCAACAGCAGCAGGAGAAGCAGCAGAAGGATCAGCCTTTCCCCTGTGGGGCAGCCAGAATTTGGAGACCACCTCACGTTCTAATTAAACCAGCTAGAACCAAGCTATGCCAATCAAAACTCAGAGATACTTTGTTCTCCATGCTCCCACCCCAGCCCTGACCAAACACAGCCACCCTCTTCCCCACACAGCAGCCCTGGCACTCTTCCTATTCTCCAGTGAATTAGGAAAAAAAAATCCAAACCAAACCCTTGTAATTTTCCCTTTATTTTTGCCTGTTCAATATCCTGCAGCATCCCTGTGGATGTGTATCCTATCATGGACCAACAGCAGGAGTTTGGCACTTCTGGAAATTACAGTAGGTATCGAGCTGCCTCTTTTCAACACAAAAGTCTGAGCCCAGCTTTTCCAGTTTTGGGATCAGAAGGTCTCATTCTCTCACTTGCATTTTATTCAAACCTTATAATGGCTGAATAATCCAAAGACATTCTCTTTCAGCTGCTAATCAAGCTTTTCAGACACAATCTTTTCTTCTCAGGAGGCATTCAAATACTCATATTTGGAGAAAATTTGTGTATCAGCATTTCCTCCAGCACAAACACTCGGTAAGCAGCTTAATGCAGGATATTGTAACAATCACAAAGCTTCAGCTGATCTTAAGTTAGAGGTGTTTTCTTTCTGGCTTACGCCTGGAACAAACTCCTAACACGAGGAGTACGAGGAATCACGTGAAAATGAAAAAAGAGCCTTAACACTGGTTATTAACCCCAAACCTAAACCCAGTTTAATACATATTCAAAACCCTTTTTATTTTTTGTCTGTCCTTATTCAAATTGCTTCTGCAAAAGTGAAGCAGCGTTTTTAGTGACTTTAGTTTCACTTTCTGGACTCGTTCTCTCACTAACCAGCTCAGGGCTGCTTTGTGAGGAGCCTTCCTGCCCAACCCAACAAGTTTCGTAGCTACAGTGTGTTTTGAGGTTTAGATGTGGAGCTGATTCTCTAGAACACAACATTTTAGGATTGTTCCTGCCTGAGGGATGTCTTGTGCATTCCTTCTGAACAGTCACACGACATTTTCCACTGGGGAGGGAAGGATGGGGAAGAGGGCAAGAGGCACAACAGTAGCCTCAGCCCTCACAGCCATTCCACCCACATTGTCATCACCCTCAGTTTCTTTAGGTAGATACCAGAACCATGAGGAAACGCCATGCTAAGGAGAATTCCCAACTTATTCCCTCCATGTTCCCTAAATTCACAGAATGCTGGAATGGTTTGGGTTGGAAGGGACCTGAAAAACCATCTAGTTCCAATCCCTTGCCATGGGCAGGTACACAAGCCATATTCAGGGTGTTGCTCCTGGTTTCAATCACTGAAAGTACTATCTTTCTTAAATTCTGATTGTTTCTCAACCCACATGCAAGAGTTTCCTGCACAACTCAACTGGGAAGGAACACCAGGTGCTCCTGAACAGATCCATGAGTGGATCCAACCTCTCCCAGGTGGATCCAAGCTCTCCCAGCCCTTTCTGCTCCTCACCTCAAACAAAGATGCCAAAACAGCACAAAGAATTCACCTCCAAAGCAGCCAAGATGAAAAACCCCTTTTCCTTCCTTAGCAAAATACCAAGACCAATGTAATGAAGGCCCCACCTGTTGGAAAATCCATGAAGGAAAAGACCCAAACTCCACATCCCAGTGGGTTTTTATTTCTCTGGGCAGCCCAAACCCTCCCAGCCCCTTGGGGTTGTGGAGGATGTGACACAGAGCAGGGAGTTCTTGGGCATCAGCCCCCCAGGACACAGCGCTAAGAGGATACTGTGGTTCAAATCACAGGATTTGGGGGTTAATTAACAAAAAATTAACAAGACTTCCAGATAGTTGGTGAAATTTGAGATGAAAATCCTGACTTCTGTGAGACACAAACCCTGAGTACTCTGATGCCCAGAGCAAATGCCCCACTGCCTTTCCAACTGCAGAGATGGCAGGCCTTTTAATACCCACATTTTTGGGGATCAGAGCTGTGGTTCTCTCCCCCTCAAGATGCAAAACCAAACAAGCAGGTTCTTATACCTCCCAGGATTAGCTCAGGACGTGTTGTCCCAACAACAGGAAGAATGCTCCGCCACAATTCTCATTTGGGAGGAAAAGATAAAGTAATTTAAGGGAAAATCCATGTTCATTCAGGAATTCCAAGGGAAGGAGCCTCATGTATAAAATATTCTAAGCCCGACACTTCCAACTCCCCCTGGAAGCGAAGTCTGTCCCAGAGATTTTATTTTCCCAACAGATACTTCTCAAATAAGCATTTCCAACGCTGTTGGAGCAGCAAAGCACCAAGAGATTGGAATCTGGGGGGAACTGGAAGAAAACTTGATGGAATATTCAGCCATCTATCCCAACTCTCCTTCTGTGAAGGAGAAGAGCTGCTCCCCCCGATCCCACCGGGATGGAGAAACCCACCCTCCCCAACAACCCCCAGTGGAATAAAGAGGGTTTTTTTGTTTATTTTGTTTCTATTTCATTATTTCCCCCCCTCGTCATTTCATCCCACCCCCAGCACGGCACAGAACACAACTCTCCCTATCCCCCCAGTAATTCCCTGCAAACACGGGGGGAACTCCCCACATTTTCCAGGGCAAGGTTCCCCCCTCGCAGGACGCTACCCTACCTTTGCACCAACCCCCCTTTGTCTTGACGCCCTAAAAAGAGGTATTTCAACCCAACAAACAGATGTTTTGGCGTACGTGCTGCCACAACAAGCGGGAGGCGCCGCGCCGCGTCCCGCCCGCTCCCCTCAGGCGCCCTCACCCCCGGCACGGCCCGTTCGGCTCCCTGAGGGCCCTCAGCGGGCCGGGCGGCACCTCCGCTCGCCGCGGGCCTCCCCTCCCCGCAACAAACTTGCG
>WBMV01003552.1:139145-176433 GCA_013396655.1 Campylorhamphus procurvoides | reverse complement strand
CGTCCCGGGGCGGCGGCCGCGGACACAGCGCGGCCCGCGCGCCTCTCGCCCGCCAATGGGAGGCGCCGGTGCTGGCGGCCAATCAGGGCGCGCCGTGTTGGGCGCCGTTGCCGTGGTGACCGGGGACGCCGCCATGCCGCGGCCTCCGCAGTGAGTGAGGCCGGGCCCACAAAACCTTCTAAAATTATTGGAATTATCGGTGTCAGAAACCGCTCCGGGCATTCCGATCACCGGGAGTACGGCACAAGTTAAAAGGGATGCTAATTTATAAAGGATAGTGGGTTGTGATAAGTAAATGGTAACGTTCCTGTGATATAAAGTGTTTAAATAACTTAAAATAATTGGGAATAGAATAGAATAGAATAGAATAGAATAGAATAGAATAGAATAGAATAGAATAGAATAGAATAGAATAGGAAATTCCTTTATTATAAGTGGTTTACACCTTTGAAATAATTGGGAATAGATGATAAATTGTAATACATAATAAATTACAATAAACGATGAACGATAATAAATGGCAACAGATCCTGTCTTATAAATGGTTTACATACTTTAAAATAATTGGTGTAATAAATTAAATCATATAATAAATAATAAAGTAGAATATACAATAAATTGTAATATCTGATGAATTATATAATGAATTACAACAAACACATGGAAAACTCCCTTTATTATAAATGCTATGCATCCTTTAAAATAATTGGCAATGTATGATAAATTATAATATGTAATAAATAATGAATTACATTAAACAACACAGAAAATCCTTTATTATGAGTTGTTTAAATCCTTTAAAAGATTTGATAATATATAATACATTAGAATACGTAATAAATAATAAATTAGAATACATAATAAAATATAATAAACAGTAAAAATACTTTATCAACTGCTTAAATCCTTTAAAATGGTTGGTAGTATATAATGCATTACAATATATAAAATGAGTTAGAATATATAGTCATTTAGAATAAATAAATGGTAAAAATCCCTTCCTGTAAATGGTTCAAGTACTTTAAAATTGTAGGTAATATATAATGACCTCTATATAATAATAAATAAATGGTAAAAATCCCTTCCTGTAAATGGTTCAAGTACTTTAAAATTGTAGGTAATATATAATGACCTCTATATAATAATAAATAAATGGTAAAAATCCTTTCCTGTAAATGGTTTAAAGACTTCAAAATAACAGATAATATATAATACCCTGTATATAATAACTTTTAATAAATAAATTATGAAAACCCTTCATTGTAAATGGTTTGTAGTGATAATAAGTGATGCATTGTAGCCTATAATAAATGATACTATATAGTAATGAATAATAATAAATAAATCCTAAAACTCCTTTATTAGAAATGTTGAACTGCTTTAACCCTTTCATGGCATCTGACCCCATCAAGCCCTGTGTGCCCAGGCTGGGAGGGGACAGTGTGGGGTGATCAGGGGCACCTTTGACTCTTTGTATTTCCCACCCAGCCCTTGGACTCCTTTCTGTCCAGGGCCAATTTCTCTTTCCAGTCTGACCTGTTTTTGTTTCCCATCCTCTCTATTTCAGTCTTTACAGCCCCTTGGACTCTTTTCTATCCAGGGCCAATTTCTCTTTCCAGTCTGACACGTTTTTGTTTCATATCCTCTCTATTTCACTCCTTGCAGCCCCTTGGACCCCCTAAAGGAGCTGTCCTGGCTGCTCTGCTGCCTCCCCACGATTCTCTGTGGCTCTTGCAGGGCCAAACCCGGAGCAGGAGGAGCAGCAACAGGACCAGGAGGAGCAGGAGCAGGAGCAGGAGCAGGAGCAGGACCAGGCAGAGGGAGTGGCCGTGTCCCCCCCGGGCGCGGGGGCAGCACCGGCAGCTCCCGCAGGACCTCGGTGGGCTCAGAGAGCAGAGCCTCCCGCAGGGGACCCCTCGGGGACATCCAGGGACCCCTGCAGGAGAGGGCCAGGGACACCCCCTGGGTACTGAGCACGGGCACTGCCCCAAAGCCACCTGCAGGGCTGGGCACACAGCATGGAACGGGTGGGGTTGGGCTCTGGATTCTCCAGCAGCTCCACATCTTTCAATTCCTTCCACTCCCCATACTCAGGCTGGGTCAGGAATGGCATTTAAAGACCTTCCTGACCTTCCTACAATAAAATACCTTGATCACTGTAATTAAAAAGATGCATAATTATCTCATTGCTTTGGCTGCACTTTTAATGGGACTTGAAGAGTTCAGCCACTCCTGGTGGTCACTGGAGAATAAATGAGCTGAAAAAGGGTTGACCAAGGAGAAGTTGGTTTTTCCAGCTACTTCCAGCCATTAAAGAGAGTTCCAAAGAAATCCCAGGCAAAGGTGACAGCCCTCAAACTGATCCCTGAAGGAAAGCAGGAATGCAAACCCCCTCATAAGTGTCATCCCTGTTCCTGGGTTTGGGAACACAGTGAAATTATCCTAATTATTTAAATATTTCTTCAGGTTTTTGACAATGAAGGGAAGAATGTGACACCCCATCCCCTCTTCCAGTCAGGCCCAAATCCTGCTGTACCCAGGCAAGACAAGCTTTATTGTCAACTATTTTATCTGTTTTAGTGATACTTATTAAGTACAGACAGCCTTTTTAAAAAAAGTATAAAATATATCAATTAAAATATTAAATTATTTAAAATACCAATTCAAATATCAAAATCTTCTTAACATAATAAGAATTCTCTCATTTAAACTAATTCAAGCAAGTTACCTCTGTGTGATTATGTGCATCCATTTCCAAAAATGCACTAAGATTTCTTAGTTAAACCCACTAAATTCCATATTTCACTGTGTACTTTCATTTACAAACCTCCAGTACAGGGGGAATAAACAAAGTCAATGGACTTGAGTCATGTTTGGGCTGATAAATCCAATTGAGTCATGCAAAAGAAGGGAAATAGCTATTTGTGTTTAAAATGAAAACTCATGAGCCACATCACTGTATCAAAGTGAAATGAATAATTGCAGTTGTGATTCCTCAGATGAAGAAATTGCTCTTTGAGAATCATCTTTTTGCCACATTTCCCAGGCTGGCTGTTACAATCTCAGAGGTTGGGATATCAACCAGCAGCAAATACAGACCAAAAATGACTTAAAATTACAAAGTATCTCCTGAAAATAAACACATCTCCTTTTTTTTGATACAATTTCTGCTTATTTCTTGTCCCTGAAGGCCACATGGAAGCAGCAGCACTTGTGTATCCAACAAATCAACAACCAAATCTGGCCTGGATGAACCAGCAGAACCTGAGGCTGAAGAAGACCCAACTTTGAGCTTATCTGGTAAAGAACATACACTGTAATTACAGATTTCAGCTGTTTTTTGGAGCACTGGGATTTGTGAGACACTGAGTCAGCATGGCACTTCAAAGGAACTTGGTGCCTTCAAGGATTCATTTGTCTTCTTCTAAATTTAGAGCAGGGAAGGTCTCACTTGTTCCCCTCATTTTTCAGCTGTGCAGGTGGAGCAGGAGGAGGTGGAAGCAGCACTGACAGAGGAGGAGCTGGATCAGAGAGTGGATATTTACCTCTCAGAGACAGACACCCTCTGGATGTTTGACATGCCCTCTGTCATGGTGTCTGTGGAAGCAGAAGATGCTGGGAGAATTCTGTAGGTACACTGTTCCCCATTTCACCTGGGTTCAAAGCCTCAGCTCCTTGACAAGGCAGCCCAAATTTCCTACAACTCCATTGGGTGGGTGAATTTCATCCTCTCTTTCACTGGAAAATTAAGTGAACCCAAAAGAACAGAAGAAGTTTCACAATTCCCACTGAGATCCCTACAGAACCTGAGGGCTGGAGGGAACAGAAATGGAGCAGTTTCCTTTTATTCTCTTGGATTCTCTACCTGTCACTCCCAAGTGGTGAGACCTACATATTTCTGAACCCCTCCAAAGTTCACAGGGCATTGGATGAGGGATTTTTGGTGGTCCTGCTCTCTACAGGCCATTCCTGTCTTAGAACTCCATCCCAAAGCTCAGCAACAGCTGCTGAGGGAAACACAGAGAGTGAAATAACATTTAGCAACCCAAAAACATCCAAGCAATGCATTTAAGAAATGGAATCTCCTCTCCTGCTCAAAGGCACTGAGAATTTGAATGCAGGAGTTTTTCACAGAGACACCAAACACTGTTCTCTTTGTTTTCCAGGGAGAGGAATAAGATTTATGTTGAAATTTGCAAATCCAAACCTGGGAACGATAGCTTTGCAGAGAGAATGGTACAAACCCTGGCTGGGGCTGCCAAGACCAAGGAAGTGCAATGTGAGACCATCAGCATGGCAGATAAAGGTAAAACTCAAAACACTCCCTGCACCCAGGCAGGGCCTTGAGAAAAGGGCTTTCTTATTCCTTCCATCTCGAGATGTTTCCTCAACTTTCACTTCCAGAGCTTTGAGTTCAGACAGGACAGTGTGATTTGGGGTGGCCTTTTCTGGCCCTCCTAAAACTTGACCTCGGGGCTGGAACATTGCAGTAAAACAGTCATTAACACTTGGAAGGGCTGCTGTGCCCTCAGCATTTTGCAAGCAGAGCTTCTCCAGCTAATCCTCAGCTCTTCCCTTGGAACATGAAAGGACACAGCTCCCTTTCCCCCCCTAACTTTTCAGTGATGCTGGTTTCTATTTCTGTCTGCCATAATGCAAAGAAGGGAACCTCTGTTATGAGATTTAAAATCTTGGGGAAAGCAGGAAATCTTGGCAGTCTCACAAGACTGATGCAATTTTACAACATGTGCAACCTCAATGCTCTAAAAAACCACTGCAGAGGAATATCTGGTGGTGAACTTTGCCTTTTGTGTGCAGGAGGCCAAAAAAACTATAGGAAATGCTGTCCCATACATTTTTCCTTTGTGTTTGTGTGTGAAATGAGGGGGGGAATAAAAGGAGAAGTGGATAATAATCTGATTTGAAAACATATTTGTCACTTTTTTGGGTGCCTTGAGCATGGGCAGGGCTCATTTCAACCCCTGGTTGATGAGCTGAGCACACAAAGGGAAGGTTTGGGTGGGAGCTGGCCCTGCTCAAGGCCCTTGTAATAATGTACCAAAGTGAGAAACATGTATAACATGGTGAAATTAATTTCCAGGGATGATGGTCACTGCCTGGGACCTGGACAATTCACTGGATGCATCAGGATCCAGAGCTACAACAGAGGAAAGCAGCAGATCTCCCATCTCTAAAGAGCCTGATCAGTCTGTCTCTTCTGACAGAGGTAATATTTTACATTTCTGCCCTGTTTTCATCCTTCTAAACCAGGCCCATCACAATGTTGTGTGGGAAACCACCTGGAGAACGTGCTTGGCCTGCCTGGCACCCAAAGGAGTTTGCTAAGGAATCTTGGACAGGGCTGCTGTCCACTGCCCTCAGAAATTACCTTAAAGAAAGATAAATATAGTCAGAGGGAAGGTTTGCTGCTACTTGCTCACTTGGGAGAGTAGAAGTAAAACACCATTTTTGAAACATTCCACAAGTATCTCATCATACTGAGCATCTGAACAACAAAAGAAGACAAAATTAAAGCAAGAAAAAAATCATAGTGAAAGTATTTTTTGATGCTGGCAGATTCTTCTATGCTTTTTGCTGGTGGAGGAGAATTCTTATCCCTCAACTTTTATATGCAAAGTTTTATCATGTTAAACCCACTTTTCCCCCATATTATCTGTTATCAGACATCACAACCTCTTCTCTAATGATTCCAGAAAGTGCTGTTCCTGCCAGGAGCCAGGAAGAGGAGAAATGCCATTCAGAAGCTATATTAACCTCAGAAAACTTCAAGAAGGATTTAGTCATCATGGAGAGGATCCTAATGGAGAATGTTTTCCAACCCAAGCTTGCAGCTTATCGGCAGATTCCTGTCCTTATAGGTTTGTTCCTTATTGAGTATCCTGTGTCCAAAAAAAGGCTTTGCATCCCTTTGGAAGTCAGGGGGTTGAGTCCTTCACTGGGTGCCTTTACAGAGGAAAAGTCACTTGAGCAGGCCAAGGAGAGGAGAGTTATTGAAATGCCAACATCAACTTCTCAGTTTTACACTCATTTTAACAGATTTGTTGGAAGAATGGAATAAATTAATTCTGAGCTTATGTCACAAATAGAGACTTACTCAAAATATTAGTCAAGCTATCCTATAGATAAATTCTACATCTCCCACCACTTTTTGCATTGGAATGTCTCTCACTTTTTTAAAACTTACTTTATAAAGAGACTTATTACAGCATCACATAGCTACAATATCACAGCATTGATACACAGTGTGGTGCTTTATAATTTGGCATCTAACTTGAAAAAAACCCTGTTTGTGCACATTTTTAAATACATGAGATTAGAAACATTCATGGTGGGAGATGGATATAAATTCCTAACTTGTTGCTGGGGAGCTAAATCCACTCACTGCATACCTGCAGCCCAGTGTGGCTGTTTTCTCTGTCCCCACAAACATTTTAGCCACGGTTTTAGAAGTTAGGATGTCTTAATTCCTCAAATATTCACTTCCTTTTTTAACCCCCCTGCAAAATAACTGCTGAAAAGGCAAATTTTTTCTTCTGATGTGAACAACTGGAGTGGAAGGAGTGAAATGTTCCCTCTCAGCCTCCCTTGTACCTGTGCATTTCAGAGCCTGATGTCACCTCAGACATGGAGAGCACAGCAGCATCCACGGAAGAAGATGAAGAGGAAGAGCCTGACAAAGAAAAGAAGGATGGGGGAAAAGAAGAAAAAGGATTTGAAATGAATCAAAATGAAAGGCCAGAAGAAGATGCAGCCCCCAGGCTGGAACAGCTGTGGTCCTACATGTGTGATGTGACCAGTGGCCACAGTGTGAGCAGCATGGCCTGGAACAAAGTGAACCCTGTGAGTTAACACAAGTCACTCCTGAGCTCTTGCCAGGCAGGGGGTGGTGTAAATAAACTCCTGATTTTGGGCTGCTTTGCTGGGAGGGATCTCAGAGAGAAGGATCCATCCCTGCACTCAGGGATGTCTTTGGCCTTCCATTTAACAACCTTGCTCCCTTAAGCCACAGGCTGGGCAGCAACACCAGGCTTTCCTACACAACTATCACAGCAGCTTTAATTGGTCCATAATTTAATTGCATTTTAGTAGTATATTTCCAAAAAGCAACTTTCTGTTAGCAGTGACCCTCAGGGCAAAATTTACCCTGGGCAGTCACCTGAACAATAATGTTAATAAATTTGGTCTGTTATAGAATTCACAGTTGAAATTTAAACCTTTACTACCAAACTTTATCACCATTGATGCAGTTTATTCATGATAGTCGAGACACCACATCTTTGGCTTTAACAGGAACTTCCCCAAAATAGCAGCAATCATCAAACTTTAAGGATGAGATGCATAATAACAGCACAGATTTCTAAGCAGTTGGCCCAAGTTTGTTTAATTTGGTTTTGGTGGAGGTGAGAATGACTCAGACATCTCCACTCTCAGAGTCACATCAGGCTTGGTTTTCCCAACACCACACAAATAGTGAATGGAAGGAAGGTAAAAAGCAGGTGAGGATGAGAAACAGAAAACCAGAAAGGGAAAAAGAGAGAGAAAACAAAGGCCATTTCATACTGTTAGTACACCACATCCCCAGATATTATAAAGCTGGCCACATTTAGAGACTCCAGTCTCAGAATACAGGGCAAACAAACACCTGCTTTGAAAGGCTGAGTTTCACAAACTGCTTGTTGACTGTAGGAAAAGGAAAAATAATGGAGCTGAAGACAAGTCTTGCTGCTGTTTTTTACTTCTGCCTGTGGAAAGGAGTGAAGGGAATTCATTGGAGAGCAAAAAGCCAGGAGTTTGAGCTCACTGAAGCTCCTTTTATAAATAACCTTGAGAGAGAAAACTAGAAGTATAACTATACATTCCATTAAATATGGTTATAGAACAATGTATGTCCTGTTGCTCTGTTATTCTACCTGCACATGACATGAGCCTTGTTCCTACAGACTTTGTCCCGAGGGTCACTGCTGACACAAGGGTGTCTTTTGGGATTGCACCACTAAAATTCAAATTAAACTGAGAGATTTCTGTTAATCTGTGTTTTCAGGATCTTTTAGCAGTTGGTTACAGAGAGCTTGATTCTAAAGATCAGAAGAAAGGCTTGGCTTGCTGTTGGTCACTGAAGAACCCCATGGTAATGAGCAGCTGGTTTGCTTTCTGTTTTTCTCTATACTGTTTCTGCTTTACTTCCTTTATAACCATAATTACCCAATATCACTTCTCCTAATACTGTCAAAAAGAGAGTAGATTTCACAGATGTGACATTTACACCTTTACAGATTCATTAGCTATTCTATTTTAAATAAATCTTGGAAATTTCAAAGTGTCACTGTAAAAACCAAGTGATTGCCATTAAATTACACTAGTTCAGTTTGATTCCTTCTACCAACTTCACTTGGCCAAAACTGTGTATTAGACTAATTTAAACCATTCAGATTCAAATCTTTGGTGCCTCTTTACCACATCAACAACAATCAAATCCTCTCCTGACTCCCTGATATCACCATTTTACATATTTGGTTTGGAGCAGCCCTAACTTATTTCACAGTGTCATATTTCTGCATAATCTCTATTTTATCCATTGCACCAAGGAATAAATGGAGCAGGTTAGAATACAATATCTAATTCCTGTCTAGAAATAATCCCTATGCCCTTGAGTTTCCCAGCAGAGCATTTCAGTGCTCAGAAGATGGAGCTAAACTCAGAACCTCCCCTCAAACCCTGCTGTCTCCTCCTCCTGCCAGTGGCCAGAGCGCATTTTCCACTGTGAGCACGGTGTCACAGCTTTGGATTTCTCCCTGGCAAGCCCAAACCTCCTGGCAGTTGGGATGTCCAGTGGTTCTGTTGCCATCTATGATGTGAGGAACCAGCATGACACTGCACTCCTGGACAGCAGGTGAGGCTGGGCCTGCCATCCCCTCACCTTGCAAGGGGGAAACTAAGGGGTCCTGTCCTCTGACTCCTTAAAGAAATGCAGCAAGTTACCACCATGTGTCATTTATACTCCCATGTCCTAATTAGGACAGTCTGCCATGGGTAATAAACCTTTAGGGTAGTCCCTAAAGGTGGTTTCTCCCTGTTCCTCTTGCCAAAAACACAGAGGACATCAGAACAGGTGAGGAGTGAGCAGGAATTAAGAAGAAAATGAGATAGAGGGGGTGAGGAGGGAAACATTTGCCCTAAGGGCAGCTCCCCAGGTCTAGGGCTTCTCTCCTCTAAGGTGCAGATTGATCTCATGGTTCAGGTGTCACTGAAAAGTGTCAGCACAGAAACAGTGCCCTGAAACTGAGTATCAAACATGTGTAATGAAGAAAAAAATTTCCTGGAGAAAAAAGCCAATGTGCAGACTCTTTTTTAAAGAAAAGCTAAACATTTCTATCATAAGATTTCACACTCATTACAAAGTGGAAGCTGAATTATTTTTCAAATGCATTGCCTTGTCTTTGTTCAGATATGATTTACCACGTGCATCTTTTGTTCTAGTGCCTCCTTAAATAAACACACAGGCTCTGTGTGGCAGCTGAGGTGGGTGCAACAGGCCAGAGGTGCAGCAGGAGGTGACAAAAAAGAGAGGCTGATGTGTATCTCAGCAGATGGGAGAGTGACAGAGTGGCTCATCCAGCAGAGGCTCGACTGCAGTGGTGAGCACCTGAAACAACACCTGAAAGTGCTTTGCTCGACTTCAGGTGACATTCTTTCCAGGAAACATTTAAGTTGGGCATTCCAAAGCAGTGTGAGTTACTCACAGCACTGTCACACACCTCCTTGACAAAAACTCCCTCTATTTGCACAGATCTGCTGAAATTGAGGCGAAGAGAAAGGGAGAGGAAGAAATTACCAGGTGAGAAAGAAAAGAAAAGGGAAGCTCCCATATCTCAAGAGGCAGCTGGAATGTGCTTCGACTTCCACCCAGAGGTAGGCTCAGAAAGTCCATCCTGGCTCAAGTATTACCCAGGAAAACTCCACAGCAGAGGTGAGATCTGCTTTGATATGAACTAGGCAGGGACTTGGAACTGGGATTCAAAGCATAGTAAGTTCTGCCCCAGAAGGATGAAATGGTAAACCAAGCCCATGAACAGCTCTGTCCTCTCTGCCATGTTACTCACATTTCCTTGGGCAGTCCTGGGGCACTTTCCCCCTGTGGATTCCCTGTGAGGATTTGTTCAACATCTCCCAAGTGCAGGACTTAAATTGCTGTGCTTCTCTTTATCCAGCTATTTCCTCCACAGAGCACTTGGAGAATTCAGGCCTTTTCCCCATGGATTGCTGAAGGTCTGAGATTTCAGGAGTCAAAAATCCCAGCATAAGTTCTGCATTGATGGAGAGAGAACACACACAAGAAATGTGCTATGTTCTGGTCCTTCTATACCCACCACACACTCCCCAGCCCAACAAAACAGCTCCACCTCAGCCCTTCAGAGACTGTCTCTGCCCAACTCACCCAGCCCTTTGTGATTTCTGGATGAGTGATAAACATCCAGCTGATGTTACTTTCACCTTTCTTTCAGGACACTGATATTTATCTTGCTGGAACAGATGAGGGCCACATCTACCAGTGCTCTTGCTCAGGCAAGGAGCAGATTCTGGGCACATACAGAGGCCATAAGGTCAGTGATACATAGAAAACATAATGACAGCAGAAACTGTTCAATTAAGTTCAAAAATGTAATTGTTTCTTTGCTTATATTTACTAAATGTAACATCTGCAACAAAAGAAACCTAAACTTCCTTTCTTTTATCAGGAATAAATTCCCATGGTGTGAAGCATCCCACTCTTACAGAATTACTTTCTACCCTATAAGGATTTTTTTAAAGTAATTTATTAACACTTCTATAAACTTTAGTTCTGGCTTTATTTTAAGCAAACAATCACTAATGTGCAGTTAAATAGTCTTACCTCTGAGAGAAGGATGGGGCAGCTCTCTAAAGAGGTTCTGTAGTAACACTGAGCTGTGTTTGTTCTCCCAAACAAGGGTCCTGTGTACAGGGTGGCCTGGAATCCCTGGAGCACAGAGCTGTTCCTGAGCTGCTCTGCAGACTGGAGCACCATGCTGTGGCACCAGGGCTCTCAGACACCCCTTCTCACCTTCACTTCTGTCTCTGCTGCTGTTCATGATGTCATGTGGTCTCCCAAATCAGCCTTCATATTTGCAGCAGTGAATGAAAGCAGGGTAGAGATCTGGGATCTCAGTGTCAGCATGTAAGTAATGACTCTTCTCAAAGCAGCTTCTGAAACTTTATGGCATGAAGGCTACAAATTATTGCCTAATCAGGGTTGTTATCAGATCATGACAGCTTAGTTATTGAAAGCTCTGCATCTTGAAATACTCATTTTGTGAAAGCAGATGGTATTACCAGAGGACTGGGGTTAGGAGAGGAGCTGGATGCTTCCTGGAGCTGATAAAGTGTAAAACTGCATTTTTTTCTGCAGAAATCATAGATTTTATCACTGCCATAGTTAAAATGCAAACTGTCAAAACCAAGCTACCTTTATAAAACCTGATGGTCTGAAGCTGAGCTACCTCTCATGCCTTCCCACTCCTGTGCAGCACATGCACATCTCATGTGAGGCTCACTTATCTGTGGCTTTGTACAGCTGGTCTGTATTTATTCCTGACATTGTGAAGCCCCTTCAGGAGCCCACCAAATCCTGCAGTAGCCTAAACCAGGTTATTCATATAATAAACATATTAACCACCACCCCCCAGATTGGGCAATATACAACAGGTTTTCTGCAACCAGAATATCTTAGTTAATAGCAACTGGGACTTTAGTTCTGGCAGAGACCAAACAAAACACTCAAAAGTCTTTGAGTTAACCTAGAACATGAGTGAAACATGCAGCCTTGCCCAGGTCAGTGCATAATACCCATTAATTCTGGCCTCATCTGGGTTGCAGCTTCAACCCTGTGATCTCCTGCCCTGCCAACCCAGAAGCCACTCTCACATCCATCCTCTTTGCCAAGAACACCGACTGCCTTCTGGTGGGAGACAGCCTTGGGGGAGTGGGAGTGTGGGAGCTGCTCAACCTGGATGCTCCTGGCACTGACAAGGTATGATGCACCCAGAAAAGGGGGGTGTCCTCCCAGGGCTGCTCTGGGGCCTCATTCCTTCCACAAAGGGTCCCTCTAATGAATATGGAAATAGCTGGGGTTGGATACAATCCCATAACCAGATTAAAGTTGAGGTTGTTCCTGCTTTCTACTGCCATGCCACTGGAAACTTCAGGAGCAGTTCAGTCAATGTCAGGTTCACTTGATCACAAGGGAAGGTCAATTTACGTTCCACTTGGTTGCAAATCCAGAGGTTGACCCCTGCTGGATTTGGAAGGCAAGGGCAGGGAGGTGATGCTCCCTCTAAACACAGGCTGTGGGTGGCTGTGTTTGTCTGAATGCCTCAGCTGCTCCACCACGGGTAGGAAGTGTCCTCTCCTGGCCACCAACAGGATGTCTCACCCTGTGGGTGTCAGCAGACCCAGCACCCCCTTGTAACTGCAACCAGTTTGTAAAGTGGGACTGGTGCTTTTTATATATCCCTTCAGAGTTACCTGGTGCAAAGCACTGAAGCTGGAGAGAAGGAAAGTGCTGATGTCAATCTAACCTTCATTCTTAGGGTATTATGGATCAATAATCCACAACTCTCAGCAGTGCAGGTAGAAATCCTGGTGATTACCAGCCTCTTTTGTCAAGTGCTATAAACCACAACAATATTTCCCTTAAAACTCAAATGCAATGCAGCCAGCTCTGCCAAAAAGTGCAATTTTCCAGGTGCCAGAGCAATAACAGAATCCCAAGGCAGAATCAGCTCTTTTTGCTCTTGTTTTACAGGCTGGTACCTTGCATGACATCATTTGTCCAGCTGGAGCTGTTGAACAGTGACTGCTCCCCCTCCTCTATTGGGAAACAGAAGGAAAGACTTGTTGTAGTATGAACAAAACCCAATTATTCTTTTGCAATCATTAAAGTTTCTCTTTGAAGCCCCACTGCTTAGAAAGTTCTTTCAAATGCCCTAAATTTCCCCTAGAAGTCCCCCTCTCTGGTCAGTATTAATACATGAGTGGCCTTCTCTGTAATATGGATAAAGGGAAGGTCTTTGTAGTTTTTGTCCTTTGGTATTTATCCCCTCCTCTTTTTCTTCCCTCCATGGTCTTTCCTCCCTGGGTTATTCAAGAACCAAAATCACCTCCATGGTACAACCTCAGTCCTTACTAGATGCATTGGAACCTTCCCTGTGAAACCATCCAGTAAATAAATGGACTTTCCATCAGCTCCATCTTCTTCCCTAACCCACCACTGAAGGTGAATGCTGAGCTTAGAGTGACATCAGGCACACAAAGATTGATCACCCATGCCAGGCATAAGTAGAGGCCAACTTTTCAACCCTTTTCAATTCAAAATTGCAGTTTAAAGTCATTCTGTTGCACACTGATGCTTTTCCAGCAGCTCCTCACACAGGTAATGGTGAGGTCCTGGGGCAGGGACTGATTTGTGCAGCCCTGGATCTGTGTTTTGTGAGCTCCAGGGCTGAAGGCTGCAGGGAAGCCTGGAAGGCTGGATTTTGAGGGGCAGAGTAGAAGAAACAGAAAGAAGGATTTTCAGGGCCTTCCTGCCCCCAGAAAACACAGAGCATCTCCACAGAGGAGCCAGCAAGCACAAGGTGTAGCCCTGCACATTACATATGGAGATGTATATTTTATAGATACAGAACACACAGCCTCTCTCATTACCCTGACAATAAACATCCAACATTTAAACACATCACTGAAGTTAAGGATCATTTGTGATGCATTAACATTCACTTCCTTCTGGGTACTGCACATCCAGCAGGGAACATGCAAACTCACCCTGATATAAAATTAATCTCTGTGCACTTCAAAGACAGGCACCCATTATAAGAGGTGAATCATGTGTTAATCATTATTACAAATATGAACAAAATACACCTTGTATTTCCCATCCTCTGTTTGCTTACCAATGCTACAGCTCCAAAACAAGCTTTCTGTCAAGGCTGTAACACATCATAACCCACCCTGCACACAGTGAAAACTAATGAACTGTGACATTATGGTGCTGGAAAACCCTTGTGGTGCCAGGAAGGGCTCAAGATCTCCAAAGTTCCCTCCTGTATTTTGTTCTGAAACATGGAATTTCCAACCTTGTAACTCACAAATTTCCTCCTTAGGGCGTTTTATTGCAAGAACATTTTATAGAAGCTCACAGCAACTGCAGCCAACACCATCCCAAGCTTTAGGAAGGGGCTGTGTTTGTAACCCATTTACTGATAGCTGGCCCCAGATATCAGTAAATGGACTCACTTCTGTCTTTCAGGTGTTACCAACAGCCAAAGGACAGCCAGAATGCTGATCTGTAGCTATTCTGTGCTTCCTTCAGTGCCATCTCCCTTCTTTTCTATGTCTTTTTGCACAAGGGCCACAATCACAGACCTCAAAACCCCCTTGGTACCTGATTTTCCCATGAGTGCCTGGCACTGGCAGGTTCTTTCTCCCAGGCATCCTCAGCCTCCAGCTTGTGAATGAGGCAGAGGAATGAAGAGGTGCACAAATGCAGATGTCACAGGAAGGGCTTCACTCCCTTTTTCTTTGGGATCACTACCAGAGAAAGACAATTTTGCTCACACTGTGCTAAGAAGCAGGACCTGTGTGGGGATCGGGCACAGAACCCATTAGCTCCAGATCGTGCCATAAACACCCTTTGGCTCTTGCAGAACACACATTAACAGCACCCACCACAGCCTGTACCCCATAAACATGTTACAAGTAGTTTTAAGAAGTGTTTAATACATGCCCAGCACTTCAAACATGACCAGAAACGAGTGATTTATGTGTTTGCAGCACCCATTAAATCACCCCAAAAGGAGCCCTTACCCAGTGGAGCGCACGGGCCGTGGGTATAAAGGGGAAGGTGCCAGCTCCCCACACAAGGATCCCTGGGCACCATGAAGGGCACAGCACTGGCACTGGTCTGCCTCACCCTCCTGCTCGTGGCACAGGGAGGAGAAGGAGAAGGGACCACCGTGAGGCTCTGTGGAAGGGACTTTGTCCGGGCCATCGTGTTCACCTGTGGCGGCTCCCGCTGGAGGAGACACCTGGCTGAGCATCCCTTCCTGCTGGGTGAGTACCAACACAGCACTGGCACTGGTACCCCGCTGCATCCTGACCCAGGGGACCTAACCCTAACCCAGGGGACATGGAAGTGGCACATCCCTGTGCCTTGGGAGCCCCTCCACTCCCCTGCTCCCCCCAGTAGCTCCAGCACCAGCATGGGTTGTGCTGGGAGACAGCCAGCCAAGCACTGCAGCTCCACGTGCTCTCTCTGTCCTTGCAGCTTGCCTGGCTTAGTTTCCTGGGCTGTTTTGCTAAAGAAAAATCATTCAGATCAAGCTTTTCCAAGTTGCCAAGGCTATCACTGAAAATGTCTCTGCTATCCCATTTCAAGCACCAGTGATGATGAGCTTTGCTTCAGGCAGTGCAAATATCCTACTCCTTCCTGCATTTCCCCCCCTAGAAACCAGAAACTTTATCACAACTTCAGAATATTATAATTAAAGCATGCTGAATATTTACTCTGCAACTTACATACCTTCACATGCTGTCATATATATTTATACTTATTAGCACGTTTTGGGATAGCCAGAAAATTCAGCCATTGCACGCTCTGCCAGAAATTTGCACCCTGACAGATGGAAATAAAGAGAAAACAAGAAAATAACTGAGGCAGATGACAGGAGCAGAGACTTTCTGCACTTCCCAATCTGCACTTTTGGAAAATTGTAGGGGTAGGTGATGCCTTGGTGTAAAACCTGCATTTGAGGCAGCTCAGGCAGGTCCAGTGTCACAGTGTCACCAGGTCAAGTGGCACTGACACATCCAACCACAGCTTTTCCTTTGGAGGGAAATATATCAGTGTAAGACTGGCAGGGCAACAAAGAACACTCTTAAATATAAATCCCTGAACTCCTGGGGTTTGAAACATGTTGCTCACAGACTGTTTAAGGGAAAAATCTGTGATCTGCTCCATGTCACATCAGAAACAAGGAAGGTAACACATCAGGAGGTCGATCTGTCTTTCTAGGAGAGATAAATGCTGTAAATGACCATGGCTTTTAACTTTCAGCTTCCAATTTTGATGTGACAGAGGGTGAAAACCCCCAGCCTTTCCCACGCAACGGTGACTCTGACACCTCAACCTACACAGACCCCAGCCTGGGGACCGACCACGAAGGAACCCACGAGGTCAAGGCCAAACCAGAGCAAAACCTGCCCCACTCCAGTGAAATGTCTGTGCTGAGCAAGAGGGAGGCAGCCCAGCTGCTCACCACATCCTGCTGCACCCTGGGCTGCAGCAGGAGGGAGATCAGCTCCCTGTGCTGACACGGGGCTGCTCGGCTCCCACGGATTAAAATGATCATGATATAAACCATAATTAGTGCAGTTGTGTTCTTTAATTGCAGCTTTACCCTTTTGAGTGTTAAATGCACACCAACAAGTGGCTGCAGTGACAGTTCAGGCTGCCTGGATTTCACAGTTTTAAAGTTAAGCTTAGCCATGAGCACGAGTATTTCTATCCAGGTAACTGCTGTTCTGGTTTCAACTTTATATGTAAAATAAGTAAGCAATTCATGATTCCTTTCTTCCCTGACCCAGGGAAATCCAACAGCAGGCTCAGCTCGTAGCAAAAAGTCTGGTTGCAGAACCAGAGCAAGGCACAGAAAGCTGTGCCACCCTGCAAGGTTGCCCAGAGCCCACCCCAAGGAGGGGACGGTGGTACCAGGGCAGATCTGGGACCATCAGAGCCAGGCCTGGGACCATCAGCACCAGCCCCAAAACTGGGCAGGCATTCCTGGTCCCCCATCTGTGTCCTCACAGCCTCCAAGGGGACTGTGTGTCCCTGCAGCTCCCCATGGCTCCCACAGGTGCCCGTGTCCCCTTACATCCCCCACAGAGTCCCCATGTCCCCTTAAATCCCCCACAGGGTCCCCATGTCCCCTTACATCCCCCATAGGGTCCCCTTACATCCCCCATAGGGTCCCCATGTCCCCTTACATCCCCCACAGGGTCCCCATGTCCCCTTACATCCCCCATAGGGTCCCCTTACAACCCCCACAGGTGCCAGGGTCCCCTTACATCCCCTACAGGGTGTCCCCATGTCCTGTTACATCCCCCACAGGTGCCAGGGTCCCCTTACATCCCCTACAGGGTGTCCCCATGTCCTGTTACATCCCCCACAGGTGCCAGGGTCCCCTTACATCCCCCCTAGGGTCCCCATGTCCCCACAGTCCCCACCTGTCCCCATGACCCCCACAAGTCCCTGAATGTCCCCATGACTTCCAAATGTCCCCACAGACACCCCCAAGGTCCCCACTGGTCCCCACATACACCTAAAGGTCCTGGGGTGGCCCCCTGACCTCCTCATGTCCCCACAGCTCTCTTGTGTCCTCATGGCTCCCAAGGGTCCCTGTGACCTCCTGGGGTCCCCTAAAGGTCCTGGGGTGGCCCCATGACCTCCACATGTCCCCACAGCTCCCTTATGTCCTCGTGGCTCCTGAGGGTCCCTGTGACCTCCTGGGGTCCCTGTGGTTCCTGCAGGATCACACAGCCCCCCAGATGTCCCTGTAGTCCCACACAGACCCCCACATGTCCCTTCAGCACTGGGACATCCCCGAGGTCTCCATGGGTCCCTCCAAGCTCCATCCATCCCTGTGGACTCCCAGTGTCCCCATGGGTCCCTCCAAGCTCCATCCATCCCTGTGGACTCCCAATGTCTCCATGGGTCCCTTCAAGCTCCATCCATCCCTGTGGACTCCCAGGGTCCCCAGGTGCCAACCTTGACCTGTCCCCATGGGTAGCTCCAGCATCAATGACAGTTCTTGGGCCATAGACCCCTTTCTTTGGGTAAGGGACCTTTTTTGGGGCCAGTCCCTCCCACATCTCCTTGGCTTCTCCAGGTCTTCCTGCACATGGAAGCAAAATTCACTCAGAAAAATTAGTGTTTTACCTTTTTCTGTTTATTTTCAAGGAAAAAAAAATAATAATAATCATCACATTTCAGTTGCAACTGAATTGGGTATTTAATGTGGTTCTCATGGATGGAATTAATAAACTCTGTCCTGACGTGGGGATTTATCTGTCTCAACGTTCTGCATGGTAAATAATTGCATATTCAAGATCTGGTGAAAGGGGGAGAACGGAGGAGAGACATTTATAAAAAACAGTATTTACAAAAATGATATCCACATAGTCGTACTCTAATCTATAAGGCAAGTAACATTGAAAATATGTTGTTTCATGATTATCTTCAAACAAGTCAATACAACACATTCATAGTACCAGTGGTCAAATACAAAGCAGGAGTCCCTGGGCAACAAACCTGGACATCTTTTGACAGTGGTTTTTTATTTCTCTGAGAACAGTAGGAAAGCAGCAAAGTTTTCATCCCAGACTAAGCAGGACCTAGGCCATCGTGGGCTAAAGGGATAAGATATCTCATTGCACCTTGAGGCAAAAAAAGGCCAGCTGTTTGTTAACTTATTTAACTTAAATCCGAAAAATAGACCTGTGTCTCTTCATCCACAAATATTTATAAATATTTTATACAGGAGGGAGTTCAGAAAATGATAGCTGGGGAAATCTGACTCGCTGTTGGGGTGTCCTGGGGGGATCCTCCACCCTCCTGTGTGATGCAAGAGAGGAGCTTCACACCCCATCCCAACTGGGGATTCCAGTTCATTCCATTCCTCGCTCACACCTCCACCAGCATCTCCATCTCTTTTACATCATCCAAGCAAGCAGATTTCATCAACCTTGAAGCGTTTTTGGGGAGCAGAAAACCCCATCCACCTGCAAATCTCTTCCTAGCCTTGCAGGGAAATGAGACCTAAAAGCCTGATTGAAATAAGAATTAAAATCCTGATTATCATAAAACCTCCAAGGATTACTCTCCTTGGGAAATGGTGAGAAAAAGAAGAACAGAAGAATTCTGGCTATGAAATGAAATCTTTGAGGCTGTAATTTCTTACCAGGAAAGTATGACATGATGATGTTACATATCAAATATGTCAAGCTTCAAAATTAAGTGGTTTAACCAAGAGGTTTTCACATAAAACCAACAAAATGATAGGGGGGAAAAAAATCACTCTATACTCAAGTTATTGAAATGGGGATTTTTTAAATAGATGTTGGGTGTTTGGGGAACAGACCCATGGGCTGTAATTCCAGAGGTCATTCCAACAGAAACTTCCAGGGTTTTCCCACCTACGTTTTTTAAAACAAACCCTCTAATAGATAAAACCTGAAAGACAAATAAATTTAACTGAAATACTGAACGACAGCAAAAATAAGAAGTTTCAAACTTATTTAAGAACAAATGCAGGCACCAAATGAAAAGCTCATTATTTGGTGGTATTTCATGCTATTGAGTGATTTCTTAGCTATTAAGAAATACCATGAAAGTAGAAAATTGGTCTGAAAGGTGTCCTGTGAGGAGCACCATCAGCTGGCTGAGAATCCTGACTGTTCCAACAAACAGGAGAAAAGTGACAAAAAGCCTTATTTCCTGTGCCTAACATCTAAAAACCCAAATCTGTGGGGAAAAACCCTCCTGCTCCATCAGAGGAACTTGGACCCTGCAGAGGGGAAAATTCCTCTGGGAGAGGTTGCTGAGACACAGTCGAAAGGGGAAGGTCCATGGGAGGAACTGAGCATGCATCCACATATTTATTATTTAATGCCTCCCTTATTTGGCCTTTTTTTCACTCAAATAGCTCTGAGTGTGCTGAGCTCGGGAGTGCCAGGGCTGGGGGGGTCACCTGGAGAAGAGAAGGCTCCAAGGACACCTGAGAGCCCCTTGTAGGGCCTAAAGGGGCTCCAGGAGAGCTGGAGAGGGACTGGGGACAAGGGATGGAGGGACAGGACACAGGGAATGGCTTCCCACTGCCAGAGGGCAGGGATGGATGGGATATTGGGAAGGAATTCTTCCCTGTAGGGATAAACATTCCTATCCATGCTCCTATTTGATGCTCTGAATTAAAAACTGACCCAACCTAAGCCCATAACCTTTTTCTTGTCAAAGCCAGGCAGGAAGAAGACCAAGCTCCTGCACTTCAGATTTGGGCACACAACAGGTCTGTCCCCCCAGGGGGTGACATTTGGGTGCCACATTTATGCATGTAAGAGCCAAACACCCAACAAAATCAGCAGTCCTGGGGCACTCTGCTAAGGATATTGGCAAAAAACAAACCCTGGCAAAAGCAGGATGGAAGGAACTTGTCCCCTGTCCCAAATCCCTGGCTTTGGTCCCACTGTCGTGGATTTGGTTTGGACACAGCCAGTTGACCCCAGAAAGGGCTCAGGACTCTCTACCCAGTTCACAGGAGCTGCAGATCCCAAAAAAGTGCCCTCTGTTTCGTGCCACAGCACGAGTGGGACGAGCTGGGGAGCTTTGGGTTATGGGTTTTTTTGTTTAGAAAGCTTTCAAACAACCCAATGCTAATGTAAACACCTTTTGCATGAAATATAAAGTAAAATCTCTATGTTCTGGTAATATTTACATTATAAACCCCTTATTTTCAGGCCTGTGTCATAGATCTGTTTTGGGAGGATGAGTTTGTAACAGTTGTACACAGCATGAACCAACGATGCAAAACCTGATCCTTAAGGTTTGCCCTGTATTCCTGTGCCAGAAAGGGGGGGGTTACACACTTTATACATATTTCCAGTTCAGGGGGGAAATCATTAATGTTGGGGAACACTCCACCCAGGAGCACTGGTGAGTGAACTTCCAAAATCTGCCAGGTGTGGGAAGCTGCAGAACCAAATTGTGCTTTCTCTTCCCTGTCGCTGCCTTTGGTGAACACAACTCACCCCTCAACCACTCAAATCTCAGCTTGGGAGTCACCTCACACCTGAAACATCTCCAGATTCCCTTATTTCCTTGGGAGATGGGCACGGATCTCTGTTCCAAACTGTTCTACGAGCAAGCACCTCCCAGCCTAAGTTTTCCAATTCAAAGGCACAACTTATTTCCTTGGGAGATGGGCACGGATCTCTGTTCCAAACTGTTCTACGAGCAAGCACCTCCCAGCCTAAGTTTTCCAATTCAAAGGCACAACCCTAATCCTGGCAACGTTTGTCACTCTACAACCAGCACTATTTGTCACCTTACCCATTCCCAAGGTCCCCAGCACGTGTTCAGGGGACGTTCCTGTGCATCTGCACTGCAACTGTGCTTCACTTGGGACAAGATCCCTTTTTCCCCCTCCAGTGTTGCCAAATTCTCCCATTAAACACCACACTCTGTGCCATCAATGCCACCAACGCTGTCACCACGTTGCCAGGAGCAGGATGAGCCCAAGAGCAGTGAGACCCCAAAAACTGCCCAGGGATGAGCAGCAGGACACCAGCTCCCAGAGAAAACACAGAGGGATCATTTTTCGTGCCCCCAACCTCCAGTTTAGCATTTCCATGTGTTTTCCCACCTCCACCAGAGCTGGTCCCAATGCCAGAGGGGCTGGTTCCTGCCCTGCTGTATTTTGGCAGCTCCCCAGGGAATTCTTTCCCAGTCCATTTTCCTGCCTTACTGGTAAAATGGAAAGACATAGGGGGGGCTGCATATCTTTAAAGCATTTTTTAAACCCGTAGGGCTTTCAAAAACAGGGAGGAAAGGCAGAAAAAGCAAGCAAAAGAATGTAAAAATGCAATTGAATATCTGGAGGCGGCTCAGAAAATGCATCTTTAAATACATTAAGAACATTTCCTGACGGTGCCACGAGCTCAGCTTTGCCACAAAGTCTCTTTGCTGCTTTTTTCCTTCTCTGCATCCCTGAAAAACACATGGACATGGGAAGTGTTGGCCCCCCAGCCAAACATCTCCAGATTCCCAGGGACTTTGCAGCCCTAAGGGGACAGGCTGGGAATTGGGAGGAAATACTCCTTGAATAGAGGGGATATTTTCTTTTTTTATTCCTTTTTTTTTTTTTTTTTTTTTGGGAGACTGTCCTAGGAAACTCCACCTTTACAGCGATTTCTTTCTGGAATTAAACCAGCTAAAACCTGAAGATTGAGCTTTCTGTGAGACATCCTAAGGACTGAAGGGCAAATCAATCAGCACGTGGGTCCTACTGAACTCTTTTGATGAGGCACCCCCTTCATAACAGCTACCAATATTGTATTTAAATCGTATATATTGACAAAATGTAATCTACCTCTGTAAGCATTGTGCCATTCAACAGTACTACTATTAGATTTATATACCACGGTTTAAATTACATCCATTTCATGAATGGTCAAAGGCTAAAACTCAAGTGCCTAAGTGCCAAAAATACAGCCTTACTGGAATGAGTACAATTTACAAATACAATAATTACATTTTAAAACCATTAACAATGTTACATCTAGAAGTAAATACTGGAGGACTGGTCAAGACGGTGTTTTTTCCAAGGAAAAAAAAAAAATAAATGCTGAAAGTCGTCGCCACTTCCAACAGAAATGTCCCGAGGGCAGGATTGAGTTCGTTTTCCTTAAATTGCAATTAAAACCCGTTCCACGCACAGCAGTCCTGCGGTGTTTTCCATTGTGTTTTCCACCGATTTGCATAAACTTCCATCAGTTATCGGCCAAGTATTTACCTGGAAATGGGATCAGAAATCAGCTGGGGGGAAGGAGAAACCCCAATTCCCAGGGGGTGGCTGCCCACCCTACACCAGCCTTAATGCCATGGGGTATATGGGAAAATCCCTGTATTTCTGGGCAGAAAATGCAATATATGGAAAAAATCCCTTTATTTCTCTGTAGCAAAGCAACACATGGAAAAAAATCCCTTTATTTCTGTGTAGAAAATGCAACATATGGGAAAATCCCTGTATTTCTTTGCAGCAATATATGGGAAAATCCCTGTATTTCTGTGCAGCAATATATGGGAAAAAATCCCTGTATTTCTGTGTAGAAAATGCAATATATGGGAAATCCCAGTATTTCTGTGCAGAAAATTCAATATATGGGGAAAATCCTTGTATTTCTGAGCAGAAAATGCAATATATGGGAAAATCCCTGTATTTCTCTGCAGCAATATATGGGAAAATCCCTGTATTTCTGTGCAGAAAATGCAATATATGGGAAAATCCCTGCATTTCTGTGCAGAAAATGCAATATATGGGAAAATCCCTGTGTTTCTCTGCAGCAATGCAATATATGGGAAAATCCCTGTGTTTCTCTGCAGCAATGCAATATATGGGAAAATCCCTGTGTTTCTGTGCAGAAAATGCAATATATGGGAAAATCCCTGTGTTTCTCTGCAGCAATGCAATATATGGGAAAATCCCTGTGTTTCTCTGCAGCAATACATAGAAAAATCCCTTTATTTCTGTGCAGCAATACATGGGAAAATCCCTGTATTTCTCTGCAGCAATGCAATAGATGGGAAAATCCCTGTATTTCTGTGCAGTAATACATGGGAAAATCCCTGTATTTCTGTGCAGAAAATGCAATATATGGGAAAATCCCTGTATTTCCCTGCAGCAATGCAATGCATGGAAAAATCCCTGTATTTCTCTGCAGCAGTGCAATATATGGGAAAATCCCTGTTTTTTTGTGCAGCCATGCAATATATGGGAAAAATCCCTTTATTTCTCTGCAGCAATGCAATACATGGAAAATTCTGTGCAGCAATGCAATATATGGAAAAAAAATCCCTGTATTTCTCTGCAGCAATGCAATATATGGGAAAATCCCTGTATTGCTGTACAGCAATACAGGAAAAATGCATGGAAAAATCCCTTTATTTCTCTGCAGTGAGGCAAAAGCTCTCCCTGGAGATCCCAAACCTTGCCTTCCATGCAGCAACCTCCAAGATCCCACCAAATTCCATGTTGCTCCCAGGACCAGCAGCAACATTTACCTCCCTCCACGCATCTGCTGCCCCTTGTCCCCAACCAGCCCCATCACACCGAGCAAGAACTCTGGGCTTGAGCAAACCCCCAAACACAAGCAGGAGCATTCCCACCACGACCAGAGGGGACCTTCAGGGACACCACCAGCACCTCCAGAGGAGAACCCACCTGCAGCAAACCTCTTCTTGATGAGGGAGAAGCGGTAGCCGGCGCCCACGAGCTCGATGTCGCAGCTGGACAGGGTGCTGCCCTCGCTGGTGAACTGCACAGCCAGAGGGGCAGGGCTGCTGGGACCCTCGGACAGCTGGAACCTCGCCAGGAGGGACCCCACACCTGCAAGGGGACACCACAGGGGACACTGAGCCGGCAAAGCTCCCCCCTCGTGTCCCTCTTGTGTGTTCAGCACAAGGTGGGAAAGATATTGGGCCATCACATCAGAGAGTGTCCATACAGGGCAAAGGAGGTGGGGAAGGGTGTGAGGACACTGAGGGCACTTGGGGTGTTCAGCTGGAGAAGAGGACACTGAGGGGACACCTCATGGCAGGGACACCTTCCTGGGGAGGGGCAGGCTCTGATCTCTGCTCTGTGGGGACAGGGACAGCACCCAGGGAATGGCTGGGGCTGTGCCAGGGCAGGGGCAATCTCAGGGAAAGGCTCTTCTTTCCCCAGAGGGTGGTGGGCACTGCCCAGGCTGCCCAGGGCAGTGGGCACAGCCCCAAGGCTGCCAGAGCTGCAGGAGGGGTTGGATGATGCTCTGGGACACAGGGGGTGACTCCTGGGGATGGGGCTGGGCAGGGCTGGGGGTTGGACTGGATGGTCCTGGTGGGTCCTTCCAGCTCAGCATATCCTGGGATTCTGTGAGATGCCCAATAAACCACAAGCAAAACCCACTCCTGTGGTGCTCCCCAGCCCTCCAGGATGGGTGGCAAACCCTGCTAATCCCCCCAGCAGAATTTGACCTTTCAGACACCCCAGCAATACAGAGCAGCTGAACATGTGGTTTACACATGGAGAAGCCACTCAAGGGACACTGTGGTCACCTCAAGGGGGATGCAATGCAGGAATTCACCCTTCAAATACAGGGGGTCAACAGACAAAGGGCTTGGCTAACCACCCCACCCAAACCTGGTGTGTTAATACCCTCCTATGATGCCAAGGCAGTTGGCAAAGCAGCTTCAGTGGCACGTAGCCCTGCTTTTCTAAGCTCTGCTTTAAATAGCATTCTCCCCAGCAAGCCCCAGCAGGATTCTGTGTGTCTGGGCTCGAGAAACGGGTCAGCGTCTCATTGAAGGGCTCCCAGTTAATAACATGCATATTTGCAGGATTACCTCCGTTTTCTGACTTCTGAGAGATATCAGGGATCTTCCACAATATCCTTTGCTGCTCAGCGTTCCTAAAAACACAGGAAGAAGAGCATTTCTGTAGGAAACAAGAAACTGCCAAGGAATCATCTGAATTTTGCTAAAAGCTGTGTGGGCTGAGGGTGGTGGGAGGGGAACTGCTCTGGTGCTACTCTCTGTATCTGCAGGTCTGGGAGGCTGGATTTGTGGGTCTGGCAGTGCTGGGTTGCTGGTTGGACTCAATGGTCTTATTAAGCTTTTCCAACCAATATAATTTTATGATTGTATGAGCTGAGCAGGAAAATGCTGGGTTTGGCTTGCAGGTGAGGGATGGGCAAGAGGCAGTGCTGTGCCCTGCTGGAAATGTTCATGCCAGTGCCCATGGCAGCAACAGCCCTGTGCCCCTCCATAGGATCACAGAATCCCAGACTGGTTTGGCTGGAGGGGACATTAAAACTCATGTCATTTCAAACCCCTGCCATGGGCAGGGACACCTTCCCCTAGCCCAGGTTGCTCCAAGCCCCATCCAAACTGGTCTTGGACACCTCCAGGGGCAGCCACAGCTTCTCTGGGCAAGTGTGCCTATGGCAGTGATGACCCTCTGAGCCCTAGAAAAAGCAGCCAAAACACAAGATAAGGGCTGATACTCTACTGCTCACACACATGTTCAACTCTGACTGGAAATGGCAAGAAAAAAAATAAATCAGAGCGTGGTTGCAGCCTTCCTCCTGCAGGTTTGGGTTCCCAGAGTGCCCCCAACTCCCACCCACAGCCCTCCTGAGGCAGCTCCTGCAGTTCTAGGCAGCAGAGAGAGGGAAGGAGCTCTTTGCCAGGCGAGCAATCCCTACCAGACAGCGGGAGGAAGCACAGCTTGAAGTTTGGTTACTCCTCCGTCGACGGGGACGAGGAACTGGACGTTGTTTAGGGCGACCGGGGTGGTCATTGCCTCTGTATTGTATTTGTAGTCGATGCGGAGGTCAGTGCTTGCAGGGTCACACCGCCAGCTCACTGCAAGGTTTAATGGAGTAGACTGAATACCCTGGGCAGATACCTTCCAAAATGACAGAAAAAACATTTAGTTTCCGTCGGGCTGGAGGGAGAAATCCCGTTTTTTTACGGACGCGCTCGTCGCATTCGGTCCTAGAAGAGGCAGTGCCTTCTGTTTCCCACTGAAATGGAGTCCTGGCCCCAAATCTGTACAGTCTAGTGCCACAAGAAGGGACTAGAAGGACTACATGCCCCCACCTCATGTTAGCTCCACTCTGCACTAGGGAAACACCGTCTTTAATGTCTCTAATTCAGCACACATTTTTTATTTTTGGCACGGTTTTGTCTTACAAAAAACCCCTACCTGGTATTTCAGCATATCCACATTGTAATAGGTGGCTTGCGGTTTCTGTTCCGATACCTTCTTTAGGTGAGTCATCAGATTTGGCATGTTGACCCAGAACTCCTTGGAGTTGGCGTCACTCTGCACGCTGTCACTGCACAGAGGGAGAATTAACCCTTTGCAGAACCTGCCTTAGAAGGAGAAAGCTGTTCCACAAGGCACATGGGACAGCAGCCACCAGTTGGGACCACACTCCATCCCACATCTCCAGCTTGCCCTCAGCTGCCCCCAGGGAGGCACAGCAGATGCAGCCCCCAGCTCAACTCATTTTGCAAAGAGGAGGTTTAATGAGCAGAGCAAAGGCCAAGCCAAGCACTTGGCTCCTCACTGATGTTCTCCTGCCTGGAGAGGGGCTGCACTCAGTGGGAATGCTCTGGAAAATACAGAGCTCAGGAGTTCAACACAGCCAAGTGCAGGTCCTGCATGTGGGTCAGGGCAATCCCAGCACAACCACAGGCTGAGGGGAGAATGGACTGGGAGCAGCCCCAAGGAGAAGGAGGAGAGGGTGGGTGTTGGTGGTGAGAAGCTCAACATGGCCTGGCCAGAAACCCTTCGTGCCCTGGGCTGATCCCACAGTGTGGGAAGAAGGTGAGAGGGGGGGATTCTGCCCCTCTGGCCCACTCAGGTGAGACCCCACCTGCAGAGCTGCTTCCAGCCCTGGGGAACATCAGAAGAAGAGACCTTAGAGCCCCTTCCAATCCCCAAAGGGGCTCCAGGAATACTGGAAAGGGACTCAGGACAAGGGAGAATGGCTTCCCACTGCCAGAGGGCAGGGATAGATGGGATATTGGATGGAATTCTTCCTTGTGAGGGTGGGCACGCCCTGGCACAGGTTGGGCAGAGAAGCTGTGGCTGCCCCTGGATCCCTGGAAGTGTCCAAGGCCAGGTTGGACAGGGCTTGGAGCACCCTGGGACAGTGGAAGGTGTCCCTGCCCATGGCAGGGGTGGCACTGGATGGGCTTTAAGGTCTCTCCAACCCAAACCATTCTGGGATTTATGGGACTTGTGAGTTTCCTTCCCAAAATCAGGGCAGGTTCCTGCAAAGTCCCCTGGTTTTCTGGAAAGCCACCTCCCTTTGGGACGCTGGTGAGGTGGGTCCTTACCAGCAGAGGAGCTGGGGGTTTGGCAGGACGTGCTCCAGCCTGTTGTAGTTCAGCACACGGAAGGTGAGCACGGCCGGGCTGGGGTTGTTGGCAAAGTGTCGGGTGATGCCCGCTGGGAACGACAGCACCATCTCCCCCGTGATCTTCACGATGCACCTGCAGGGCCAGACACAGAGACCGAGGGGAGAGGAAAAGGGGGCTCAAAACGGAGCAGGAAGGGGGGTTTGCACAAAGGGGGGGGTGCTGACAGCCCCCCACTTCCCCCCCGGGGTAATGAGGCTGTGGTGGTCTCAGAGCCAGCAGAAGCAGCACAAAGGCTGACAGCCTGTCAGGGATGGGATCGATGCCCATGGGACAAAGCAGGGTGTCCCAATGCTGGACCTCCACCTGGTGCAGTGCACTGACACCCCAAGAGGTCACCTCCTGCCCTTCCTCATCCCTCCAGATGCTCACCAAAGCCCCTGTCCCCATAGGGACACCCAGACCCTGTTGGATGGCACCTACTTGTTCGGGTCAGCCCCTTTGAAATACGCATTGACGGTCTCTGTGAAGGCGGCAGCGACGGGCAGGGTGTCCTGTGCCCCCATGGTGAGGGGGCTGGGCCCCCGGGACGACCCTACAAAACAGCAAACACCCCCACTTTGTACCCACAGAGAGAAACAGCCCCTCTGCCCCCAGCCCGGGGAGAGGGGCAGCTCGCCAGGAACCCCAGCCTAAATTCATGGGCAAATAATAACAACAAAAAAAAAATCCCCCAGGCTTTGGATGAGGCTTTAAAAAGGGCTTGAGATCGTGTCTCCCTCCCGTCCAAAAGCAAGCAAAGAAAATGATGGAGGAGCCCCAGGCAGGAGCAGCATGCGGGGCTGCCACAGGCAGGCTTTGCATGACAGTTTTTGCAGTTGGTCTCTGGGTCCCCAAAAAAAGGGGCTGGGGGCGTTTGTTGTCTCGTCCCCGGAGAGCTCAGGCTGCCCGTGGGAAAGGGGGATGTCAGCAGTGTCCCCCTGGTGGGGACTCCTGCAGTCCCCTCTCCTGCCCAGGGTGCCAAGCAGACACTTTGCACCCCACAGTACCCTACAGAAAACCCGAAAATCGTCAGAAATCTGATAAAAACAGGCACAACCTCCCCAGAGCAGCCGTGGCTGCCCCATCCCTGGAAGTGTCCAAGGCCAGGTTGGACAGGACTTGGAACAACCTGGGCTAGTGGAAGGTGTCCCTGCCCATGGCAGGGGTGGAACAAGATGAGCTTTAAGGTCCTTTCCATCCCAAACCAGTCTGGGATTCCATGATAGAAGAGTGGAAGAATTTGCTTGGTTCATGCTGTGCCTCCACAGACACTTGCCAGACCTTTCCATCCCACAGCCCTGCAGGATCACCTGCAGGTTTCCCTTTGCTGGCCAGGAATTCTTGTCTCCAAAAGACATTTGAGGATGAAATCATCGCTGCAAGTTCACCTCAGAAGCCCCACCTATGCTGGAAACCCTGTGATGGGCACCACTTCCCACTGCCCATGCCCACCACCAAGGGGAGAATGTGGGGAGCTGTTGGCACAGCAAAGCCCTCACCTCTTCCCCATGGAAAGTGTCCAGAGATCAGCCTGGGGTTAGTGTCAGGTCACCCACCCACTGTACAAGCTGCTGATCCTGTAGGCACCCAAAAAACCCTGGGGAGGTCACCCCCTTGCGTGGCACTGCCAGTTCAGCCTCATCTGTATCCTCCAATGCATGGCTTTTGAACCTTTTTGTTTATATCCCCTTCTGAACAGCAGGTTAAGCACAAGGATTATTCTACCCCAAACCAGGAATGCCAAAGGTCTCTGCAGGGTTACCCTACCCAGGAACCCCAACACCCTTCAGTGCCAGGGTCTGAGTCAGGCGGGTGAAAGGGGCGATGACTCCAGCCTGCAGTTGGTTTGGAACATGCAAGCACATGCCAGCTCCAGCCAAAGCTGTAGGAACTCCAGTGCCAGCCCAGGAAAGGGCAGCACCTCTGCAGGCAGCAGGGCCAGGGCAAAGCAAAGCAAAATGTGGCCTGTTCCTGATGAGCTGCTGCTCTCCTGCTTGGGCTGCCCTCCCAAATTATCCCCTCCCTTCTTTGGCTGCTGCTTCCCACCCCTGTGAGGGAATAACAGGGTTTGGGTGCAGGAAATCAGGGTGCATAACACCCCCTGGGGAAAGCACTTCAACCACATTTGGAATTTTGATATATTAATCAAAAAAACTGTGGAATTTGCCAACAAGCAGGACTCACACCTTACTGAGGCACCCGTGCATTAATGGATAAAGCCCAAGTGCTCTCCAGATGAGCCTCTCCAGTGATGGAGTTCTCCCTTCAAATCTCTAAGGTGGCCTCAAAGGGTATAAAATATTGATGCAACCACATGTCCACCTCAGTCACACATCTTCAGAGGCTCAGGGGAATAAGTGGTTCCAGCTGCAGCCTGGAATGAGGATGCTCGGGAAGCACATCTGAGTGTCCCAGCACAAGGGATGGGCAGCCAGAGCATCTCCCCCACGCACACCAGACCCACTGCCACACACACATTCATTATCCTGAGGAGCCCAGCGAGGCAGCCTGGGGGTCCCCAAGCCTTCTGCCCCTGGGGCTCCCCAAGATTTCTGCCCCTGGGGCTCCCCAAGCCTTCTGCCCCTGGGGCCACAGCCCAGGTCCATCCATCAGGATGAACATCCCACTGAAGAGTGGCTGTGTCAGCACCAGGATGTGGGAGAGCATGGGAAGCTCCCTGAACCCACAGGACACACAGAATTCCTGGCTCTGTGACAGAGGGAAGCACCACAGACTGCTGGGGTAACATATCTTACATCACTTCTGTCCATAACACCACTGCTGGGAGATCAGAGAGCCTGTTCTTGCTCCCCACAAGCTCAGCAACGACCCCCAACCAAACATGGTGGGATATTCCCCTGGTGTCCACCCAGGAATGAGGTGGACAACCCAGATGAGGTTGAAAAGCACCAATGCAGGCTGGTTATGGAGGGGGAAAACCAGAGATGACACCCAGCAGAGGAGCAGCAGGTTTATCTCCTAGGGCAGGTGAGAAGAAGGGCTTTGGCTGCTCACATGCAGTCCTTGGCCATTTAATCATTATTCCTTCAAAGAGAAATAAAATGACCTTCCACTGAGCTTAGCCTGGACCCCACACCAGAGCATGGAATGAGGGGTAGGTGTCTCCCAAACCAACACACCTTCTCCCTGATTTCCCATCTCTCATTTCCCCCCCATTCCTCTGCACATAGATGAGATTCCTGGATTCTCCAGAATAAAAGATCATCTGGGCAGGAAAAACCAGGCTGGTTTCATAGATCCCCATCCCCAGGCTCAGCTGGGCTGGGGGAATCTGAGCTCATCTGAGCAGCAACAGCAACAAAACCACCTCATTTCCATTTATCCAGCTTTGAATGAAAAACATGTGGATGGGATTGGGGTTCTCCATTCCCTCCACTCTTTGTGAACCTGCATATTCTTCTATTTATTCTCTGAAGCCATTAAGAACCTTTTACACTAAGGTTTTTACTAAAAAAGTATAATCTATTTTAAGTATTGGAATGATTTCCCAGAAACTCCAGACAAGTCCAGTTACCATGGCACACACCCACCCACAACCTGCCTTTTCAGGGGCTGCTTCAGAAGTAATTCTTAAAAACTTTTCATTTGGGGTAAATGACCTGATAATAATGGAAGAAAACAAAAATCCACTGTATGGAGGTTTGGATCCAGCCAGAAACAGTGGACTGGGTTATTAACCTTATTTTCCCCTACACAATGGTGGAAAATAAACGTGTGGAGTAAGGAAAGGTGAGTGCCAGGGATCCTGGCCACGAAAGCATCACCAAATCTTCTCATACACAAACAAACTGCCCCACGTTCGGCAAACACACGGATCTTGGCACAAAAAAACCCTCCAAATTCAGAAAGAAACTATAATTGCCTTTCTGGCCTTCCATGTCCTGAGAATTCCAGATGCCAAGCACAGCAGGTCTCCTCTCGCTTTTCTACAGGTGAGTATTGAAATCTGGGGTTTTTTTGAAGCTGGACTGAGGGATTTAGAAATAAATCAGGAAATCCAGTGAGTGGAAGTGAGATAGCTCCTTCCTGAGCCCCGAGGCAGTGCCACACCCCTGCTCCAGACCATTCACACTGCCAGAACCAAGTCCAAGAATTCCAATGCACCGTTCCCTAAAGTAACCACTCAAAACCACAAGAAAACCCCCAAAAAAGTGGATGTGCTCGCATTGCTGGTGCTGGGCTGAGCGAGGGGGAGCAGAAGCACAGAGCAGGGGGGGGTGAGTGCTGCTGGAATATTTGTGCTCTTCCTGGAGCTCTGGACAGGCAGGTGACACCTGGGAAAGGAAACCCAGGAAGGGGTTTTTGCCTGGGAACAGCAAAACTGCAAGGAGATCAGGAAGAAGCAGCTCCTCCTGGCTCTGAGCTGGGAGCTGCTGTTGGAGCGAGGACCATCAAAGCAGGGACTTTGGGTCAAGTAAAAAGGAGGAAAGGAAGGAACCAACTCCCTGGTCACCACCACTTCAATCCCTGCCTTCTGCTGCCACCTCACCACTCTCATCAGGCCGGGCTTTGGTCCATGACCCCCAGGCAGCCTGTGCTCAGGGAGCTGGCAGTGCCATCCCAGGGCACTCCACTCTTTGCTGGGAGGGACACGCTTTGGGCATCACACACAGGAACAGTGCCCTGGCATGCCCTGTGCCAGCAGCATCCTCCAGCCCACCCCAGCCCTAACTGCAGGCACCAACAGCTCCAAAGGGCTCCCTTGAGGGCTTAAAACACCTGTCCCTGCTGCAAACCAACCTCCTGCTTTTCTTTCTGCTTAACCACTCATGTTTCTGTCCTGTCTGGCACATGATGCTGCCTGGAGAACAAGCAACGAGTTTTTCCCCTCCCTGCAGCCTCCCTAACCCTTCTTCTCATCCACAGGGAGACCCCAAGACCTCCAACCAGCCACCCCAGCAGCAGAACCTGCCAAAAAAATCAGGTGGGAGGTGGAAAGGAGGCCCTGGCTTAGCAGAGAACCCATCACCCTTGGGATTTAATCAACAGCACCGTGGTCCAGCCCGAGCAGCTCGTGAGGGAGAGGAGAGAGAAGCCCTGGTTGACAGAGTCAAGTTCCTCGGCAGTGCAAGCGGTTCTGCCCTCTGGTTTTCACCACAGCCTCTGTACAGGAATACTTAGAATATTCTTTTGGCTTTTCGTTTGTTTGGGTCCGATTTTTTAAATTTTTTTTTTTAAATAAATCAACGAGGAAAGAGCTCACGGGGACGAATGGCACAAATCAAATCAAATCAAAATGGTCCTGGTTGAAACTGAGATGTCATCTAAAGTAGCCATAGCATTTGGCACGGAAAGCCGGGCTGGATGGAGGGAACCCCGGGAGTGAGAGAGAGCGAGAGCAAAGGGGAGCGAGTGGTTACCGGGGATGCTATGCACTACTTACCTTCGAAAGTCAAATAAAACTTTCCTCTGTCAAACCAAACGAGGGAAGGCTGTTCATTCTCTGTATGGCCGGGAGTTGAAGCGGGATGGGAAAGGTTAAGGAGAGGGAGAGAGAAGGACACAGTGTGAGTCACAGAGCAGGTCATTGATCTCGCTACGGGGAGGGAGGGGCGAGGCGCTGCAAGCCGAAGTTCACGTGCGGGGACGGGGCTTTAAACCCCGGGATGCGGAAAGCAAAGCTATGGAAAGCCAGATGGAAGAGTCGTTTGGCTTGGTAAGGAGTTTTGAGGGGTTTTCTCTCTTTGTTTTTTTTTTTTTGTTTGTTTTTTTTTGGCTACAGAAGAGGCTTGTCGGCTCATGCACTCGGTTAGCACGTTCTAACTGCGCTGATGGGGGCGAACATGCCGTGTCCTCCTCCTCCTCCTCGCCGTGTCCCGCCAGCGTTCCCGGCGGGATGCTCCGCACCGGGGACAGTGAAACACAGTGCTCTCGGCTGCGTTTCAGGAATAACACTTGCAGGTAACCAGACACACACACACACACAGAGCAGCGGCTGCCTAGCTGGAATCTGCCTAGCTGGAATCTTCCCTCTCCCACCGCCACCTGGACACGAGGTACTGCTGAAATAACTCGGGGTGGGGACCGGGGGGGTGTGGAATCGAGCTTTTTTGAGTTCGGGAGGTGCCAGCCTCCCACCTCCAGGTCCTTTTGGTCACTGAGAAACTGTCATGCAAGGTGCTGCGAGCGGTGGGTGCCGCTCCCAAGGCGGGGGGGTCTGGAGAGCTCTCCCTGCCAAGTACAGTACCTGCCGGCGTTTCACTGCGCCTTTCAAACGCGGGCAGTTTGTCAATAAAAGCATCATCCTCTGATAACACAAGCAGAAGAAACGCAAAGGAAAAAATAAAAAAGAAAAGGAAAAAAAAAACAAACACAAAGAATGAAAACACGGATCCCAACTGAAAACCAAGCAGCGCGTCGTATCGTCGGAGAGACGGAGAGGGGTTTAACGAGAGAAAGGAGGGAAAGGGGCACTGACACGGGAGTCACAGCTTCTTTCTTTGCCAGAAATTGGTCAGACTGACATGCAGCCACGAGGAAAGCACACCGGAGCAGCACGGAGGACACGGAAATGGAGCGATCCTTCACATGCTCTCGGACAAACTCCATCGGACTTTGTCACAGGGAACAGGAGACGGGGAGAGTGTTGGAGACGGACCCTGGAGCAAGCACAGGGCTACAGGCAGCCCCAGCTGGGTCGGGGTGTCCCAGCCCCCCCAGGACCCACAGTGGTCCCCAACCCACCCATCCCCACACACCTTCCACCTCAGTTTTTCCTCTTCCTGCAAACAAACCCAGGAATTAGAAGCACTCCCTCCTTTGCTGTGGATTTTCATGGATGCTCGCCCGGCATCGGTGCCCACCCTCACCCTGAACAAAGAGATGCTTGGACTGTCCCTGAGTGGGGCCCAAACCCACCTGCCCCTGCCTGTCCCCCATCTGGCTTTGCCCAGGACAAATCCTGGCAACACGGCACCTGCTGCTTGGTTTAGGTGGGATCTCAGGGAAAGGCTCTTCCCCCAGAGGGTGGTGGGCACTGCCCAGGCTGCCCAGGGCAGTGGGCACAGCCCCAAGGCTGCCAGAGCTGCAGGAGTTGAATCAATCATCCTGATGGCTCCCTTCCAGCTCAGGATACTCTGTAATTCAATGATTTCATTTGCAGAAGTGCAACACCTGCAATCTGGGATGCTCCTCCTGGTTGTCCCATTTGGAGCTCCTCAGAGCCCTGATTTTGGCTCCCTCACAAGGAAAGTCCCCATGGAGGGGGTGGGAGATGCTGGGGCCGCTGGCACAGCTTCTCACCCCCCAGCAGTGCCACCCCCTCTGCTCAGCGTGGGCAGCTCGTGAAAAACATCAAGCAGCAGTTTTTATTCACAAAAACACATGCATTAGAGAGAAAAAGAGATATTTAAGAGAGCCTGAGGGACCTGCTCAGCCAACAGGACCAGCCCCAGCCCCCTCACACCGCCCCTTCCCCACCCTCCATGACCATCCCTGTCCTCAGCCTGGCTGGTCCCCCCACCCAAAACTGATCCAAGGTGCCCTGTGGCTACTGTGCCCCATGCCAATCCCACTGCCATGGGTGGGGGACAGCGGGCACAGACAGAACCAACACACTGGGAATGCTCAGGGCTGGCTGCCCCTTTCTCCAGGTGTCTTTTCCAGCTACGTGTGACAGTGACCGACAGCCGGCGGACAGGTACAAGCGCCCACAACACCTCGAGAGTGAAGCAAACAACAGGATGGAGACGCAGGTCAGAGACTCAGCAAACCCACGGGGAGGTCTCGGTGCCACCAGCACCACGGGGACAGCACCTGGCACACAGCTCAGGACACCCCAGCACCTTCCAGCCAACACGTGTGGTGACGCCACCGCCCCTGAGGTGACAGCCGGTGACAAACGCCACAGCCAGGCCGGCAGCTGAGCACGCACCAAGGCCAGCCAGGCTTGGAAAGAAGAGGAAAAGGAGGAAGGTGATCCTGGAAAAGATGGAGCTGCAGGAAGCAAAGGGCCACGGGGCTGGCAGCCAGGTGGGATGGCAGGGATGGTGAGGAGGGAGCGCTGGCAGCTGGGATGGGCTTCTCAAGGAGGGGACAGAGGGGATGGAGGAGGGAGGCACAGGGGGATCTGGGGCCTGGGAGCTGCCAGCCAGACTGTATTCCCACTTCTTATCTCAGGCACCACGGCAAACCCCCTGTTTTTCAGGATGTTCCTCCAAAAAAACCCCATAGCACTTTGTTCTGCCCCAGGACATGCCAAGCGAATGGTTTGGAAGAGCCTTTTCCAAGACCCCATTTCCCACTAACACATTGAGAGAAAATGCAAAATTAAGACATCCAAAGAGATTTAAATTGTCTCCTGGATCCCAAGGTCTGGCTTCCAGCCCCCTCACCTCCAGGCACAAGCATCCCCTGCAATAAAACCTTATTTTGCCCAAATTTACAGACCATAATTACATTTTGTATTACAATTCCCCTGGTGATAACCTCAATTTTCACCAAATGCCCGTTTCCCAAAATGTTTGGAGCTTCCCCAAAGCTTTCCTAACAGCATCATCCCCCCTCAAATCCCATTTTTACATTTAAAAACCCCAATGAAAACTAACGACTATGAACCCAAAGAACAATCTAGCAAACAACAAGGCTCCAGGAATCATTTCAGGAGGTAGGAAAGGTGAAAGAAGAGCAGAGCTGTGTGTTTTTACCAACGGTGGGAGTGGTGGCTGCACTCAGGGAATTGGTGGAAGAGATGGAAGAAGTACTTTCAGCACGGGCTAAAGGTGCAATCGGAGGAGGGCTGGAGGAGTGGATAGGAGGGCTAAAAGGCCTGGACTGCAGAGAAACACAAAATAACACGAGGTTAAAGAAAACAGGCACAGAAATATTTGCATCAAACAAATGAGCTTTTCCCTCAGGAAAACCCAGCCAGCCACTCTGCTGGCACCTAGGGGAGTAAAGGGAATTACTTTAGTTCTTTTAGTACTTTGGTCTGGACCTAGGAAAATGGGAGATGATTCCCACCATCACACGGGTCTGGGTGTTTGAAGTCCCCATTTTTTTGAGGATAGGAGCTCCAGAGGCTGTGGGATGGGTGGAATGAGCTCAGCATCAGGAAGGGAGCAATGCCCACCACGTGCCAGCTCACCAGGTCCTTACGAATGCTTTAGGGAGCTTTTTATACCCAAACCATCAATCCAAAAACTCTCCCAACCCGCCTGGGGTGGCAGCAAAGAATGGGACCCCCCAAAGATTGCTGCATCCCTTCAAGCCAGCTGGAGCCACCCTGCTTCACCCCCAAACCCTTCCCATGGGCACACTCCTGTCTCAACCCGCTCTCTGCCTGTGCCACATCTGCAGACCACAGTTTGCCAGCACTTGGCATCTCCAGGCTGGCAGAGCACGGGCACTTACAGCCCTTCCCATGTGGAATTTACCTCAGTGGAAAATCCTAGAAAACCCAAACCCCCCACTGGGTCACTCAGCTCTGTGTCAGCACTAGAAATGCCACCCGCCCCC
>WBMV01003552.1:95747-125865 GCA_013396655.1 Campylorhamphus procurvoides | reverse complement strand
TCCAGACATCACCTGGCACAGGGAGCCTAGAGAAGATGCCCCTGGATCCCTGGAAGTGTCCAAGGCCAGGTTGGAAGAGGTTTGGAGCAACCTGGAATAGCAGAAGGTGTCCCTGCCCATGGCAGGGGTGGCACTGGATGGGCTTTAAGATCCCTCCCAACCCAAACCATTCTGGAATTCCATGATCTCCTACTCCACCTCTCTCTTCCAGGATGGATGTGATGCCAGCAGGGCTTTGCAGAGGAGACAAGCCCAGGACAAGGGCCTGGCAGCCAAGCATGGAACTCCTGGGGATGCAGAAGTCCTCCAGGCAGCTCCTGCCCAAGGCCCTGGTGCTTTCCTGGATGGTGAGGGCAGTGCCACGTGCCAGGATCCTGCTGGGATCCGGAGAGTTGGGAGCGACCCCGTTCCCCTCCCCATCTGCACTCCTTGGCTCCACACCCCGGATTTTGGATCCCCATGTGGGAAAACAGGGTGGATCCTTCTGTCCAGCCTGGCACGGGGCTTTTCCCTGAGCATGTCCAGGGAGGAACCAGTTCCAGCCCAGGCTGAGCTCTGCCAGGGACAGGGATCATCCCACGGCGTGGCACGGTGCCCCAAAAGCACCCCAAGGCTTCAGATCACACCCCACAGGCATCCCTCCTCCCAAAATCCTTCCCTAAATTACAAAAAGCACCCCAAGGCTTCAGCTCACACCCCACAGNTACAAAAAGCACCCCAAGCCTTCAGATCACACCCCACAGGTATCCCTGCTCCCAAAACCCTTCCCTAAATTACAAAAAACACCCCAAGCCTTCAGATCACACCCCACAGGTATCCCTGCTCCCAAAATCCTTCCCTAAATTCCAACAATTCCTAAATTTCCTGAATTCCAACAATCCCCCCCACCTCAGTAAGAAAAGCACTGCAGAAGAGAAGAGATAAAAATCCTATTTAGCAAAATGCCCATTCTGTGGGGATTTGGGTTTCCTGGAGAAGGGGAAGGACCCCTTAAATAAGTTCTTAGTCCTTTCCTTATCCTGCTTTATTTAAAACATTGCACTTTTGCCCCCTCTCCCCCCAAAAATAGCAGCATCACCTACATCACAGACACACACACGTGCAACAAAACGCTGGGGTCATCACTCTGCAACCCCCAAATTTGCTTGGTTTCACCATAAATTATCCCTATATTTAGTATAATTATCCTGCAATCGTTATTTGCCTATTTGGCAAATAATTGCCAGCCTCCAACTCTCCCATTTTGCTGCATTTGCTGCTTTATTATTATTGTTTTAATTGTTGGGTTTGGTTTTCCCCTTTTTTTCTGCACTCCTCAAAGCATCCAACTGCAATTTCTTACCCTTGAATGCCACCAGACAGAAAAGGAAGAATAAAATACACTGATTTTTTTTCCATCTTTGCTTCGGGCTTGAGATTCATTCACACTTTGGGATACAGGTTATTTATAAATCATGGGAAGCTTTGTCTGAAAAGACATTAAAGCCCACACTAAAAACCACTGAAAGATCAAAATCTGATCTTTTTCAGGGATGGACAGATTGGGTTGAGACAACAGAAAACTTAACGAGTCTTAAGAAAAAAAAGTGGTATTTTGACCAGGAGGGACTCAGGAGAGATGACCTTTCCTTCTTAGGGTGAGAAATGTCCCTCTGACATCCCATGGCAGTGCCAAAAACCCCACAAATACTTTCCAGATATAAGACCCTTCTGGATTTATATCCTGCATGCTGTTAAAAAAAAATGAGGAAAAGGGCATCTCCTGATCTCAATTGTCCACCCCAAACCTCCCCTGATTAACTCAGCCATTCCCTTGGGTTTTTTAATGTTTAGATGTTTCACTTGAGAGCTTATATTTACTTACAATATGGGATCAACCCAAAACATGATGTAAAACCCCAACAGTGTGATGGGAATATACACAGTTCATACATATCACTTCCAGAAATTTCTAAAAGCATTCATAAGCCCACATTATAACTTTCTCTTTTCTTCTTCCATAATTTAGCTGGGAAATTCTTGTGCCCTCTGAACAAACCCATTTTCATCATCTACCTCCTAATCCAGGTCCCAGATCCCAGCAAAAAAATCTGCATTTTAACATCCCATTCCCTTTGTTTTGTGTTGCAGGAGGGGGGAAAAAATAACATTAAACTGGTTGGAATGTGAAACTCTCCTGCTCAAGTAGCCAGAGATCATCCAAAGTGTCCTCTCACCCAGGCAAGGCAAGAACCTCCACCACAACATTCCATGGAGCTCCAGCATGGAAGGAACATCTCTCCATATGCTTGGGATGACCAACACTGCTCTTGGACTTGCAGAGGAGAGGGAAGAACAAAGGACTCACCACGGGGGATGGAGAAAGTGCAATGTTGCCTACGGAGGCCTTCAGCTCGTCCACGGTGGCCGCGCTCCTCAGGACATCCTTGGCCTGCAGGGGCTTGATCTTGATGTTGAACTTCTTGTGCGCCTCCTCCTCCTCCTCAGACTCGCTGGAGGAGTAGAAGTGCTTTCCTTTGGTAGGTAGGGCACAGTTAAAGAAGGTTTCCTTCTGCTCCTTGGCCACTCCAAGGGTCCAACCTCTCTGGAGAGCAGAAGTCAGGTGTTGCCCAAATGCCCCAAGGCGGGAGTGAACCCTCCTGCTGTGCCCATCACTGGGCACACTCATCCCTAGGTGGGCAGAGGACGTGGCACTGGTGTCCACAGGGATCATTCCAGCCCTGGTTTAGCCCACAGGGAGTTTGTACCCATGTTTGGATAGAATCATTCATAGATGATTCATATGAATTCATATGAATCATCATAGAATCATTCATGGAATCATTTAGGTGGGACAAGCCCTCTCAGACCATCAAGTTCAGTCATCCCCCAGCACTGCCAAGGCCACCACTGACCATGTCCCCAAGTGCCACATCCACAGGGCTTTTCAATCCCTCCAGGGATGGGGATCCACCCCTACCCTGTGCCAGGGATGGACAATCCTTTCCAGGAAGGAATTTGCCCAATATCCCACCTGCCCCTCCCCTGGCACAGTTTGAGGTCATTTCCCCTTGTCCTGTCCCTGTTCCCTGAGAGCAGAGCCTGATCCCCACCCTGCCTCCTGTCAGGGACTTGGAGAGAGCCAGAAGGTCCCCCCTGAGCCCCCTTTTCTCCAGGATAATGATGGACACCACATCTTCCATGGGGCATCCCACTGGGATGTCCCACACTCCTCACACCTCCTCATTTCATAGCAGAGGATCAAAGGCAATTAAAAATCACCTTCTGTTCTGCTCTAATACCTCAGGTAATTCCCTCTGGAATTTAGTTTTAGCTGTTGGAATGACACCTCAAAAGGAAAGTGGAGGAAATAAATAAAGATAAATAACAATATTGAAATAAAAATAGCCTGTCTCTGCCCAGCTCATCTTTCTGTAACACAAGAGGCAAAGCTGACAATAAAGGATATAGCCTGGTTCCTCAGGTCGGATGCTGTATCCCTCCTCATCGAGCTCAGGTGAATTCTGAGTGGGAATACAGAATTTGGAAGGTTAATTCTGTCCCTGAGAAGTTGGAGCAGCTCTTTCCTCCTGTGGGAAGCGACACCCAGCAAAACCCAAACCCCTGGGGGCTACACAGAGCAAAGGCAAGGCCTTCAGATACCACAATCAACTCTGCAGTGCTCAAATTCTGCAGGAAAACATCTTTAATTCTTGGTTATAACCCAAATTTTTCTCTGGATAAACCACAACATCCTGTGGGCCAGGACAGAGAGCACCAGAGCCACCTCATTTCAGGGCAGTGTTATACAACCTGATTGACCTGCAGATGTGAAATGCAAATCTGAGCACGACAGACACCCAAACATCACCCAAAAAGCCCCAACCCAGGGTGTGGGGACAGCCTGGGGCCCACCCTGGGGTGCTGAGCAGAGGGGAAGCTCCATGGGACACTCACATATCTGTCCCAGTCGATTTCTGCATAAAATCCATTCGGGGCTCCATTGGTCTTCTTCTGCAACACATTGGAAAAGAACATTGGAAACAAAAGGACATCATAACTTGTCATTGTGCCCTTGGCATGGCTGGGATGCCACGGTGGAACATCCACATGAGTGAGACACAACAGCATTCCCCATTCCTGGAAGGTCTCCCACACCAGAGAGATGAAAGGGGTTGGGTTTTTTTGAACATCCATCAGCTGTAAATGCAACATTTCTTAAGCAAAAGCAATGAAATGGTTGTTTCTCCACATGCTCAGATGTTCCAGCCCATGGGACCTCTCAGACAGAGGTAACACCACAACTTACTGGGAGAAAAACACCTTCCCCAGGAAGGGGGAATCCCAAAAAGGGTTTGGATTCTGTTCTCCAGCATGTCAGGGGTTAATGCCGAGGTGGAGAAGTGTCTGATGAGGTGTTAGTGCATGTCATGACACACCAACAAACACACAGGTTATTGCTGCTTTACACTGAGGGAACCTGGTTTGGAAGGAGGCTTTGGGCACCCACCACCTGTGGGACCCTTTTTTGGGTGCCCAGAGCAAATCAGCAACCACCCACAGCTCCCAGCAAGCAGCACTGGGGACCCACCTCAGGCTGGGCTCAGGTTTGGACACCTCAATTGGATAACCCAGTTCCCTGGAGGTGCCAGAGGGGACATCCCCAGCCCAGCACCCTGCCCAGGGTGTGACACAATGCACTGACCCGGGGCTGGATCCACCACCCTCACTCTCCATATCAAACCCACCTCTCTGAGATGCTGCCCAAGGAGGGAGCAGCTTCCTCAGGGGCTCAAGGGTGGAAAAACATCCCCTGGATCCTTTTCTGTGGATGCTGTTGCTGCCCAAGGATAGACCACCCTCCTTGGGAGCACCCTCTGGATCCTATTCCAAGACACTCCTGCTTTCCCCCATCCATTTCCACACACATCCTGGCTGAACCTAAAGCCTATTCCCCTTATATTCTGCATTTCAGACCAAGGAGAATTCACTGTTTTCCCTTTGAACAGGGNTTATTGGGGGTTCTATTCAGCAGTTGGAGGATTTGCCTCCTGGCCACTTCAGTGGCTGCAAACATCATGGGGAGAACATGTTTTGGGGGGAAAAATTAAATATAATGTCTCCATCTCCAGTCCCTCTGCCTCAAATAGATTCAGTAGTTTTATTATACCCCCAAAAAAATTGCTTTTCTGCATCTTTCAGTTTGCTGGAGCACTGGAGACCCCACCCTGCACCCCCTCTGACAACAAACCTCCTGGAAAACAAGAGGAGAAGCCCCAGGGTGCCTGAGCTCACCTGAGCCACACCTGGCTAGGAAAAGCTGCCCACGGCATTTCTGTGACAGAGGGAACATCTCTGGGCTGTTCCTAGAGCCATTTAGGCTGGAAAAGCCCTCCCAGCCCACAGTGCCCACCCTGTGCCCAATGCCCACCTTGTCACTGAGTGCCACCCCAGTCCTGCCTTGGGCACCTTCAGGGCTGGGCATTCCAACCCTCCCTGGGCAGCCCTTTCCAATATCTAATCAACCTTTCCAGGAAAAAAATTCCTCCTGATGTCCAAGCTGACCCTCCCCAGCCCTGCTGAACCTGTTCATGTTCTTTATTCATTTATCACTGCTGAATAGAGCCCTGGCTGAAGTGCTGTCTGAGCTGCTGACTCATTTTTTTAATCTCTAGTTCTTAACAAGTTTGCAGACACAGGGCAAGCCTAAAGCCAAGGATTTGGGGTCAGGTGGGGACCAAAAGGGATCTCTTGGAAGGAGCAGCTTGGCACTTTGATTTCTGTATTTTGCTGAGCCTCCCAAGGGGCTCGTTTTTATTTTAAGGTGAGATTTTAACATCATTTGCTCAAGAAACAAAGTCCCAGTCTACACCAATCTACTTATATACACCAATCTACCCAGTCTACTTATAATTAAAGGAGACAGGATGCCCCTACTACCCAGATCTAGCAGGGGCATTTTTGCCTAACCCCAGGAATAAAAGCAGCAATAATTTAAAGAAACAAAACCTCAAGTATCTCCTTGTTTGCAGGTTAATATCGAAAACAAAAATAGATCTTGGAAACAGCTGCTCTGGCAATTTCCCCTTAACTCCTCACACGGCAAATCTGCCCCAAGCCAATTAGCAGGAGTGGAAAGGAGGATGAGGAGCTGGGGGAGGTTTAGCAGGACACCTGGTCCCTCTGCCCCTGGGGCTCCTCGGGTCTCTGGATTGTTATTTAATTCCTGTTCATTTTGTAGGAAACCTGGAATAGGTCATTGTTTTAAGCAGACCACCTCGCTGGAATTTGTTTTCTATATTAAACCGAAACGAGGAGACTGTTGATGAAATGCTGGTGGGGGTGGGTGGGGGAAAGGGCCACAAGAGGAGCAGGATCCGGGCAATACTTACGATGCCATCCCTGTCTGGTGACCCCCTGCAAGGAACAGAAAGAAACAGAGCCGTGTTAGTGCCCAAACCACACCAATTCACTTCTGGAAATGATGTTCTTAAGGAATCCACAGCAGTAATGGTTGTAATTATGAAATTATCCACGAACCTGAATTAACTTAATTAATTTCACACGCCCCTCGTGAAACCCACCCAATGGTCTCAAATCCATTGTCCTCTCATTATCAGCTGATGAGTTTTATGTTTATTAGTGATAAAGTGCTCCTGCTGATGGTCTGTCCTGACCGGGGAATAGGGCTGGCTCTTGCACCCACCCCTTGGCCACATCCCTACTCCAGCTCCACATCCTTTTGGGGAAGACAAATCCATTCTAGAGCAATTTCGAGATTTTTCTTCTGCCAGAAGGACAGTCACTTGTCTTCAGACTGGTTCTGAGAGGCTCCTCAGGGCTCCTTAATCCCCGAGCGATTAGGGGATTTGGGCTCGCTCACGGCAGCTCCGCAGCCGCATTTCGACACCGCCCGGGGATGCCAAGTTATTTAGCGAAGCCAAATGTTTGTGGAACCCAGACGGGCTCCTGCACCTCCCACACACTCCCGGGTTTTATGTAGTGCCAGGGATTTGCCACCAGATCGTGCCTGACTCAGGACATCGTGGAAACCCCGCCGGGAGCTGTTTGGTTTAACAGGGAGCAACACCCTCCCCTTGGACTTCTTCAATTCAGGCGTATCTACCTCCCATCTCCTCCTTCATCTCTTTGCACAAAAACCTCTGGAATTCTCTGGAAGCAGCAAAAATCCCCGCTGCTTCTGTGTTTCCTCCCCACGTAGGGGATGTCACCTCCTGGAATTGCTGTGGGGACCCTCCCCAGACAGAGGGAACGTGTAGAAGGTCCTTCCCCACCGCATCCCACACCCCACCAGGGTCGGGCAGCAGCTCCAGAGACCCCCCCAAATAAATGCCCACCACTAGGACCTGGGGATGTGGTGCCAGGGGGTGTACCAGAGCCCCCCATGCCCCTGCCAGCTCCAGTGGGGGATTTGGAGAGCGCCCGGGGCTCTGACCGCTCCGCGACCCCGCGCTAATCAGTGCGGCCGCTAATTTACTAATTGCGGTGTCCTCCGCAGCGGCCGCTCCGCGAACCCGCCCCGGTATTCCCGATCCCTGTGCCACCGGTTCCCTCGCATCCCACTCCCCCTTCTCGTGGAAAAAATCAAAGCAGGCTGATTAATTCCCATCCTTTGGGTAAGTTATAGGGGAACTCATACGTGGCTGGAGCTTCTGGTTGTCCCACAGCCTGGCTGATGGATGGATGCCACCACTCTTGGTGACAAGCCATGGTCTGTCATCAGGAAAACAGCTTGGTCCTCCACGTGTCCCCTCTTTCTAGGCTCCTCTTTGCAGCAGACAAAGCCCTGCCCTGAGCTCAGCACGGCCAGGCCTGCAGAGCACAGCCCTTTGCACAGGAAACCTCCAAACCAAGCCATAAAACCTCCCAGGAAAACAAATCCAAACGAAATAAAAGCAAAAAGACCCTCAGAGCTCCTGCTGTGCCAGACATTCAGCAAGTGTAGGATGCTGCATGTGCAGCAGGAGGGGCTTCCTGCTCTGTCCCCAACACGGGCTCCTCTGTCACACTGCTTTGGGACATCCACCCCTGAGCCACAGCAGGTGAGGCTGAGAATCACAGAGACTGGAAAAACCCACCAAGTCCCACTGCCAAGGTCACCACTGACCATGTCCCCAAGTGCCACATCCACAGGGCTTTGAAATCCCTCCAGGGATGGGGATCCACCCCTGTCCATGCCTGACAGACCTCTCCATGAAGACATTTTCCTTAATATCCAACCTAATTCTCTTCTGATCCAAAAGGAGACCATACCCTCTCTCCTGTCCCTGTTCCCTGGGAGCAGAGCCCGACCCCCCCCAGCTCCCCCCTCCTGGCAGGGACTTGCAGAGCCAGAAGGTCCCCCCTGAGCCTCCTTTTCTCCAGGCTGAGCCCCCCCAGCTCCCTCAGCCCCTTCTTGGACTGGGCTCAACACCCCACCACAGTTCTGCACGCACCCACAGCATCCCTGCCAGATTTATGAAGGTCCCTCCTGCCAGATGTTTTCCTGGAAAAGCAGATCCTCTCCCAGAGCAGATCCAAAGCAGCTTCTGCTCCACCAGCCCCTCATCCCAAGCCTGCCCATCCACACAGCTCCTCCCCACCACAGCCCCGCTTCCTGCACAAGCATCTGCTTAAACCGAATTTGCATCTCTAAAGAGCTCGGCAGATGAGCAAATCGGTAGTTGGGGCAGAGATTAATCTGCTGCAGCTCCCGGAGGAGTCATTTCCCTCTGATCACCACAAATCACATGCGTGTGAGAACCTGCTTGATCATCTCTGCAGCGACACGAGGAGACCCCCAAGCTGTTGGCCACTGGAGGTACAAGGGGAAGCAGCTTCAATGCCTTTATTATTAAACACATGATCTAATAAGTGCCCAGGATGCCCCAGCTTCCTGCCCTGGCACAGTGGCACCCACTCCTCCCTGGCATCATTACCCATTCATGTGGTTTCTATCTCATCTACTCACGTGGAATCAGTGTCCTTTTCTTTCTTGCGTATACCAAAGGCCTTCCTGGTACGTTTTTTCAATCCTGTGGGCATAAGGAACGCAAATAAAAATGCAATATTAATATAACCCTTCAAGTAAACCCTCCAAAAGGTTCCTTATTCCCTTGCTGGCTGGAACCCATGAATAAGGTTAAACAAGGAGACAGCCAAACCCAAGGAGCTGCCAGCAGGACTTTGCAGGTCGTGTGTACATTTGCTTATGCCATTTATTTGCTCACTTAGCACTTATTAACCCGAGCCCGGCGTGTGTGACTGCATTTCACAGTTAATATTTCTAAGCTTTGTCTCAATTACACCCCCTCTCTGACACACCGAGAGGGAACCCCTCTTTGGTGGCAAAACCAGCCCAAAACCATGAGCTTGGTTATCTCCTGTGCTCAAAATGATGCCTGGTACCAGTGATGCTGGAGCCAGATGGGGAGTGGGAAGTCCTGGAAGCCCCAGAGCCCAGCAGGGCAGCAGCCACCACCACAACACTTGGAGAGGAGCAGATGGAGGAGAGTGGGTTCCTTCAGGCTTCTCCCTCTCCTTGCAGAATCCCAGACTGGTTTGAGTGGGAAGGGATCTTAGAGCTCATCTCCTCCCTGGGCTGGGATACCTTCCACTAGCCCAGGTTTCTCCCACAGCCCCAGCCTATGGGATCCATATGTCCCAGCTGCCAAGGGCAGCACAAGCAGCTGGACCCCAGAGACTCATCCTGCACCTTCACAGCCAGTTTTGGTGCTACCACAACATGCCTTTCAGCCTTCCTACTTCCCTCAGGACTCCAATGAGTCACCAATAACAGGGGAACATTCCCATTCATCTCCCCTCCTGGAATAATTTCATCCCCCATACTCAAAGTAGCACAGGAAAGGCCAAAACCCCCAGAAATGAGTTGTTGTTTAGTCTTATCTGAAGCAGCACTCGCTGTGGCTAAATTTTGTAACACAGCCTTCTGCTCAGTTATATAATAGGCCCACCATCTGCTTGAAGTGGTGATGATTGAGGGGAAAAAGGGAATATTTAGGGAAGGGAGAACAAAAATCTCCTTTGGAGATGGTTGTTGAGAGCCAGTGGGAGCAGATCCCCCACCAGACCCCATGGGCAAGGCACTGACTGCCCTGATGGTGACACCAGGAGGGTCCTCAGGTCACTGGGGGACAACACAGTGATTTCCCAGGACTGGAGTTCTCCCAGGATTTGGGTGGCTGCAGCTCAGAGGAGCTCGTGTCTCCCCCAACACTGAAATGCCCCAACCAACAGTGCAGGGACTGAGCTGAAGGCACTGCACACTCTGGGCTCCAGGTCTCCTTTCAAGAGCTGCAGGATGATAATTCTTATAAAAATAATAATAAGATCTTGTCCATGGAGGGAATGCTACATGGAGACACTACAGATTCAGGGGAACCTCGCAGGACAAGACAGACCCACTGCTGGAAGAGAAAGGGTGATGGTAAGTGGGAGAGACAGCAGAGAAGAGGCAGTGAAGCAGCAGAAAGGCAGGCAGGAAAGAAAACAGAGCATATCCATGTGGGGTAGAGCTCATATTTCATTTACTATTACCCTTTCCCTTCTCCCCCTTGATATAACCATAATTGGCATCTGAGAAATAGGAACTACTATTTTGTAGTGTTTTCTTGAGCACCACCAACCCCTTATTTTCTACACCAAAGACTTAACACCTCTAGGAGCAAATCAGTTCTCCCAAACCCTCCATCCCCAGGCAGTGGGAGCAGCTGCTGCCTCTGGACCCCCAAATTTTGAGAGGGTTCCCTGGAGGAAGAGTTACTCAGGAGGATGGAGGTCACTAACAACACACCTCTCCAAGAGGAGAGACAGCATTAATGCTCTTCTGGGAATACAGAAAAAAGAACTCATTTCAAGCATTTCTAATTCCTCAGTGCACAAAGATAAATGTTATCTGTGGCCATGCCAGTGTCTCAAGACCAAAATACCTGTGAGGAGGGGGGAAAGGAGAAAAAAAGAGGAGGATTAAGAAATAGTCACTATTAGTTTGGTTTTTTCTATGTGGGGCTTTTTCAGAGGTGCATTTGACCAACCTGCTTCCCCCACCTCACACAACCCTGCAGCTCCTGCTCTGGCACAGCAGCAGCCTGAACCTCCCCCCAGTGACATATGTGACATGAAAATGTGCATTTTGGTCCACTGTAAACCCAGAGATCCTCAACTCCTCCATCCTCTGTAGCAGAAAAGCCAAATGCCAGTAGCTACACTGCTGCAGTCAGTGTTAATTTCGGTTTACTTTATATATAATTAAGTTATTATATGTCTCCATAACACGTGAAATGCTTCCCCCAGCCCAACCTCTGCATTAAAGCCTCGTACCAGCCTTTCAGTGGCCTCAATAATGCAGTGAAAAACTGAGCCCTCTGCACAGAGCCGCGATAAAGTCATGAATATTTCAACCACCCCCATTTACAATTCTAATTACAGACCTCGCTCCAGAGAAGAGATCCTGGGCCACCAGCAAGTGGCAGCTGGGCAAGGGTGGCACCGCCCAGGTGGCAGCCAAGGGGCTCATCCTGCACCAGCCCAGCCCTGCAGGGCATGGAAGGGGCTGGAGAATAAATCCTTCAGGAGACAAGCCCTGCTGCTGCTCCCTGTGCCTGCTGTGGGGCCACCAGGCTCAAACCCATCACCTTGGAATTTGGGATCTTTCAGCTTGGAGAAGAAAAAGCTCCAAGGAAACCTCAGAGCCCCTTCCAGTGGCTCCAGGAGAGCTGGAGAGGGGCTTGGGATAAGGGATGGAGGGACAGGACACAGGGAATGGTTTCCCACTGCCAGAGCAGAACACTGGTGGCATCTCACTGTGGCTCTCAGGACAAAAAATGTTTGAAAATAAAAGTGAGCAACAATTGTGGCCTTGGTTGTTTGTTTGGTTTGGGTTTTTTAAACATAGGCTGAAAAGTTTGGTCCTTAAGAGGAGTTTCAGTTGGAAAACATTGGAGGACTAACAGTGTTTGATAACTTAAAATAAAATCACAAACACAAAATCACAAACAAGCCTGGATAAACTAAAACATTGTAAGTTTCTGCTCTGGGAGCATTTTCTCCTACAGTAGGAGGAGTAAACCCTGACTCAAAGTCCCAGGAGGTTGAGCCTTGTAAACAGTAGAATTTTGAGATGTAGGACATGTCACCATCACTGGGTGGTCCAGCAGTGGTGGGTTTGGTCCCCATCAAAGACATCCACAGTTCTGTACCAAAGCCAAGCCCCACCAGCAGGTAGGGATGTGCCAAAGAGGAACAGAGTGGGCACCACACCCCAGCTTGGCCCTGCTCAGCTCCTGTGCCAGGGCCCAGCACCCTGGGGTGGCCCCTGGGCTGGCACGTGGCTGATGGCAGGGTGGTCAGGGCAACCAAGAGGCTGGAGGAGATGGAGATGGGCACCTGCAGGAGCTTCACCCACCCACCCAAGCTCCAAGCCCACATCAGGAACAGCTACACTGTAGTCCAAGTGCCCATCAGGAATGGAAACGTGGTGGTGAAGAAGAACCTCCCCTCCAAAGGACAGAGGTGGCACAAGAACCTGTGGCTGACTCAGAAATGCAAACATGAGGGTAATTAACCCTTTGATCAGGTTGTGGCAAACTCCACTTGAGGAGGCTTTGAATGAACATCTGACACCTTTCTAAAAACAAACATCTTATTCCAGCTACAAGACAAGAAGAAGCTGGAGGAAGTCCTGTGGCCACCAACACATGTCCAGTGCCCATCCCCACAGACCCAGAGGGGTTTGAGCTTCCAGGACCTGCTCCTCCTGATCCTTCCCCCAGGGGTCTGCACCTCCTCCCCCCTGCAAACAACCCAGAAACCCATGGCAGGAGTTGGAGCCAGGAGTTGAAAGGGTGGGAAATGCCAGAGACCTGACTCAAAACCCACTCTTTGCACACCCTCAGCAAGGGAGGGAGCACACACTGGCTGGTTTGGAATCACAGAGCCACTTAGATTGGAGAACCCCTCCAAGGTCAAGTCCAAGCACCCCCCAGCACTGCCGAGGCCACCACTAACCATGTCCCCAAGTGCCACATTCACACAGCTTTTAAATCCCTCCAGGGATGGGGACTCCATCACCACTGCCCTGGGGAGCTGTTCCAATGCTTGACAAGGCTTTTAGTGGAGAAATTTCCCCTAATATCCAACCTAAACCTTCCTGGCATTTAAAACCATCCAGATTAAAAAAAAAACCCTGTGCCTGGGAATTAATCCAACCCCTACCCTTTGCAGGCACAACTCAGTTCAAATAAATCCTGTACCTGCAGCACAGGGATGAGACCCCAGGATGGGAGAATACACCTGGGCCGTGGAAATGTATTTATATCCCATATATAAATGGAATTAAGTGACACAGAGCAAGGCTTTAATGCTGCATCCCAATAAACAGAGCATCGATCCATCCCCCTGCGAAGGAGCTGAGCATTCCAGGGCTGTTCAACATCAGAAGGATGCAAATCGATGCTCGCAGGTTACTCCCCATCCTCGCTGAGGCAGCTGCAGGAATCTCTCCCCACCCACTCTCCCCCCCCAGAGATCCGAGTTTTAGTGGCAGCTCTGAGATCCCGAGGCCACGGGACAAACGTCTCCTCCGATCTTGCCAGGGAATTAAAGCTGGAGACAGTCGGGGCTTTCATTCCTGCCTGGCACAGACACAGCAACGCCAGATGCGCCTCTAAAGGTTGCTGTGCTATTTAAGAAGTTGTCCAGGACAGGCTCTTCCTCCCAAAAGACACTCAGAGTGCTATTTTTAGGGGGGTTTTAGGTGCAGAAAGGGAGGTGACAGCGCTTCTTCCAGGGGCAGGGGGGCACTGGGCTCACACACCTTATATATATATACACACATATATTCCAAAATATATCAATATAAACACCCTATGTTGGTATTCCCACCTAAAATAGCCCCTCACTCTAAATATCTCCTTTTCTCCACAAGGCTTTGCCATTCCATCTGCTCCTCAGACACCAGCCTGGCCCATCTCCTTAAAATCCATCCCCTCCACAAGCAGCAAGGACTCCCAGCAAGTATTCTGACAACATTTATGGGGAAAAACCCACCAATTTTGAGGTTTATGCAGAACATAAGGACATACTAAAGCCACCTGTGTGACAAATTACTGCCCATCCACCCCACTGTGGTGACAACCCTGGCCCTCCACCAACTCCCACTCTCAGAAAAAGGGAGAGCTGGGCTGGCAGGGTGGCTTTTGTCACCTGTGTGATGCAGGAGCCACTTCCTTGGGAACAAGGTACAACTCCAGGCCAGCTGCCAGGGAAAAGCCTTCCCTGCCCCTCCATGTGCTCATCCAATCCCAAATTTGCCATATTTATATTTGCACACAACGAGGACTCACACCCAAAATGAAGCAGGACAAGACACTTCTCTCCAGCTCCCTGGACTGGGCTGTTCCTCCCACCCTCTGCTGCCAAATGAGCACCTCGATTTTTAAAGCAGTGATTAACTGTGCAGCTAAAAATAAGAGCAGGAGATGTGACCCAAAGAGAGGTTTAATTTGCAGGCAGGGCTTGAAAAAAAGCTTCTCCCACCCCTGTGTGTCCCTGCAGAGGAGCTCGAGGCTCCTGGGTGAGAGGGGCCAAGTAAATGTGAAGCAGAAGTGACCTTACTATTAATTACTTATTCAGCATAAATTATCTTCTGATTAATAAACTTAAGCAGCCTCCTTAAGTGTCCAAGGCCAAGTTGGATGGGGCTTAAAGCAACCTGGAGTCATGGAAGGTGGAACAAGATGAGCTTTAAGGCTCCTCCCAACCCACAAAGTTTCCATGATTATTGATGAGCTTTAATACCAAGGTGCATCTTCAATGATTTCTACAAATCCAGCTTTAAAAAGCCAATAAATTTGTGGGGCTGCATGAAATCCTTGAGGTACCCGAAGGAGGGGACAAGGACAGGCTGTGAATCCCCATTGTCCTCATCCCAACCTCCCTGTAGGATTATTTCCATGCATCCTACACGTGATATTAATCTCTAGTTGATGTTTTGAATTCCCTGCAATACGTGGGTGGAGAATTTTAACAGATTTTTTTTTTTTACCCCATAATACCTCACTAAACAAAACCCCCAGGAAAAAAAGTTTAAACACCAAGAGAGATGTGCCAACATCAGGAGTGCTTTTGCAAGGCTGGGATGGATGAGGAATGGCACTGGATAATACAGGAGGGGTTTTTCAGCCCTGGAACCTCAGTGCAAACAGGGATGTGGGAGGGAATTTCCCCTTCCCACCCCTACAAAGCCCACTGGTGTCAGGGGAGTTTGCAGGAGAGGGGAGGAATTCCATGCCTGCCTCTGCATGACAGCCCCAAAAACCTCTGCCTCCCAGGAAAGCACACACCAAAATAAAAAACCCACCTAGAACTAAACTGGAAATTAAAAATAAATCATTGGTAGAGGCTGCAAGTGCAATAATAAAAAAAAACCCCAACCAGTAGTGTTACCACTGCCAGTTTTGATCCTCTTTCATTCACACACATGAAACAAACCCAACCTTCAGAAGCCCCCAGAAACATCAGCCTGCAGGGGAATTTTGGTTAAAACACAAAGGGCTGAGGCTGCTCAATCGCTGGCAAGGCAAACAGGGTCCCACTTTGTGCTCCTGCCCTGCACGTGAACAGCTCCCTCCTCCCCCAAACCACCTGCACAGCAGCCAGGCTCTGCCTTCTTCCTAAAAACTTAGAAAGGCTGAAATTTAAAACCAAAATAACGTTAAAAAGTAAAAATAATTGGCTAGCAGGGGAAATGGGAATGCTCCCAGCCCTGGCAGGGAGATGGCCAACATCCCACCCCCATCACTTCCCAAAGGCAGATGGGATCCTTCCTGACAGGTTTTGGGCATCCAAACAGTTCCAGGTCACTGGTTTAGGGAGGAGCTCTGCCTTCCCCTCCTTCCTTTGCTCCTCTCCCATCCCAGGGATGGGTCAGGATTTGCCAACCAGGTTTTTCCACCTTTAACTGATAAGACCCCGGAATGGAGGCTCAAGGTGAGTAAACACCTGATTTAACCTGTATTTTTGTCCTACAGTGTCTTTAAAAATCCGAGTAAGGCCAATGAATCATGCAGAAAGCTTCTGCCTTGGCAGAGAATCCCAAATTGCTGCGTTTGGGCACCAGTTTGAGATGCCCCAGGGCACATTTTAAACCGGGGCTCGCTCCAAGGAGGAGTTTTACAGACAACACTTGAGCAGCTCTTGAGTTTTCCCATCTTTTCTACCCAAAATAAAACCCTGCTTGGACTTTGCTTCCATCACATTTCAGGTGCCAGGAAAACCTCAGGTTTTGCCACCTCATCCCTGTTTTGGTTTAAATCCTCACCATCACCACATTGGCACTGTCGGGGTTTTAACTGGCAAGTCCCACCAGCCCCAACCCAAAGCATTTCCCAAATTCCCAGGGGTTTGGGTGGGGCCTTTGGGAATTTTGAGCTCCAGCCATTTCCTCCTCCTCTCCCTCGGCATGAACAAACACACTGCCAGTGGACTGGAGCTGGAAAACCCACACCAGCTCAGTGGGAAGAGTTTGAAAGCCTGGAAAAAAACAGTTATTTGGGGTTTTCCTCCTCCATTAACTGGGTATTGTGGAACAAATTCAATATGTGTTGATGGGGATGCTCTTCTGGTCCAGCTCTATCCCAGAGTACAGGAGACATCACTGGAAGCATCAGAAAAGTGTGGGACCACATCACCAGCCCCTGAGCAGCTCCAGGCTGAACCCACTGACCTCATCTCCTGCTTTTGAACCCTCAAAACCAAGAGCTCCTTCCCATTTCTGTCCCAAACTTTTCACTTCCCAAGCCCCCTGGATCAGCCCTCCAAATACATCCCAAAACTCTTAATGCACATCCTTGAACTTGGGAAGTGGTGGGATGTCCCCAGCCCTCTGCCCACCCCGAGCTAGAAGAACCAAGCCACTGGTACAGGCTCAGCATCACCCTGTGCTGGGCATGACAAGGGTCAAGAATCTTCTCCTGCATTCATGAAAAACCAGTTTCCTCACCAGTGCCAGGCCTGTCAGTTCAGCAGAAGGTCCCAGCAGATCCTTCTTCCACCTCAGAGGGCACAAATGGAGATGCCAAACCAAGTCACAGCCCTAATTCTCTTTGCCAGCTCAAGCTGTCATGGGTTTCTGCTCAAAAAACATGTTGGAAAACACAGGTCCCAATTTCAAGTTATGGGCCCTGTGTCTTTCCAGGATGGTTTATGCCATCCATGCCTCAAGTTCATGCTCATTGCCTCAAACCTTCTCTTGGCTTTCTCAAAAACCCAAGATTTTCTCCCTTGCTGAGTCCCACAGACAACGCTGAGCACATTCAAATCCATCATTCATGGAAAAAAGACCACCTAAAACGTAATGAAGGAAATTTTCCTGCCTAATCAAGGAAAAGAATTTTGAACATGCCATGAGATGTTTCTGGTCCCAGTTCCACCTGCTCAGCATGATGAAAACCTAAGGCTGGAGGCAACCAGTGCCAGACACAGGAAGGTTTTTGCCATTTTGGATGTGACCAGTTATAGAACCCCCCAGAATGGTTTGGGTTGGGAGGACCTCAAAGCCCACCCAGTCCCACCCCTGCCATGGGCAGGGACACCTTCCACTGTCCCTGGTTGCTCCAAGCCACGTCCAACCTGACCTTGGACACTTCCAGGGATGGGATATCCCACATGACCAAACCGGGATGGGACATCCCACATGACCAAACCTCCCAGAAACAGGTGGAAAAAGCCTGGACTTGAAAGTTAGAGAAATTCCCACTCTGACAAGACTCCTCCCCAGCAAACATGTGGTTTGGGGGCTGGAGAACCACAGGGACCATCTCTCACAGAAGAAGAAACCACCTTCTCCGAAACACCCGCGGCTGCTCCCGTTTGCCACGTCATTGTCTAATCTTTCCACCCATCGTGGAGCTTCTGGCTCCGGTGACATGATGCTGCAGTGATTTCAAAACTTAATTAAGCTGTGCAAGACGCCTTCAGTACGCTGGAGATGCAACAGAGGGATTAAAAAAGGAGACAAACTTGTTCTTGTGCTCGGCTCTTCACCTTGATGACACGCCCAGCGCCTTTCCGAGGACTAGAGAGTTGTTTTACGATCAGAGGGAACATCTAAACACCTCTCACCTCCACAGCCACACAGGCAGGGACCTCTCCAGCATGTGATGGGGTTTGATCCCCATCCCCAAAACCATCTTCTCATCTGTTTGAGCAAAGCCAAGCACGACAAATCCATCCCCAAGGCGGATGGTGGGAAATGGCAACACTCGCTCACCCCACCGTGCCATGGAGATGGAGGAACATCCACTCCTGGTGGCTCAGACACCACAGGACAGGTTTGGTTCCCTCCCAGCAAGGGCTGGTTTCTTAAAGCAGCATCCACATTTAGTTATTTTAGGTGTTGTTGTGATTTTTAATCATGCAGTGAAAAATGTGCACTTTTCCCACCTATCTATCAGGAGAAGGAAAAAATATTCCATATATTGAGAATAATGTCCATATCCAGCACAAATTGCTCATCCTGCACCATTCCCAATGAGCCAAATCATCATCTTCCCAAAGAAGAGGACCCAAAACCATCAACTGAAACAGGCCCACGCTGCTGGCCATGGGTGACACCAGGTGACTTCATGCCCTGCCCCACCCTCCACTTCCAGCTCAGTGTCCAACATTTTGGCCAGACGAGTCATTTAAAGGGTTCATTATAATGATAAAACCCCTTTGAGATGTTTACTGCAGGAAACTCCCAGCATTTTGCACAGCTCTAAAAGTTTCAGGTCAAAGGAAGCTGAGCACGTTCAGATCATTCTTACATCAAAATAAAATCATCTCTGCCAAGTGCCAGGGGTTCAGTAGGATCTTGGATAAAGTTCCACTCTTCCACAACCACCTTCCAACCATTTAAAACCTCAAGAGCAGGAACTGCCTCTTCCAACTTGCTCATTTCCACTCCAGGTTCCCATAGTTCAGCTAGTTGAGGAACAACATCTCAAGCAGTTTAAGAAGTTACTTTTTATGGCTAGTATTTTTTTAATCAATTTTTTGGTTTTTGAGTGCAAGACTGGTTCCTAAAAGGCGATTCTCCCTGCCTTGGGTATGGGGTGGCCAAAGTTCCTGCACAGCAGCACATTGGGGGTATTCCCCAAAAAAGGCAAAGATCTCTGGGGATAAAAATAAAGCTCCCAAAAAACCACCCCAATCACAAAAGAGCCTAAAAAGACCAACCGACTTGCCCCAACCAAGCCTCAAAACTAATTAAATCACCCAAACCACGGTTTATAACAGGCCAGTTTCGATTTATCTACATTAATTCCTCCCTAAATCCAGGGATTTGAGGGAAGCCACATTGTTAATGACCCCTTCTCCACAATTCCCTGCTCTTGCCCAGGCTGTGCCTGATTCCCATCATGTGTGTCTGTCGGCACAGTGGGACGAGTTCCATGTCACAGGCTAAAATTAAAATCTCTTTTGCTAATCACTATTAGAGAAGACACTGAAGGCATTTCCTCATATCAAAGGACAACCAAACTCATTTTCTTAACATGAAAAAAAACCCCAGGGAGAGAAAAGCCATTCCTGTGTGTCCAGACATGGCCATGACGACACCTGAATTCCCAAGACCAGGCGAATATCTTAAGCCAAGAGGAGAAATCTCAGTTCTGTGGAGCCTGATGCCTTTCCAGGGTCATTTGGGCAGGGGAACAGATCCTGATTTCCAGGGACATGCCAAGAGGCAGCCCAATTTCTGCCTGTCATCTCAGCAAGGCCGGGAACTGCCTGGTTCATGTGCCGGCAGCGCCGCAAGCCCAGGGATGGACGTGGCTCCACCAAGGCAGGCCCTGCTGCTGCCACCAACGGGCCAGGAAACCAAAAAAATATATATATTCTCATCTCCTTGGCCCCAAAATAGCTATTCTGCTAAAAAAAATGAAATTCAAAAGTCATCCTTCCCTGCACCTTACTCCAGAAGGCATTGAAAAGTTAAATAATTAGAAAAAGAGCTTTACATATGGCCGAGACAGACGACAGAGGATAAAATCCTTATAATGCCCAGAGGCTTTTCCCACACAGGATCAGACACAGTCTCCCAACGCTCCCTGAAGCATCTTGTGCCTGGAGCCCGTATTTCCTTCTCATTTCCTTTTTTATTCCAATGAGCATCAAACCCCACAGCCACCCCCCCTTCCCCAGAGCCTGCATCTCCAACCCGGTGCCACGACACGGCAAAAATCACCTTAACTTCCAAATTCCTTGTTTCCTACTGAAAAGATGCTCCTCCATCTAAGCTAGAAACACCAAACCCCGCCAGGATGCCCAGGTCTGAAAACACCCCGATCCATCCTCTGTGCATCACAGCAGGCTGAGAAACAGAAATTCCAGGCAGAGGGTGAAATAATCCTTAAAAGAACCCCAATTCTGAGCGATCCCCCCCACTCTGGGCTCCCCAGAAGCCCGAGGAAGCAGCGGCTCCATTGGATAACCGGCTGTTTGCACAGCCCGAGCTGCCTACACAGGGCTGGGGATGGAACTGCAAATAATCTGATGGGCTCGATATTATATCACCATCCGCCAGCTCGCCGGGTGCTCCGGCTTGGCTGGCATTAGGGGGAGAATTTCATTTTTATTATTATTAATAACATCATTATTTCATTAAGAAAAGCCTCCCTGCACTCAGATTCAGGGCATCTTTGCCAACTCCAGCCAGCCCGAAAAACACGCTCGGCTCATCACTTACCTTCCATCATGGTGGCAGAATTGCATTCCTCAATTTCCGAGGAGCCTGGAAAAACACAGGAGAACACGAGCCGGGTCAGCAGCCGCTCGGGGAGAATCCTTCGCCGAGCAAACCCTTCCGACGCCGGGCTCCCTTCGCTGCCAGGATTAACGCCGGGGATGGAGCGGCAGCGCCGGGGAACTACGGGCAGGCCATGGATGCTGCTGCGCCTGTATCACCTCCAGCATCGCATCACGGAGGATGCTGAGAGAAAGGGAGGGCGAGCCGGGCTCGGCTCCGGCGCAGCCGATGCCTCCCGCCCCGCACCTCCTCACATGCGCTCTCGCTCCCGACACACCCCCCGGGAACACACCAACCTATTTCCCATATATATATATATTTTTTTTTTCCTTCTTCTTTCCCCCCCCCTTCACTTTCACCAAAAGCATCACCCCTTCTCCTACCTCGTGACGCACTTCCCCTCCCTTAATCCTATTGCAGCGGCCGGGGGGGAGCCAGATTAATTGCCGGGCGCTGTCAGATTAGGAGCGAGGTTTGGGAATAGGGGCAGATCCATCGATGCCGCCTGGATACGGCAGCGGAGCCCGGTCCGCCACGGGGGCTGCGAGCGCCGGGCCCTCCTCGCCTCTCCCGCAGCCATCCGAGGGACAAATCCATGGGCTGACGTCACATCGCCACCAATTAGCCCCGAAAAGGATGATGCGGGAGAAAATTTCTCCCCCGGCTGCCTCCCGACGGCGCCCGGGAATTAATTTCGCATGAAGAGAAGCCGAAGCATCGCCGGAGAGGGGAACAAAAGAGGCTGCGGAGGGAGTTGGGGGGGATTATTGGGGGGACATCCCCCTTGTCCCCTCGCCAGCTGGTGCCCGAAGAGATGCCACCCGGCGCTGCCCTGACCCCCTGTTTCTCTGCCAGCCCCTCCGAGCCCCTGCCAGGGCGTGCGACCCTCACCAGCATCAAACCAGTTCTCCCAGTGGCACGGGCAGTGCCAACCCAGGATTTATTGGGGCGCCACCGGGATTACCCAAGGAAAAACGAGATATATAACATTGTTTCTGGAAAAATTGGCTTTAACCAGCTCCGAGAGCGCAGTTATTTCGTTTTGCGGGCAGGAATGGTGCTGTCACACTCGGTCATCCTGAAGCGGTTCCCACAGGCAGGATCGGCAGGAGCAGAAGGTGCATCCTCGGCATCCTCATCCCAAAAAGCACCTACCGCTGGAAGGGACGGCAGGAAAAGCCCCACGCCCGGCAGGGGACACCCAGGGGCTGTCCCCGAGGGCAGCACCGCATTCCAGCGCCCGGGAAAGACCGGGATTAGGACCATGAGCACCAGCCTGCCTGATGGAGGAGCTGCCCCCCCTCCACCTCGCTCCCCGCCGGCCACAACAGCGGCGTTTTAGGGACAACCAGCCCGTTTCAGCGCTTGGAAATGTGGCTTTTCAACGTGACCTTGTATGAGTGATGGAAACTTCACTTCTACCTCTCACCCCGCATTTCGGATCATCCCGGTCAGCCACACGTGTTTGTCAGGACTTCACTCTGCTCACAAGCAGGGGCAGCGACACCCACATCTTTTTACCCATTGAAAAGAAAATGAAACCATTTTTTCTCCATTTAAAAAACCCACATGTTTTCCCACAATGAGAAAAAACAAACACCCTCACAAAAACAAACACACCACACCTAAATATTTTTCCCCCATTTGAAAGTTAATCCAAAAGCCAAGCACCTCCAAGGGTGTGGATACACCAGTGAGGAAATGAGCTTCAGCACCACAGGAGGGTCTCCAGATCGAGTGTCCCCAGCAGAGCCCTCACCCATCCCAGCCCGTGAGAAATGCCACAACACCCCGAAAAGGGACAGGATTATTTAACAGATGGTTCCTTTAATCCATGCAAGGAGCTCCTGTGACCTGCCTGCACTGCCTGTGTTTCCAGCACAGGGAAGTGTGCCCAGTGCTTTCAGGAATTCCATTTGTAATCCCAGGCTGAGCACAAGGCACCAAATGTCACCCTGCTGTCCCCTGAGCCCAACCCCAAAACACCCAGAGGAATAGGCTGGCACACATGGCAGGATGCCCCTGTGATGGGCATGTTCTTGCTGTGTCCAAATCCCTCCTGGGACACTTATCTTCCAAAAATTCATATGGGGCACAGTCCCAACATCCCTGCAAGTGTCCAAGGCCAGGCTGGACAGGGCTTGGAGCAACCTGGGCTGGTGAAAGGTGTCCCTGCCCATGGCAGGGGGTGGCACTGGATGAGCTTTAAGGTCCCTTCCAACCCCAACCATTCTGGGATTTTACGATCCCACATCCCAGTGGCTCCACTGCCAGCCAGGACAGACCCACCTCCTCCAGCTCTTGTGATGCTCCTCAGGCCAGATATTCCTTAACCAAGCAAGAAGAGCCACAATACCCCCTGCAAACCCCCTCCCAGGCTGGGCAATGGGTAAATAAGTTCGTTGCACCAGTTTCAGTGGTGGGTTTGGGCAGGTTTCCCATCACACCAGCACCTGCTGCCTGAGCACAGCCAGAATCCCTCAGACATTGATCATCCCAGCACAGCTCCAGCTTCCCTCAGCTCTGCAGGATGTTCTCAGCCTTGTGAAATCCTTCCTGTCGTGTGGCAAGACCGAAACTCACCTTCCTGAGGGCAAAATTAACCCCACGCTAAGGACACCATGAACATGCTCCTGGCACGGGCTCTTCCCAAAGGCAGGTGGCACAGGGAGAGCCCTGCCAGAGCACACCCATGTGCCCAGCGTGCCAGCAAACCCCTCTCTGCTCGAGATAAACTTGATATTGAGATATTTCCAGCCCTTCTAACTGCCACAAGAACAATTCTCAGGAAAAACACTGGGTATCTCAGGCGGCTCCTGAAGGAGACGCATCAGGAAGCTGCCAGCAAACAGCAACAGATGAAGCCAACAGCCTTAAGATTATAAAAAAAATAAAAAATAAAGAGGCAGCAAGTGAGTCACCGGAGTGCATTACTCATATCCGAGCACAGTCATGCTGGAGCTCCATGTGACAGAGCGGTGGAGGAGCCCAGCTCAGCCCCCAGGCATGGGGACACCATGGGTAAGGAGAATAGAGGGGGATTTGCTAAATAAAACCCCAATCCTCCAGCCTCATCCTCACCCAGGATCTGGCCCTGGCAAATCCCACGGCATTAAGGGCAGCCAGGGGGTTGTTTACATCTCCCCAGACGTGGCCCTGCAACCCTTTACATTAAACCATAATTAAACCTTGACTAAGAATAAGCTCATCCTTGATCTGCTCCTGGTGGGAATGCAGACCCCCAGCCCCTCCTGGCTGATAGCTCCAAACATCTCAGCACCGGGCACTGCTCCCCCATCACCTGCAAAACAGCCTTGCCCACAAATTCAGCCTTTTCTCTCTTTCCCTACAAAACTGGGTTCATAGGAGAAGTGGGCAGGGACACCTTCCACTGTCCCAGGTCACTCCAAGCCCCGTCCAACCCAGCTTTGGACACTTCCAGGGACCCAGGGGCAGCCACAACCTCTCTGCCCAACCTGTGCCAGGGCCTCCCACCCTCCCAATATCCCATCTATCCCTGCCCTCTGCCAGTGGGAAGCCATTCCCTGTGTCCTGTCCCTCCATGCCTTGTCCCAAGTCCCTCTCCAACTCTATTGGAGCCCCTTTAGGAACTGGAAGAGTTTTAAGGTCTCCCTGGAGCTTCTTTACAAGATTCCTTACTTAAAGGGTGCACCCCCACGAGGGAAGGGGGCTGTGAAACCTGAGGCACCACCAGGAACATCTCACCCAAGTCTCCAGGAGCTCAGGAGGGCACAGAGGTGGGTCAGCCCATCACTCAAGCCCATTTACCAGCAGCCACCAAAACCCACCTTCACCAGCCTGGCAGGACGTCCCTGGAGGCTCCACAACAAAATCTCTTCTCCTCAGCAGCCTCTCCTACAGCAAGAACTTCTCCTGGTTCTCCCTCACAGCCCTGATAAAGGGGGGCTAATCAGGTTAATCACCAACACCTCAGCCCCACACCCTGATGGGAATGAGGTACAGCTGTCTCAGATGATCAGTGATGCCCCATGATGTTCTAGGACGTTCCAGGAGGCCCCGGGATGTCCCAGGAATTTTCACCCTGCCCCAAATCCAACCCTATTCCAAACAAGTTTTTCCCTCGAGGTGCAGTGGCTGATTAACGACGAATAGGGGCACACACATTCCTGGGAGCACCAGGGCTCGACTGTGTCCTCCTGGGATCCAAAACCAGCCCAGTCCAGGTCTGGAACAGCCCAGGGCAGGTGGGACCTCCGTTTCCCATGTGGGTGGGTGCAGTTTGCCCTGGGATCTCCCTGGCACAGACCCCCTTGGGGTGCACATCCCACTCTTTTCCCCAGCCCAGCACCCATCACGCTGCCACCTGCTGAAAGTTTCCCACCTCAGGCTGATTTTTTTTTTGGAAAATGGGGAGATTTCAACCCAAATATCTCAGCTGAGAATGAGGTTGTGGAAAAATAATATGTAGTTTTACAGCTGAAAATACTCTTCCCACTGTTCTGCTGCAAAACCCCTCCCAGCCCTACAAGGGCACTTTGGGGTGCTGCAAGGATTTACCTGGATTTTGGTGTGGAAGGACCATTAATCAGACATTCAGGGGCTCCTATGGGTGACCCCTCAGCTGCTTCACTGGCACAATGCCCACCTTGCCCAAAAAGCCTGGCAGAGGGGCTGCAGGTCACCCTGAGGCAGAGGGGCTTTAACAAAGGCAGGCTGGAGGGAAAGTGTTTGCCCCCAGTGGTTCCCAAACCCCAAGAAGATGCTCTCCCAACCCCCTGTGAAGGGCACAGTCCTTGCCGGGGTCTCCTTCACCCTTCCAGGGTGGGAGGACACCTCTTGGAGAGCCCATTTCCAAGGCAGGGAAGTCCAAGCCATGCTGTGGCTCCAGTGTGTGACCTCAAGCCTTGTGACTCCACATGTGGGATGTGGTGGCAAGGTCATGTTTGGTTGAGCACCTGTAGATGCCTTTGTGTGTTTGATCCTCCTGCCACCACCAACATGCCCCACATTGCCAAGGGAAAACCATTTCATCCTCCTGTGTAAACAGAAGTGTTTTCTGTATGACCTATATGGCAAAACTCCATAAAAACGTGTGGGAGCTGGAGGTGGTGTTGGATGGGAGGGGGACCAAAGGAGCCTGGCAGAGGTTGGACAATGGGTCAGGCAGGGCAGGTGGGATCCCACCAGCTGCAGGTGCACCTCATCCAGGTGAAGGTGAATCCATGAGCTCCCACGGAGCCTCAGGGAGCGATGCTGGAGTGTGCTGGACTGGGGAGAGGGAGGGGGACTGTGCTGAGAAACATCTACTAACAGGGCAGGACAGACAGAGGGATTTCCAAAGGTGAGCACCCCAACACAGGCCTGGGGCCACTGCTTCCAGCTGTGTGGGGTTCCAGATGTGCAGGGCTCCAGATGTGCAGGGCTCCAGCTGTGCAAGAATCCAGCTCTGCACGGCTTCAGCTGTGCAGGCACCCACTTATGTGGAGATCCAGCTGTGCTCAAGCCCCAGCCGTGCAGAACTCCAGCTGTGCAGGGGTCCCAGCTGTGCCCTCCTGCAGCACACATGGTCCCAGATGTGCACTGCTCCAGCTGTGCAGAACTCCAGCTGTGCACCGTTCCAGCTGTGCAGGGTTCCAGCTGTGCAGGGTTCCAGCTGTGCAGGGGTCCCAGCTGTGCCCCCCTGCAGCACACATGGTCCCAGTTGTGCACTGCTCCAGCTGTGCAGAACTCCATCTGTGCACCGTTCCAGCTGTGCAGGGGTGCCAGCTGTGCCTCCCTGCAGCACACATGGTCCTAGTTGTGCACCGTTCCAGCTGTGCAGAACTCCAGCTGTGCACAATTCCAGCTGTGCAGGGATCCCAGCTATGCAGAACTCCAGCTGTGCACAATTCCAGCTGTGCAGGGGTCCCAGCTGTGCCCCCCTGCAGCACACACGGTCCCAGATGTGCACTGCTCCAGCCCTGGCTCTGTGGGACTGTAGCTGAACACGTCCCCAGCTGTTTGGGGCCCATCCATGACCGCTCCAGCTGTTTGGGATTCCAGCTGTGCTGAGCCGCACCCCGACTGTGTGTGTGTGTCCCGGCAGAGCATGTCCCTGCTCTGTGTGTCCCTGCAGGGCATTCCCCATTCCCACATCTCCTGGCGGGGGAGTTTCCCAGCGCTCTGCGCTGTGCAGCGCTCCGGAGCTCAGCAGATGGAGCTGTGCAGCTGTGCATGGACAGCATGGGGCTGTACAGATGTGCGGGAGGCCCGTGCACAGCTGGCCTTGCTGTCCCCCGCGTGTCCTCCCCAGCCCCGACACCCCAGCAGCCCCCAAAATTGTGCCAAAGCACAGCTGGACCAGCTGTCAGGAGCAAGGGGAGCGTTTGGCCGCTCACACGTCGCCGTGTCACCAGCACAAGCTCTGCCCAGTTCCCAGCGTGTGAATCCCAGTGCTCCCAGTAACAAATCGCGAGAGGGGCAACCCCATAACGCAAGGGGGTGTCCCAAGAGACCCCACTGTGGCCTGCTGAGGGGGCTGCAGAGCCCGTCCTGCCCCCATAACAGGGGTGCATCCCACAGTCCCCTGTGAGCCAGAGCTCTGAGACCCCAAATGTCCCCAGCTCTGCAATGCCAGAATCGGTGACAGGCTCAGAGCAGGATGACAGAAATACGCTCCAACAGAGCAGAAATTCGTGCAGGAACAGCAGGGCTGAGGGGGCCCTTGGGATAGGGACCCCTTGGGGACAGAAAGCCCATGGGGACTGGGAGACCTTGGGAATAGGAGCCCTTGGGGACGGGCTCCTTGTGTCACTCCAAAAGGGACGTTTGGGAGAGTTAAAACACCTAAACACATCTTAAACCGCATCAGCAGGGCCACAAGCTGCCTTGTCCTTCCTGGCCAGCCCCGGGTCCCACTGGTGTCCCCGCTCCAGACGGGACACCCGGCTCCCCTTCACACGGAGGCTGCTGGGACAGGAGCCCCCGGCTCGGTTCCAGCGCCGCAGACCCGATAAAATCTGCTCTTTGTGCACCAGCCCGCGGCTCCTTCCTGTTTTTGACTGCAAAACTGTCAGCACTTCACATTCTCATTTCTCTTTTTTCGTCTGTAGGACTTTTAGGTGAACTCTGCACCAGTGGCACCCAAATCTCCTGGGCACTTGGCAAGTCCCCGTGGCTGGATGATGACCTGGGGAGTGCTCTGTCCTGCTGGTGGCACACAGAGGGACAGAGGGCTGTGGACCAGGGACATAGAATCAGGGAATCACAGAATTGTTGAGGTTGGAAAAGCCCTCTGAGCCCATCGAGTCCAACCATCCCCCAGCACTGCCAAGGCCACCACTGACCATGTCCCCAAGTGCCACATCCATGGGGCTTTTCAATCCCTCCAGGGATGGAGACTCCACCACCTCCCTGGGCAGCTGTGCCAGGGCTGGACAACCTTTTCCATGAAGAAATTTTCCCTGTATTCAACCTAAGCCTCCCTTGGTGCAATTTGAGGCCATTTCCTCCGATCCTGTCACTTGTCCCTTGCTCCAACTCCCCTGTACATCCCTGGGCAGGTGGGAACACCCACACTCATCCCAAACTCCTACGGACTGCAGGGAAAAAAAGAACATGGAAATGCAGCCCCACCTCCAGGAGCGCAGCCTGTGGGCCCTGGGAAACAGCGACAAGGCTGGTTTATTATTTTATTTCTTTGCATCACGGTTTCCATTAACAACGCCGACCTCGGGGTCAGGAGTTTCCTGGCAGTGCTGGAGCCTCTGCGGGACCCTTGTCCCCAGGCAGCCGGGAAGGGCCAGCTCTGCTCCCAGGGCTCATCCCCGGGATTGACACCTGTGGGTGGTGGAAATCCCCCTGAAACCCCAGCTCCATGGCCTCAGCAGGAAACTATGTCCTTGGGGACAGGGACAGCTGCCACTCGGGGGCTCTGGGTGACATCCATCACTGCCGCTGGCAGCACGGAGGGGACAGGCTGTGCAAACGTGCCCCAGGAGGCTGGAGGTCCTGAGCCCCTCCGCACCATCCACCCCGCACACCTCAGCGCCTCCAGGACCTGCTGGGGGGGTCACTGGGAGGGACTGGGGGGACCAGCGGGGACGGGGAGCAGGATCCACGGGCGCTGTCCATGTGGGCTGCTCCTTCCACACCGATGTGCTGCCCCCCATGCTCAGGGAAACCGTGCGAGCCCCTCGGCAGCTCTGGAGGTGAGGATGGGGCAGCAGAGCCGAGAGGCATCATCATTCCCCCCGGGGACAAAAGGAACTGAGCCAGCAAAGCACCTCGCACCTGAGCTGGGATTTCCCATCCATGGGGAAACATGGAAAACAGAAGGGACTTGGGTTAGTCTGGCATGGATGGCAGCGGCCACAGGAAGGGACCTGGGTCAGCCTGGCATGGATGGCAGCGGCCACAGGAGCGTTTTGTTGAAGGAAGGAGCAGGGAAAGGAGCTCCCAGCACCAGGACTGCTCTGCCGCACTCCCCTGGTCGTGAGGCAGCCTCTGCCTGCAGAACTAGGTCATGGAAAGGACCGGGAATAAAGCAAGACAAGGCTGGATGGGAGGGGGCGTGGGCAGAGCGGAAGGAGCCAGGGCAGAGCCCCCCGTGTCAGCCCAGCACCCAGGGACACCAGCGGGCACATCCTCTCCCCCAACACCCCTCTGGCTGTGGGGTGGGTGTTTCACCTGCAGCCCCAGCTCTGCGCACTGTCCTACTTAGGCATTTTCCCCACCCAGAAGTGTTTTTCCAATGTTTTTCCAGCCCAATAAGCCGGTTCCCATCCCTGTGCATGCCCGGGAGCCGCGGGCACAGCAGGACACAGCAGGACACAGCCAGCACAGCGCCAGCGTGTGGACAGGATGCCTTGGGAGGCAGAGGGGAACGGGTTTAAACTAAAAGAGGAGAGATTTGGATTAGAGATTAGATGGAAATTCTTCCCTGTGAGGGTGGGCAGGCCCTGGCACAGGTTGGGCAGAGAAGCTGTGGCTGCCCCTGGATCCCTGGAAGTGTCCAAGGCCAGCTTGGAGCAACCTGGGCTGGTGGAAGGTGTCCCTGCCCATGGCATTGGATGGGCTTTAAGATCCCTCCCAACCCAAACCATTCTGAGATTCTGTGAATTCATTGGGAAATAGAAACCCCTGGTAAGATGCTGGGAGAATCCCCCCAGAGGTGCCAGTGCCAATTACGCAGTCCAAGGTGGGCTGAGGCTGGGACTGGAGGGATTTGCAGGAAGGTGGGTTGGCAGTCACTGCTCCCACGGAGTGCTGGGTGGGAAGAGGGGTGTGGGGTGAGGGATCCACACTGGCTTTCACGTGGCTTCACTTCGGAGCCAGCAAATCCATAGAAAGCCCGTGGAGACCACCCGG
>WBMV01003552.1:63142-93084 GCA_013396655.1 Campylorhamphus procurvoides | reverse complement strand
GGAGGTTCTGGGTTTTGGCTGTGGGAGGTCCTGGGTTTTGGCTATGGGAAGTTCTGAGTTTCAGCTGTAGGAGGTTCTGGGTTTTGGCTGTGGGTGGTTCTGGGTTTGTTTGTGGGAGGTTCTGGGTTTCGGCTGCAGGAGGTCCTGGGTTTTGGCTGTGGGAGGTTCTGAGTTTCAGCTGTAGGAGGTTCTGGGTTTTGGCCAAAAGAGGATTCTGGGTTTCAGCTGTAGGAGGTTCTGGGTTTGCTTGTGGGAGGTTCTGGGTTTTGGCTGCAGGAGGTCCTGGGTTTCAGCCAAGAGAGAGTTCTGGGTTTCGGCTGCGGGAGGTTCTGGGTTTCAGCCAAGAGAGAGTTCTGGGTTTTGGCTGTGGGAGGTCCTGGGTTTTGGCCAGAAGAGGGTTCTGGGTTTCGGCCAAGAGAGAGTTCTGGGTTTTGGCTGTGGGAGGTTCTGGGTTTTGGCTGTGGGAGGTCCTGGGTTTTGGCCAGAAGAGGGTTCTGGGTTTCGGCCAAGAGAGAGTTCTGGGTTTTGGCTGTGGGAGGTTCTGGGTTTTGGCTGTGGGAGGTCCTGGGTTTTGGCCAGAAGAGGGTTCTGGGTTTCGGCCAAGAGAGAGTTCTGGGTTTTGGCTGTGGGAGGTTCTGGGTTTTGGCTGTGGGAGGTCCTGGGTTTTGGCCAGAAGAGGGTTCTGGGTTTCGGCCAAGAGAGAGTTCTGGGTTTTGGCTGTGGGAGGTTCTGGGTTTTGGCTGTGGGAGGTCCTGGGTTTTGGCCAGAAGAGGGTTCTGGGTTTCGGCCAAGAGAGAGTTCTGGGTTTTGGCTGTGGGAGGTTCTGGGTTTTGGCTGTGGGAGGTCCTGGGTTTTGGCCAGAAGAGGGTTCTGGGTTTCGGCCAAGAGAGAGTTCTGGGTTTTGGCTGTGGGAGGTTCTGGGTTTTGGCTGTGGGAGGTCCTGGGTTTTGGCCAGAAGAGGGTTCTGGGTTTCGGCCAAGAGAGAGTTCTGGGTTTTGGCTGTGGGAGGTTCTGGGTTTTGGCTGTGGGAGGTCCTGGGTTTTGGCGATGGGAAGTTCTGAGTTTCAGCTGTAGGAGGCTCTGGGTTTTGGCTGTGGGAGGTCCTGGGTTTTGGCCAAAAGAGGGTTCTGGGTTCCAGACACAGGCACATTCTGGGATGGGGCCACAGGCGTGTTCTGGGTGTGGAGGGTCCCCTTTGCTGTCCCCCAGCAGGGGTGACACAGCCCACGCTGACTTGCTGACGAAAACATCACAAAGAGCCACAGGCAGGGTCATGCTTTCGTTTATTCACTTCATATAAAAATCTCTTAAGAATGCATCTGAACACAATATATAATACTATAACATACATTGTGTGAATCTTTTGGAAACAATAAAATAACCACCTGGAACAATGCAGTGTTCAACAGACAAACAAACCCATTGATCATGCACAACTGTGCTATTGTCATTAACTAGTTAGTCACAAGTTGGACCAAAAAGCTTGAAACATATTTTACAAACTGAGATTGACACCGCTCACGATGCCGGACAAGCTTTGTCAGAGGAGGTTTCACAGCACAATTATTACATCAGTTCACATTTTTTTTTTTGTCATAGAAATTCACATTGGGTTGTTCAGAAATTGGAACGTGACGTTGCAAAGCCGGCCCGTTCATGGGGGTGTCTTTGTTCGCCTGCCCCTCCCTCTGTGCTCGATGTCACCTGCCCTGGGGCCGGTGTCACCCCCTCCCACGGGCCGCTGCCACCAGAATGCCCTTCCTGGGTTGCGTCTGTCTCTCCAGCTATGTTCAGGTTCTTGGACTTTATGCAATACAAAAGGTTACGAGAAAAAAAGGCAACTCTTATTCCGAGTTTTTCTACACCGTTAACATCGCCGCCGACAGGCAATGCTAATTCATATAAATTAATAACTTACAAAACATTACAGTATATACATGACGTAATAAATACACTGTTATAAACAGTAATGGAGGTGTTAGAGCTCGAGGCAGTGCAGGAGGAGGATGGTGGGCCTAAACCTAGAAACGTGGACGAGAGGCCAGAGAAACACAAATATCCGAGCGTGCAAATTCCAAGGAGCTGCCGAGGGGGAACGCGTGTCACACACTGCCCTACTCATGTATGTTCTGCACTGTGCCATGGAAACAGCCTGCCCTCTGTCCTGCTCACCACAAACCAAACCCCCTGGAGGAGAAAACACTGTCGTTCCAAGCGAGAGAACAGAGACGGTGCACGATGGCATGAAGTGACTTAATAAAATGGGTCACCGGGGGTCTTAAGAAGACGATTAAAGGTGCAGTAATGCAAACCAGAGGGTTTCCCCTCCTGTTTAGTCTGTCAAAGTGATTAACTGCAATAAAGTGACAGGTATTGCCCATGGAAAAAAAGGAAGACTGCTTCTTGTAACAGGAAGAATCAAAAAAGTATCCGTCAATTCTGAAACACTTTGTGTCGCTTTTGAATACTAAACTCCGTGTGTTTAATTAAAGAGACTCTTGAAAAGACATGAAAGTGTTTACAAAGAAGGCACACAGGTCTGCAGACAGGTGGTCGGGTGGACAGGTTTTAAATGGAGAGTTATTAATCAGTAGTTTCTATCAGTCTAACTGGTATAAATTCCAAAACTAACGGTATAAAATCTCTCAGTTGTGTGTCATTGACGCCTCAGTCCCGACCCAAGCCAGCTCCAGGACAACGCGATGCTCTTGGCTGACAAGGCTCAAACCACAACGTAAATCACCTGGTAATTTCCTGAGCAATCATTCACTACACGATCTTTAACCCTGACTCCAATCTCAAGTAACTGGGAGGGTCTTTCAGCCACTGTGGGACAGAGGCCTCAGACCCCGCTGCAGGCTGTCCGTGAGACCGCTTGCATGCTCCTTAAGTGTTTAAAATCCACTCACACGGGTCCAGGACATTATGTGTCGACAGGAGACGTGTCTTCTGTGACAATCTCTATGTTCGCCTCCCTCTGGGGCTCCTCCTGCCCCGGCTCGGCCACGCAGAGTGTCTTTGTATTGCTGAAGTAGCCGAGGCTCTCGCCGTCCTTCTCCGGCCCGTCCGAGTCCTCCTCCTCCAGCGTCAGTTCAAACTGGAACTTCTCCATGAGGCCCTGGCAGTCCTGGCCCCGCTCCTCCAGGGGAGGGGACGGGCTCTGAGGTATCATGCTCTGGTACCAGTTCCTGTTGTCCTCCAGCGTGTCCAGGATGTCCTGGGCGTCGGGCTGCACCAGGTCAGCCCACGTCTCCCAGAGCGGGTGGACGATGTAGTCGATGAATCCCACCTGGAAAAACAGGAACACGCACATTTAGGGCAAGGGAATGACTAGGAGCAGGTGGGTGTCTCAAAAGCTCCATTTATGGCAAGGCTTCATTTTAACAAGCAAAATCCCCACTCCAGAACAAGTCCCCAAACCAGCACAGCCGACAGAATCATCCAATACCTACAGCACTGGGTGAGGCTGATGTCCAAAATCAAACCTGGGAGGAAAGCTTGGCTAAAAGCAGGAGCCACCAGGAAATTCAGGAGATGGGGCTGCCAATTCCATCCCTGGAGGCATGTGGGATTTTAAATATCCTCTCAGATAGGATTCCCTGGTGACTGGGGACAAGGCTGGTGCATTTGTGGCCACTTTGCCCTTAGCCCAGGACACACACTTGGCCCAGAGCTGGGGATACACCAGAGCTCCCCAGACAAGCAGCCACCTGAATGCCCTGCCTTTACAGGCTGAAGTTCAAGCCTCAGGTGTGTTTTCCTGTTGTGTGCAGTTTGTGCCTATTCCGATCTGTCTCCCTTTAAATATTTCAGCTTTTCTCCTCCGCTCTGCCAAAGCAGCCACTGCCTTTCTCTGCGGAGCTGGCCCAGCCAGAGCTTCTCTTTCCTTTCATTGTGTTTTGGAAGGAGCCCAGAAAGCAGGTCGGCTCATCCCAAGAATCCTCCTCCTGCACGGAGAGGACAGGCTGACTCCCCTGCAGTGACGTGTCCGTGGTGGAAAGAGTGAGGGCTGTGGCTGAGTCCGTCAGTCCTTCCGCCGGCGTAAGCTCTGAGCTAAATCATCCTTCAATTGTCTGACTAAGAGAGGACGTACGTCCAGGATGGAGAAAACTCAATGGCCATAAAGAGGGTTGAAATTCTTCCCTCTTGGCAGAATGTGTCACTTCTCCTCGCTCCGCTGGACAAGGTTTGTGTGCAGCAGGAAAATGGCTCTCCGAGGAGCCGGCCCCAGCGTGCAGATGTTTGCTTTGGAAATCACACATGGCTCCTTCAGACACAACAGGATGTCAATAGAACCATTAACATTCAATTGTAACATACAGTGGAGGCAGCTCAAACAAAAAGGTGATGAAAATTTCCTGCAGCACTTTGTTCCAGAGCACTTTTAGAGGGATAAAAACCCGGAGTCTGGCTTTGCTGCCACCCAAAATGCTCAAGGGCTCCACAGCACCTAATAGGGTCATTGTTTCCTTAAAAACATCCCAAATCATGGAGAAACTGGAATAACATGGACTAACCACATGGTTCAGCACTGATCCTAAAATCTTTGGATGTAAAGAGGTGACATCTCAAGCTCCAAAAACACTCGCCTACTCTTTTGCAATCAACCCCTTCTTTCCCTCCAGCACGGACATGCCACCTTCCCTTCTCCTTTGGCATTTCCACGAGGGCCATTTTGTGCAGTTCCTGTCCTTTTTGCAAAGCAAAAATGCCATTTTGAAGCTTCTGTGGAGTGCATATGTGAAACAAATAATTAATTGGAGCTCACATGCAGAGCACATGAGCCTTTTCTGGCCAGGCCTGGCTGAAGGATTCATTTCTTGTTAGGTTCACAAATAAGACAGATTTTTCCAACAAAATCACCACGCGGCTGAGTGAATAATTTTGAAACCACTTGGCTTTGCCTGAGAGGACATTTGGAAATAATTATCATCAATTTTGTTACTTATTCAAGCTGAAAAGCCTCAATGATGACTTGCTCGAGTCATTCAAAAACAACAACCAAGACAGCATTATATAAAAGTTGGAATATGTTTAGGCAAACATAAATTCCTGGTTTCATTACAGACTCTCTGGGTGAAATTTTATGGCCTGTACTACGCAGGTCAGAACAAAATCTGACCTTGAAACCATTTAATCTGTGAATCAGAACTAGGGATGAGCCAGTTCATCTCGAGAAATGGGGCAAATCCAGCTCCTTTTAAGGTTTGTATTGACAGAAAGGAATATTTCTGTGACTTCACCCTGCACACAGCAGCTCCAGCAGAACTCTGCCTTAAGTGGACAGATCATACACTCCCAAACTGCCCTGAATATCACCTGGCACCAGCTCTTCCAGTGTCCTGAAGTGGATCTCCACTGGGAGAAGCTCCTAACCCTGCAGTTCAGGGGGGCTGGCACTGCCACAAATGTCTAACCCAGGGTACAATGCCAGTAGGTTTAGGAGGTACTAATGAACAGAGGGTGTGAAAGCAGGAGAGTCCTGGCAGGAGGATGGGGAGGGCAGAACTGCTCTTTTCCAGCCTGGGGAACAAAAGGAAACCAATTCCCCCTGGAAACTGGGACATGAACAGGGCAAGATGAACATGAATTTGGAAAGGAGGAGATGCCAAGGGGCACAGAGAGGAGCCTGAGCAGCCTCATCAGCCTCTGTGAGCTTCAGGCACAGCTGGATGTCAGGGGGGATCAGAACCAACCCTCTGACCAGCTGGCTCTTTGCCTGACTGTGCTGGAGAAAGCAGAGGAGTTTTGTCTCTGCTTTAAATCTACGAGCTCTGACAGTAAGAAGTGCAGCTCAGGGCCAGTTACCTGGGATTTCTCCACCGAGGCGGTGTGTTTGTCACACATGGGGCTGATTTCCATTCCTCTTTCCCTCTCCTTGTCTCCCTGCTGGAAGAACTCCTCCATGATCCTGTCCGTCCACTGCCGGTACAGCTCCAGAGACTTTGTGGGATTGCTCAAGTCTGCACAATGTACCATATTTCGGAGAACCTGCAATTACATTAATCAGAAACCCCGTAAAAATCAAATGGAAAAAGAGGATGGTTTCAAACTGTATCTGCTCACTTATTGCAGAACGTTTAACCACAAGACTCTTTGATTATGAAACAGCCTATAAAAATATTAACATTGTTCCATCATACCACGTTNATCCTGTATCTCCACAGATGAGCCCAGCTGCCACAGTCCCTTCAGAAGCAACACGTGCTCTCTGGTGTTCAGACAACTCAACACTTACAGGGGGTGCAGTTGTGACAATGTTGGTGACATCACACAGGTTTGGGTTTGAATGCAGGTGCTTCCCACCATTCAAAATGCATTTCCATGCTCTCATCGAAGTAGGTTAAATGCTCCTACTTTATTAAATGAGTAATATCCCTTCCAGACACACACTAGATGTGCCTGACTAACTGGCCTGAAGGACTGAGACAGCAACAGTGTGACCTGTCTTAACATCAGCAGTCCTAAACAAAAATTGAAGGAGTTTTCCCATGAGACTCTTCTTAAGAAGTTGCTCATCAAAGTGCAGAGCAGATCAGGATGGATCTTGTCCTGCTCCCCATGTGTTGTGGTGTAACCCTGTTCCAGCAGTGCTTTGTCATTTCTGTAAATCAGGGATTACATTATACATGGAGCAGATTGCACATCACTAATTTTAGCTCGCTGGGAGTTGCTGTAGGTATGGAGCCATAAATTAAAGTTCTTGGGATGCTGTGGCAGGAGAAACAAATGGCAGAAAGCAGCAGGGAAATTTGGGGGCCCTCAAAAAGTCAGCCTGATGGACTAACCTCAGAAGAATGTGCATGTTTGATCTTAGATGCTCTAAGTGTTACAAAAACCATAATCCCTTTCACCTCAAATATACAGGACCACCTCGTACCTATTCTTAGTGTAGAAGAAAATGACTGCTGAAAACTCAGGTCAGTCCCTTCTAGACATTGTCAGCCGAAATGCCACAGTGAAAACAGGGGCATGGCTTCTTCAACCCTGAACAGAACACCCAGCTCTCAGGAACTCTGACTGCTGTACCTGTATTCTGTCTGTGTAGTTGTCCAGAAGGAGAACTCCCGAACTGGTCACCTTCTTAGTTTCCACCATAGTCTTGAGATCAGCTAACAGACTCATGTGCTTGGACATATCAGTGGCCAACACCTGGAGAGAAGTGGGAAAAACAGGCTCTGAGTAGGGGCAGCCCCACAAAGAGGCCAGTTTTGGGGTGAGGAAGAGGAGCAGAACGTGCCCGGCTCATACCATGTCGATCACCATCTTCCGGAGCGTCTGACGCTGCTTCTTGGTCAGGTTCTGGAAGATGTCACAGTGCTCCTCTTGAAGCAGTTTGAAACCCACAGCAAGGTGGTGGTTCTCCAGCACGGATTCATCGTTGTACATCAGGGCCAGCTCAGAATCTGGCAAAGGAACACAGGTGTGTGACTCCAGCGTGTGGAATGGGGACTTCAAACACTACGATGTTTTATCTGCGTGCAACAAAAGCGAGGAAGTTTCCTTGCCCAGGGAGGTTGTGGCTGTCCCATCCCTGGAAGTGCCCAAGGCCAGGTTGGATGGGGCTTGGAGCAACCTGGTCCAGTAGAAGGCGTCCCTGCCCATGGCAGGAGGTGGAAGGAGGTGATTCCAGGATTCTGTGATGGGTTTTGCTGCACGAGTGCCAAGAAGAGCCTGTGGTTTGATAACCCAGCACGTAGGTGTGCAATACAAACAGACTTTGCTCAGTCCCAACAAACAAAATAATACTCAGCTGGCTTAAAGTTACGGTTTCAGGAACACTGACAACAGAATCCTGCAAACACTCCTTCCAGAACACAACAATACCCATATTTTGGAAACAAGACACATGCTCAGCCTCTTGCAGAACAAAACATGAGCCACAATATTTAGCTTTATGGTTGTCAATAGCAATAGCATTATTTCTCTTATACTAATGGTAAAATTTGCACTCAGGGCTGGAAGAATTATTACATGTTAGCAAGTAGTAATATTCACAAGGGCACTTTACAAATTGTGCTACAATAGCTCCCCTTTGTGAGGAATTTCATTTCAATTATTGCTTTATTTCCAAATGTCTCCTTCATTTACTGCACAATATTTTGAGACGGCAATGCAGCCTGCAAGTCATCACTGATGTAATGGAAAAAGCATTCCCACCAGTTTCCAAATTTGTGGATGAAGTTATGATTGTTTTCCAAACAAAACTCACTTGTATTAATAAGAAATTGATTGGAGACCCCGGGGTGATCCACATCATGAATTGCAGCTGCAAAAATTGCAGCAAGGATTTCCAAATCTGTGAAGACAGCCTAGGAAGGAAAGAAGGAATTTGTCAGAGACCTCCTTAGGTTTTATCTCTCAGCAGTTTGGGAGGCTTATTTAGAGAAACAAATTGTGCTTTTTAAAATTCACTTTCTGGGGACAAGCCACTGACCCAAAAGAAAGGTCTACCTGCAGCTTGTGCTGCTGAAGATGAGATGGTGATTTCAGGCAGAGCTGCTGCTGAGATTTCTTAACCCCAGGATCCCAGGATATGCTGAGCTGGAAGGACCCACCAGGACCATCCAGTCCAACCCTCAGCCCTGCCCAGGCCCATCCCCAAGAGTCCCCCCCTGTGCCCCAGAGCATCATCCAACCCCTCCTGCAGCTCTGGCAGCCTTGGGGCTGTGCCCACTGCCCTGGGCAGCCTGGGCAGTGCCCACCACCCTCTGGGGGAAGAGCCTTTCCCTGAGATCCCCCCTGACCCTGCCCTGGCACCGCCCCAGCTATTCCCTGGGTGCTGTGCCTGGTCCCCACAATATCTGGAGGAGCACCTGGCAGCAAACTCAGCCCTCGGAAGAGCATGGAATGCCCATCCCACCTTCAAACTCAACCCTGCCCATCACAACTTGGCTCCACCAAGGTAACTCACATCCAGGGCAGGGGTAGAGAGCAGGACATGGGTGGACTGAGCAACATCAGCAGCGTGGAGGCTGTTGTGGTAGGCCACATCCGAGTGGTAGTGATCCTCCAGCGTCATCATGTACGTCACGAACGTGTCCGAGGAGATCTTGAAGGTCTTCAGGAGGTCTCGCTCCTGTGGAACCAAAGGCACAAACACACAGGGATGTATCAGGCAAGGAGATCAGGCAGGAGAAGACAACAAACCAGAGAGCAATTAGAGATGAAAATAATGCTGTAGAAGACCAGCAGATGTGGGCAGGAAGGGACGCACCTGGAATATGGCGTACATGATGCAGGTGAGCGGCCTGTTGTGGGAATACCTGGCCACGTTAAAAATGTTCAGACCCCACTTATTCAGATCTTCCAGTTCCTTTGGAGAGGACAGAAAGAGAATTGTTACATTATTTGTCCAGGCAATTCTGCGTTTATCGCTCGCACCGTGTCTCTTCTGCATTTCCCACAAGCTCCAAAGTATGCGAATTTAATAATTATTGTAATTAGGTAAGTGCATGGATATGTGTGCCTAATAAAGTACATGAACACTGAGTAACTGTGAAGGACTGATTTTTGTGTTTGGTAATTGCTCTCCTCAGCCTACAACACTTTTTGTCTTCTTATTTTGGGGATAATTTCAGGTATTTATAATCCTCGAATATGCTGTTAGGGCCTGCTGCCATTAATTACAGCATTTCTAATGGCCACATCCCTTCAGGGATGCTGATTCCAGCTTTACAAGGCAGCATCCACTCATCCATCCCTTCCCAGCTTCCAGGCTCCCCCACAATGGCAAGAACTTGTCGTACCTTGGCCAGATGATCTTCCTTTTCCGTTTTCACGCCGAATCGTGAAATGCTGGTGTTGTTTAAACTTGAGCTGTGCATTAATTTCTTCACGCCGCTGATCTGGGTCATGAGCTGCTGTTTTTTCTTCTTCTCTCTGTCTTTCTGAGTGGGAGAAGGAATCTCCACATCGTTCTGCTTGTCTGTAACAAATGGAGGTGAGATGAGTCAACGCTGTTTGCAGTGAGAGTGCCCATCACACCCCCCAAAACCACCCCCTGGCTTTGCTCACTGAGGGGCTCTGCAAACCGGCTCAAACCCAGGTGTTCCTGCTGGGGGTCTTCTTGCATTTTGGCACCCAAAAACCAAAGCAAAACAGTCACACAACCTCTGGTTGCCCTCTGCAAGACTGAACCTGCCACTGAGCCCTGCTGGGACACCTGGTGTGGTTCTTGGGGTGGTGCAGGGCCAGGGGTTGGACTTGATGGTCCTGGTGGGTCCTTTCCAGCCCAGCAGGTTCTGGGATTGTAGGATTGTAGGAGGCCAGGCTGCTTTCCCCATAGCCATTTCCAAGCTGCACAGCCTGGGGATGTCACATGTCCAGGAATGTCCCTCCAGGTGTGGATGTGGCACTTGGGGACATGGGACAGTGGTGGCCTTGGCAGTGCTGGGGAAGAGTTGGACTCCAGGGGCTCAGAGGGCTTTTCCAACCTCAGTGGTTCTGTGATTCCCTGTGCCTGAAGGGCACCAGGTTCTGCTCAGGGCTAAATCCCAATTAATTTTTATTACCTATTTTCAGGGGAATGTATATATTCCAACAACACATTTGTCCTCATTAAAGAAGTGTATATTTTCCCATTCCCTCTGTTGATACTTATTAGGGTCAATATTTCCTGCTCTTAAAACACCAACCCAGTAACAAACTGATGACACTGAGTTATTAAAGGTTTGTCCTTTACAAATATGTGGAGAATAACACACAAAGCACAGGCCATATTTTCATTGCCATTCTCAGAGATAATAACAATATTAGTGCACACGAAACAGGCACAAATTTGGCTGTGGAAATGTGTTTTGTAAACAAATAAATATCTCCACATATGTTATTTACTGCCCCTACAGCTGATTTATTTGCTGCATTAAAGTGGAGATCCAGTGGCCTCTCCCTTCCACACAAACCATTTCTCATGGACTTGTAGAAAAGGCTACAACAATCTCTTTGCACCTTTGCATCCCTGAGCACCTCCAGAGGGACAGGGCCTGCAGGCATTAGTTACTTTAGCCTTGGCTTAATTAAAACCCTCTGAAATCAGAACGACCAGTGTGTCTGCAGCGCTGCAATTAAGGAAGAAGCCATTATTCACAGCAGCAGCCTGGCTGACATCAGTGGGTGTTTCCCTCGTGGGCTTTTGCTGAACCACTGAAGGACTTTCCTCTCCATAATCACCTGAGCAATGCTAGTGAAGTGGACATTCCTGGACACAAATCTCTGCCTTGTTAAATCGAGTCCCCACGGTGGTGGCAGCAACGCCCCCCACCCCTTGGGCAACAGTGTGTGCCAAAAGGGCATCACGATCTTCCCTGTTCGTGTGATGTGGCCAAGGATGAAACCACTTTGTCATCTTCGACCTTCAGAGGATCTAAAGCTGTGCCCAGTGACTGCAGCACTGGACCCTCTGCAGAGGACATCACCTCCTGGTGCCTTCTCAGCTCATTTTAGCATGGAAACACAGACTGGTTTGGGTTGGGAGGGACCTTAAAGACAGGGACACCTTCCACCAGCCCAGGGTGCTCCAGCCTGGCCTTGGACACTTCCAAGGATCCAGGGGCAGCCACAGCTTCTCTGGGAAATCCATTCCAGGGTCTCCCCACCCTCACAGGGAGGAATTCCTTCCCAAAATCCCATCTCACCGTGCCCTCTGGCAGTGGGAAGCCACTCCCTCTTATCCTGTCCCTCCAGCTCTAATAAAATTAAGCGACTGAATGAAGTAATGTGATCTGGTTTTAATATCTATAAGTTATCCTCATTTAACAAACACTGCTTGGAGACAAATGAATGTCCTACCCACATATTTCTTTCTTTGATTGTTTATTCTGCCTCCTCAGTTGTAGATTCCTGCTATTTTGTGTGTTCATTTAATGCTAAACCAAATTTTAGGGGGTGAAAAAAGCAATTCATAAAAAACATAACAGCACGACTTCCCAAAATAGCCTGATGATCCTTTTAAAAGCTTTCCTCATTTTTTTTAACATGAGCAATCAGGCTGCAATCTGGCCCGGTCTGGAGAGCCTGCACCACTCAGCACCACGAGGGTTGAGTGGCCTCACACTGCCACAAAACATGGGATGGCACCGTCACTGGGCACGGGAGGAGCAGTAATGAACAGACCACTGGCCACAACTGCAAAGGGAAATGCAGTTGCCTGAGCCAGCCTGGGTATGGGGACTAGAGAGAAATGAAAGACATGGAGCTGTTGGAACAGGTCCAGAGGAGGGCATGGAGATGCTGCAGGGCTGGAGCCCCTTTGCTCTGGAGCCAGGCTGGGAGAGATGGGGGGACTCACCTGGGGAAGAGGAGGATCCAGGGACACCTGAGAGCCCCTTGCAGGGCCTAAAGGGGCTCCAGGAGAGCTGGAGAGGGACGGGGGACAAGGGATGGAGGGACAGGACACAGGGAATGGCTTCCCACTGCCAGAGGGCAGGGATAGATGGGATATTGGGATGGGATTCCTGGCTGGGAGGGGGGGCAGGCCCTGGCACAGGGTGCCCAGAGAAGCTGTGGCTGCCCCTGGATCCCTGGCAGTGTCCAAGGCCAGGTTGGACGGGCCTTGGAGCAACCTGGGCTGGTTGAAGGTGTCCCTGCCTACGGCAGGAGGTGCACTGGATGGTCCCTCCCAGCCCAAACCAGTTTGAGATTCCATGATTCCATGGATAACACAACCCCATCAGCACCAGCAGTGGCTCTGGCTAATGGGCCACTGCTGAGCCACAGACTCCACAGCCTGGAGTGGCTTTTGGTGGCCACAGTGGCCATTCCTGCTGCAGCACATCCCGCTCCACAGACACGTGGGAAGAGCTGCTACCCAGCCAGCTCCCTAAAGGAGCCACTGTGGCCATGCTGTGTTCCCCAGTGGCTGCTGGCTGGCAGCTGGACAGCCTTGCTCCTAATTCCTTGTTTTAATTCATGCTCTGGATGTCACGGTTAAGCTGAGCACTAAGACAGGGCCATTGGATCCCACAAAGCAGCTGCAGACTTCCATGGATTATTAATGATGTGATGTGCCCTAAATGCACCCAGCAGTTGCAACTGGCCATTGAAATCACTTTAAAATCCCTTAATGGAAATAATTGTGTGTCATGCAGGGAACACATTCAGGGTCATCTTAACCTCAGGGCACGAGTCCTCCCGAGCTCCAGGATCCCAAATCTCTCAGTGTTTGGAGCTGCTGGACTCAGAGATATGCATGAGGGTGCTGTGCTATGCCTCATTTGTATGCAAATGGTCACAAATTCTGAAGCTGCTTCCACAGAACATTCTGATTTTCATAGCAAATATGTTCTGTTGATACAGAGGATTCATTCATGTCACTCGTGCTGGGAGCTCCAGCCCATTAATGAAATGCAGAATATTCTCTTAATTCTGACTTTTGGTGCAAGGTGAGCAAATTCACCCAAAATAATACATAAAATGCCTGGGCTGAGCTAACCTGAACCCTCTCTCTGAAGGGGAAGATGCAGCTGAACGAGGCAGTGGTTGCAAGTTGGGATTGTGTGACTTTGTCCTTTACATAAGGTCAACACAAAAATCAAGTATTGCATAAGGCAGCTCCCAACAGCTTCATTCAGCCTGCACAGCAAAATCCAAAGGCTTGGAGAAGGAATTCCTCTGCTGGCAGACTTAGTCAAACACTGTTATTTTCCTCCCTGCATCCACCTGAAAGCGAAAAACCCAACCTATTCCAATAATGCCGTGCCCCAAAGGAAAGCTGGGCACAGGCAGTGATTAGGCTGCCCTTAATCCTTCCGTGAGTCACCCGAGAGCTTGGGATGTGATTCCTTACCCAGGAAAGTGTTGGAAATGTACTCAGACACCTGGTTGCCGGAGCGGCTCATCTCGGAGAGGTGTGTCAGCTCCCGGTTCAGCATCCTCTTGAACTGGGAGGGGAAGAGCACAGACAAAGATGGCATTTTTCTGAAATCCTCTCCCCCATCAATCCAACGTTAGCGCAGATGAGTCCGCAAATAAGGTGTTAAAAGCAAAATTCTGGAGGTATTTGGAATGGAGGCAGAGCCACGGTTTCATTGAGATGCTGTTCAGCATCACCATGACTGGATATTTCTTTTCAATCCACTAAAGTACACAATTAATTTCCTCCAAAGATGCACATTAGTTGTCACTGTCACAAATGAGGAAATAAATTTTCGGGTCGTCTCTCTGCAAGCTCAAATTCTTGCCTAGGTTTGCATTCCCCATCCTATAACCTTCTCTTGCTCTGGATTTTATAAGTTTTCTCCATTTTGTATTATGCATGGAAAAGACAACTGCATACCCAGAGGAGAAATACACCATAAATCTGAAGATCTGCTGGGATCAGTACAGTAAAATGCAGGATTCAGACATTATTCCCCCACATGCACATGCCACGATCCTCCTGATGTTATAATCAAACCTCTTCATTGCTGCACCATTTCATCCCGCAACACTGAATCCCCAAAGGGATAAAAAAATCCCATACATGTACTCTGCATGCACCCTGCACACATGCTCAGCTCCTGCCAAAATCCACCCAAATAACCATTTTTAAAGCATTATTTCCTGACACAGGTTTCAGCCGAGCGACAGAGCACAAGAAAAAAAACCAGCCATTAATAACCCTCCAGCAATCAAACCCACCTTAATATAACCCCAAGACACAGATAACAAATAATTTGCTTCAGGCATTTTGGAGAACTCCTCGCTGCCGTCCCCAAATCCTCCCGGAGAAATCGCCGCTCAGACGGGAGAGCTCCTCGGGAACCTTCCCCGGTGCAGGGGGGGGAAAAATCAGCGCTCGGCGGAGCCAGAGATCCCCCAAAACCCGCCAGCCTCTAATCCCACCCAAAGCCGAGCCTGGCAGCGCATCCTTGCCCAGCCTGCCCGTGGGTGGATGCGCTCGCCGGAGAGAGCGATGAAATCGGGGGAGGCACAAAGGAGCGAGCGCTGATCCGCACGGATGGTCGGAAGCACCGGGGATTTGGGAATCGTCCCGCTGGCTCAAGGGGGTCCCCCACTCCGCGTTAGGCTCGCTCAGATGAACGCCACGCCGGGAAAAATGATGCAAAAATCGGAGAGGCTGCCGGTTTTTGTCACAGCCATCTTTTTAAGGGAGATTAAAATGGAGGAAGCTCGGGAATATTTAAATAAGGCAGAAGGAAGGCAGCAGTCTCTTCTCCATTCGTGCTTTGGTTTAATCCTCTTCCTTGCAGAGGCTGATTTTCAAGGCAGGTATTCCTGTGTGTATTTTTAAAAGCATCATTTTCCACATTTTCAGCGTGATCATATTTTTTTTTTCCTCCTACGTGGTAAAGGGCTAAATGAAGCCACGTAGCAAAATGTACCTTTACAAACTGGAAATTTCTTTTCAGGTGAGAGATATAAACCAGTAATAACCCTAAATCTGTAACAAATGCAATTCACGAATTCTTTCTCTCCAGAATATATTCTTGTAAGTGTCCCTGCCCATGGCAGGGGGGGTGCAACGAGATGAGCTTAAAGTCTCTTCCAACACCATCCATTCTGTGACTCACAATGCGAATTTCAAGATTTAATCGTTCCTGCAATTTCTCTTTCAAAGTGAAAAGCAGCCCCTTTCTGAGGCCGCTGGAGCTGTCCTTTTAGCGTGGAATCACAAGCAAAGCCCCCTGTGCTGTGTGTGTGACAGCCCCCAGCACGGAATCACCGGGGGGTGCAGCAATCCCTGCCCCAGGATGTCCTTGGTGCCTGCTGTGACACCTCTCACAGAGAGCATTCCCGAAATAAACGGGCCATCTCTGCTCTGCAATCTTTTCCTGCTGGTACCAGCCTGGCTTGGCAGGATGGCACGAGGCTTCCCCATGTGCTGTGGGACACGCAGGGGTGGGGGCAGCCCATGACCCTGCTCCCTGCATGTCCAGGTGGGACAAGGCAGAGCTCCAGAACGTCCAGATGGGACTCCAGCTGAGCCTTTGGCCCTAAGAGCCACATGGAGCAAAGGAAGTTGTGACCCACCTTCTTGTCTCCCTAAATTCATGATTATCAGGGGTGGGAAGCTGATGGCACCTCCCTTTTACCCCATGGCTGTCTGTGCAGAACAGAGATGGGGTGCCACATCCTGGGACACTGCCACGACACTGCCACCACCCTGCCTGCTGTCTCCTCTTAGGAATTTTTCCCTATTTTCACATTAGGGAAAAAGTTCTTCCCTGGGAGGGTGGGCAGGCCTTGGCACAGGGTGCCAAAAAAAGCTGTGGCTGAATCCCTGGAAGTGCCCCAGGCCAGGTTGGATGGGGCTGGGCTAGGGAAGGTGTCCCTGCCTATGGCAGGGGGTGGGACTGGATGAGCTTTAAGGTCCCCTCCAACTGAAACCATTCTATAATTCCATGATTCTCTTGCAGCAACCCACCTCTCCCTGTCAATGTCACAGAATCATGGGCTGATTTGGATTGGAAACACCTTAAAGCTCATCTTCTTCCACCCCCTGCCATGGGCAGGGACACCTTCCACTGTCCCAGGTTGCTCCAAGCCCCGTCCAACCTGGCCTTGGACACTCCCAGGGATCCAGGGGCAGCCACAGCTTCTCTGGGCACCCTGTGCCAGGGCCTGCCCCCCCTCCCAGGGAAGGATTCCTTCCTAATCTCTAATCCAAACCCACTCTCAACGTCATACAGTGAGGCCTCACTTTCCAGGCTACTCCAAGAGCTGAAATACCATCTCATGGTACAGGAGGGAGCGGGATATGAAGGTTGGTGTCTCACAGGACATGGGCAGGAGCAGGATGTGAATGATGCTGGCTGCCTAGGAGGACACCCCACAGTGCTGGGCCATTTGGCTCACAGGGTCTCCTCTACACTCCATGCCAACCAAGAGGGACAAAAGCCTTTTTGAAACTCCCAGGAGAAGCCTTAGTGATGGAGCGTGAGTGGCAGCGGGGATGAGAACCAAGGCTGAGAAAGGCCGTGGGAGGGGAGGAGAGCTCTGACCCCATCCCTCCTCACAGTGACGTATTTTCGGCGGTCACAAGCCCCAGCCAGAGGCACGGGAACACTCCCACAGCCTGACTGCCAGGCATGTGCTAAAACACTCCCTGGATCCAGCCCTTTATATTTGCAAGGGAAACACCATCATCAGATGGTCACACCAATGACTTTTAAGCGCTGTTGAATCAGTGGGGCTTTCTATACAATCGTCCCTTTCAGATAAATGATCCCAAGGGTGGGCAAACATCTGATAAAAATGCCTTTACCTCACAACTGGCTCCATAAAGCACAAAGGGCAGCTGCTGCCTTCTCACAGAGGCACACAGCAATTAAATGGCCTGCACAAGGTCACCCAAGCCATCTGCAGCAGAGATGAGGACAGATAAACCACCTCGGGATTCTCACATCCCATCTGGAACTGGGAATCTGTCCCCCACAGCTCCTCCAGCAGCCTCAATCTCCCTCACTTTTCCAGACTTTTAATGGGTAACCTCTTCTGAACAGAGGCAGCAGAATCACAGCACTGCTGGAAGGAGTGTCATGGCCAAGCTGGGCTGAGACACCCACAGAGCCGTAGGAGATCCCCCAGGATTTGCAAAGTTTATGGTGATTTGCCACGTAAACGATTCTGGCACCCAAGCAGGATTTACTTAATGACACGATGCTCTTTTAAATACACCCAGTCCAGCACAGACTGGATGTCTTCACTGCTCATGGGGTGTATTTGGGATTTCTCCCGAGCTAGCCTTGGTGGCAGGAGGCTCCTGGGAAGTGCCTGCAGGGAGCAAGCAGGTTGCTGCCTCTGCAGGGATCAATGGCTGATGTCATGTGCAAACCCCTGGAACGACCTCAGGTCCTTAAATCGATGAGACAGCAAAGGGTAAACCAAACAGATTGCAGGTAGGGATGAGAAAATGCCCACTGCTCCATGCCAGGCAAACACGGGCACTGGGGCTGCAGTGTGCCCTCCACTTGCAATTACTGCAACGCCCACCAGCAGCACGTGGACCTGTGCTGTTAATTTCATAATTAATAATCACCTTGGGGCCTTTGCCACAGGAATTTAGCACTGATAAGCTCGCTGCACAGGTGGGAGCTGAGGCACGAGGGTGGGCACGGGAGGGAGCAACTACAGAGGGTATCCCTCAAAAAGGAGTGAGATCAGGAAAAGGCCACAGTGCTCCCTTCTCTCTACCCCAAACTCTGACCACAGGACCATGCAATTAACACACTCAGCTAATGAGAAGGGTGCAGATAATGGAAATAAGATGAAGTCCAACTGCAATCTGCCATCAGCAAAGGCACATGGCGGCACAGCTGATCAGACTCCCTTCTCTCTACCCCAAACTCTGACCACAGGACCATGCAATTAACACACTCAGCTAATGAGAAGGGTGCAGATAATGGAAATAAGATGAAGTCCAACAGCAAGTTTCTATCAGGAAAGGCACATGGTGGCACAGCTGATCTTCCCAGCAACTCCTTTCTCTCTACCCCAAGCTCTGACCACAGGACCATGCAATTAACACACTCAGCTGATGAGAAGGGTGCAGATAATGAAAATAAAATGAAGTCCAATTGCAGTTTTCCATCAGCAAGGGCACACGGCGGCACAGCTGATCTTCCCAGGGACTCCTTTCTCTCTACCCCAAACTCTGACCACAGGACCATGCAATTAACACACTCAGCTGATGAGAAGGGTGCAGATAATGAAAATAAAATGAAATCCAACTGCAATTTTCCACCAGCAAAGGCACAGCGACTTCCCAGCGACTCCCCGCGCCCCGGAACCATCTGGAGGGTTGTGTGAGAAACAGCCACGGCGTTGCGTGGAGCTTTCCTGTTTTGCATGCTCTGAAGTAACTGCAGAAGTCATCTGCACCAAATTAAGTCTCCCAGAATTGAATCATTCTTTGATTACCAGCAGTGACCCCATCCCATGCATCCTCTGGTCAAGGGAATCACAGTTTCTTTCCAGCTTCCCAGTCGTGCGTGCGGGCGGTAATTTCCTTGATTACCACTGGGAAAGTTCACTCACAGTTCCCCTCCTGCTGCCCACACCAAACCCTCACTGCTCAGGGTTTCTCTCCATCAGAAATTGCTCCTTTTACTCCTTCACTGCTGGTCCTGGCACGGGACTTGGCATGGAGACATGGAGATCCTCAGTGGGGGACTGTAGGAAGGGGGTGGCATCAGCACCAAGGGCACAGCAGCTCCTGGAACCACTTGGCAGATGACCAGTCACCCCGTGTGCTACAGACAAAGCTCAATTTTTATGCAGAGGAAGAAAAATTAGCCTAATTTATGATAGGATTTGCCAGATTTGGGAGCCGAACCACACTGGAAGGGCACTGGCTCTGGGGACAGTGTGTGATACAGGGTGACCTTATTGCAGCCTTCCAGTGCCTAAAGGGGCTCCAGGAGAGCTGGAGAGGGACTGGGGACAAGGCATGGAGGGACAGGACACAGGGAATGGCTTCCCAGTGCCAGAGGGCAGGGTTAGATGGGATATTGGGAAGGAATTCCTGGCTGGGAGGGTGGGCAGACCCTGGCACAGGATGCCCAGAGAAGCTGTGGCTGCCCCTGGATCCCTGGAAGTGTCCAAGGCCAGGTTGGACAGGGCTTGGAGCAACCTGGGACAGTGGAATATGTCCCTGCCCATGGCAGGGGGTGGAGCAAGACAGGCTTTAAGGTCCCTTCCAACCCAAACGATTCCGTGATTCTATTACATGACTCAGATGGGGATGGGGAAATGTCCCTGATGCTTCAGGATGGAAATTGTCACCCTTCTGCCTCTTTATGGAAGGAACAACTCTATTCCTCTCCTAGGGAAAGCCCTGAAGAAGGACACACAGCTCTTGGTCTTTCCAGTCCCACACTGGCTCCAGTGCTAAATCCTGCTGCTATTCCTGTTCCTATTCCCCTTTTGGAGCAGAGCAGCAAAGGTGTTCCTGGTGCATCACAGGCAGAATAAAGACAGGAGGACGTATCTGCTGCTGATGTAAATCCTTTGAAGTCGATTTATACCAGCTGGGGTTCCCTGAGGCCAAGAGTCCTTATGCAAAGAGGCTGCTTGAAAAAAAGTTTTAGTCATTTGCAGGAGCTGAGGGCAATTCCAAGATAAAAGAGCTGCTCTGATGCTGTGGGGCTCTGTCCCGGAGTACCCACGGCGAGAGGGCTCCCACCCCACACTTTGATGGAGGAATCTCGGTGCAGATCTCCAGCGTGTTAAAGTGTTTATAAACTCTGTTCCCGGCGACCCACCCTTCTGACGCAAACATTACATCCCTCGGTCCTCCACCGCTCCTAGAAATCCCCAGAACAAAAGGATTTGTGGTACAAGGGTTACTTTCGCCTTTGATTTCCACGCAGAGGCAGCTGGGCTGAATCCTCCTCGCTTAATTAGCCGGGTAAATTCCTGCAGGTCCGGAGGCGCAATTAAACTTCGGTGCAATTCCATGTAAGAGCTCTTCTCCTGGGAATAGCTGGATGGGCAGCTCTGGGAGCAGGGAAGAGCTGACACTCGCTCACCTGCCCGTGTGCCGGGGCAGGAACCAGAGTCCCATCGGGAATTATTTGCACACAGGAGGGGAATTACTCATGCCTGTAAGGTGAAACGCTTCTGTGTGCTCAGAGGGGATGGATGGGACACTAATTCAGTTAAAAAAAAATGGGATTAATATCATCCCCGCGCTTGAGAAGCTTGAAGGGATATTTGTTATGCCCAGCCCTCTCTTCCTGACATTCCTGTGCTGTGCAGAGACCCTTAAGCAGACCAAACTCCTGGATTTTGGGAGGATGGAGCATTTCTTTTGGCGTTTCTTGGCGAGTTTGCAAGTCAAGAGTTAAAATTCTTCAATCTGCAGGAGCAGCAATCCTGCTTATCTGTGTTTTCCTGCTGTTACATCACTTACAGAAAGGACCGTGTCAAACAAACTTGCAGCAGTCCTTGTTACTTCATAATTTCCATCGATTTTCCTTTCTAGGCACTCACATGGGCGGTGATGGGAAGGTGCATTCAAATGCTTAAATAAAAAAATAAAATAACAACAGCCTGTTTCCCCCTAACCAGCACTGAAGGAAAAAAACTTTCCAGCCGTATTTCAGTGCCTGAAGAAAAGTGGAACGGCTGCAGTCAACTATCAGTCATTAAAAAAATCAAATGTTTTTGCAGCTCTTTCTAGTTCTTGTTTCCTAAAACAATATCACGTTTAATGCGCTAGAAACTATTTTTAATGAGATACAAAGTACTATTTGTTTTTTGGGGTTTTTTTGTTTTCCCTTCAGCTTATTTTTTAAACCCAAAAGTAAACACACGGTTATGAAATCTCCAATTTCACATCAAAGCGGAGTTGATTTATATATATGTTCAAAGGAAGACTTTAAAGGAGCAACATCATGACCAACTTGTTGGCCTGATGTTATTAGAATAATTTAAAAATCCACAATGTAAATGTTGATAAATAAATAGCACGTTGCCATAAATCAGCATGTGGCTGCTCATGAAAGCAATAACATATATCTGATGTAGACAGAACAATATTCAGATTTTACCCGGGAAGTTTAGCATTTCTGAGAGCGGCAGAACCTCCCTTGGGTGGGACGCGTTTACGCAACACGGGGCTTAAAAAAGTGATGAATTGGAACCTGAAGCGGAGTGTGCGTTTCCAGCTCATTTCCAGCTAAATGAGACTTGAAATATGCAAATTGCATTCGAATGCCGGAAAGGAAAAACTCCCTATAGGATCCTGCCCAAGGAAAGCGCTGTGGATTAGCCCTGCTCCGAAACCAGACCCAATTTCTTCACTTCACGGCAGGCTCGGGGCATGTTACTCACTTGCTGGGAACGGGCAAGGCGGAGGAAAAAACCCCCTCCACCCGCTGCGGGGGAATGGGTAAGGTCATGGAGAAACCACCCCGTTTGCTTTCCTGAAAAGGAATGTGTCATGTGTTTAGAAGGTGTGCCTGCCCGGGTTTGTGTTGGCACAGGGAGAAATGCCCGTGGGGCCGAATCTGCTCTCCGCGTCCTCCGGCGGGCAGGCCCATGGCAGCTCCATCCCGGGAATGTCGGTCTTGGTGCATCCAGCACCCTGGGTCTGTCTGCCTGGGACCCAACAGACCTTGGGTTAGCTTTGCTTTTGGATTGGTATGAAATACCGGGACTAGGAGAGTTTAAGACTTCATGGAATCCTGGAATGGTTTGGATTGGCGGGGGACCTCGAAGAACTTCTCCTTCCACCACCTTTCCCTAAACCAGCTTGCTCCAAGCCCCATCCAACATTTATTTCTCCCTGTGTGATGTGACAAAGCACACACTGTGTGTCTCCTTGGGTGGAAAAACCATGTCAGTGGGGTTTGGTCCACCTTGAAGCTCAATCTGAAGCTTTGTGTCTCTTTGGAAGAAGCTCGGGTTGATTTCTGCATCATCTAAAATGCTCTTCCTATATGAAGACTAAGTCTCTTCTAGCCAGTTAATACAGGCAATGATATCTGGAGTTCACAGCTCATCTTAGTGGATTTTCTATGGATTTCTTCCCCATTAATACCAAACTACACAGGGCAAGAAGCAGCCAGAAGCTCAGCAGTGATCTCCAGGGAACTGCACTCTCTGTCCATCACTGAAAGGCTCATTTTATAACACAAATTGCACTGTTGGGGGGAAGAACCACACAAATGGCACATCCCAGCCAAGGAGTAACTCCTGAGATCAGCTGAGAGCAGTGGAGTGGGTGTTCATATCAGTTTCTCATCCCTGCCCTGCTTTTCTTCACTCAGAAAGGAGGTTAGAAAATAAAAGTGGAAACAAGCGAAAACACTTGTTCTGCAAAATCATCTGTAGTGTTTCACCAGGTGGAAAAACGTTTGCCGTGTTCACTGCAAGAGGAGAATCAGGAAGGAGAGATGATGAGAACCAGCCTGTGCTGCAGGCGAGGAAGCAGCAGCAAAATTAAAACCTACAGCAGCTTGTTTGTTGACATAAAGTTGATTAAAGAAGGACCTGATGCAGCTGACAACATCTGTGGCCTGGAGAGCAGATAGTGCTGCAGGAGGCTGCACATCTCAGACCAAAATCGTGTCAGTCACACCCATGCAAACCACACTGCTGAGGCCTCCAGTGCCAGAGGAAGCCAAATGTCTACAAAGGGAGAGCCCACAGACCAGAGAGCCTCTCTGGCCACTTGCAAGGAGCAGGCAGAGCCATCCCTGTGGAACCAGGGGATGCTGGACATTTGGAGGAAATAACCTCTAAATTATACTCTGGATTATACTCTCTATCTTCAGGAAAAACAAAACAAAACAAAAAAAACCCCAACAAACAACTGAGAGGGAAGAGCATTTGTCATTTAACAAGAGAGCAATGCAATTAAACATGGGATTTTGTTAATCGTATGAAGCAGCAATTTAAATTTAATTTAAATTTGAATCAAGCTCCGCAGTCATCATTTAGGCAAATCCAGCTGGGGTTTTACCTGAGTAGGAGAACAGGCTTTGGAAAATTCAAATAACTTTGTGCCCTGAGATGACTTTTCGAAGATGCCCTTGATGAAAAAAACTCTGGCAACTTTTCATCGACAGAAGTCTGTTTGCTTCAGAAAACACAGGACAAAGAATCAGTCCTGGGAAGAAGTCACTGTAAATCCTGGGAAGAAGTCACTGAAAGTCCTGGGAAGAAGCCACTGAAAATCCTGGCAAGAAGTCAGAATAGCTCTCCAATATGGTACCCCCCAAAAAATGTGGCAGATGATCCTGCCAAAATGAAAATGAGCCTAATGCAAGCATCAAAACCATACAGAAAGCACTAATTAATGTTAATACATTTAAATGAAAAACCCTTCTCACGTAGAGATAGGCAAATGCTCGGCAGAATCATTTTTCTGTGCTAAACCAGCACATCATTTAGCTGTGCTAAAGCAGCAGCAAGGTGAGGAGGCACTTCTGGTTTGTTGGCTTCAAACACTGAGCAAAGGCTTTAATCGGAGCAATCTCTCCCTCTAAAGAGCTCTGACGGTGAGTCTTCAACCCAATACATCTCCACAACACGTCCTGCCCCTGATAACACCCCAGCTTTCAATTAGGTTTCACTCAGTGCAGACTTAGATCACCAGCTGCCCCACTGGATGCAGCTGCTCTGCAACTGGGTGAACATTTAGGAGCTGCACTCAGGCTCTGGAAACTGGCCAGGTCCACAAAAACCCCCCAAAAACAGGACGAGGATCAGAACTGGTCCTGAAATCCTTCACGGCTCACCTTCATCCTAAGCGATGCTGCTCCTCTGGGATGTCACACGTCTCCAGTTCCCTCGCTTCACTCCAGAGAGGTCCCTGCTCTGAACAGTTAGTCACTCTCCAGTCCTGCCCTCACATCATGATTCATTTTGAACCTGCCTTTGAGCTATTATTTATTTAAGCCCCACCCTAATATGTTATAACGTAGAAGTCTGAGAATGCAGAACTCTTAAAACCCATCATGTCCTAGTAAAAGCAGAATTGGGTAAAGGACGTGCTAAGAAGGTCCTGGGCACCGTTGTGTCCCAGAGGATGGATGACAGCTCCCCACAAAGGCTCCTGGGAAGATGGATTTGAAGCAAAATTCAGCCCCCAAAGTCTTCATCTCTGCACCAGCAGCACATATGGTGCATGGCTGTGGGATCTCCTTCATATGGGCTGTTCCCACACATTTCCCACAGCAGTCCCAGAGGATGAGAAAGCAGCCACCACTCAAAGTGCCTTTGCTCTAGGAGGGTGTCTCCAACGATGGCACAGCCTTCTAATCCTGGACCCACACTTCCCACAGACAACGTGCAGCTTTCCAATATTTCATTTTTAAATATCTGACTAATAGTTTAACTACAATATAGGGACACCGAGAGCCCAGAGGGCTCACAAGGGCAAGATGTTAGGTTGTTAAATACGTATGGCCTCACTATCTCACTCCACTTTTATGGCGTATTTCATAGAATCATAGAATATTCTGAGTTGGAAGGGACCCATCAGGATCATCGTGTCCAGCTCCTGATTTTTATGCACCTATAAGCTAACTGATACAATTAGAATTCCATATTTTAGAGGTCAAAGAGCAAAGCAGGAGGGATATGATGGATACAGAGACAGCTATGCTAAAAGTGCATCTATGACAGCGATGAGAACTGATACACGGGAGGTGATTCGGACCAAGCTCCCCCAGTCCTGAACATGCATGAGGAGCTTTGAGGGCTTTCACAGTCTGGACTGGAGCCAGTTCCATCCTCAGCCAGCAGCCTTCTCTGGAACCTCACGCTCATCACTCCCCAGTGTCTCTGACAAACCCTGGCTCCCGCACCATCGCTGTAGAAACGCAGCGCCCTGTCCTCTAGGACAAGGACACCCGCGACACGAACGCAACCCCACCGAACCACACAAAGACTGAGAGCGCATCCCCATCCTGAGCCCCCACGGAGCGCTCCTACCTCCTGGAGCATCCCGCTGGCTCCGAATCCCGGCTCTTGGCCGCGCAGGAAGGAGTTAAAGGGCTGCGGACGTCAGAGAAGCAGGCGGTGCGGTGTGCCCTGCGGGGCCCGGCGCTGCGGGAGCGCTGCGGGGCAGCTCCGGCTCCCACCCCCGCCCCGCCAGCCCCCCGGGCCAGGGGAATACCGGCGTGCGGAGCTCAGTGATTCATCCCGCCTTGGAAAAACAGCAGACGTGGAAGTCTCTTTGTTTCGCCCCGCTTTGCCGCTGCACCGGCGGCGAACAGACCTCTCTTTGTGCGGCGCTCGGCTATTTTAAAGCTTATTAAACAAAGGAAGTCCCAGCGCAAAGCAAGGGGAAGACTAAACAGCTCGGCACCGCTTAAGGGAAACATCACGTAGGACGGGGACGCTACTGGGGGCTGCGGGGCTGGCAGGAGGGAGGAGGGCGAGCGGGGAGGTTGTGCAGCCCGGCACATCCACCGCTGGCACTTGGCCCTCGACCTCCACCACGGCCCGCAGCAGTTTACATTAGTGCCCAGATGTTTATTTAGCCGCCCTCTCCTGAAAGCGAGGTGCGGCCTCGCTCCGCTTTTCGGACCGAGATGCCCTTTGAAACGCAAGCAAAATGAAATGAGTTGTGTTTATCTTAGCGGTTTTTGGCTCACAGGCCAGCGAGATGCAAGGACGGAGCCCCGACGTGCCGCTGCCCCGAGCTGCTGGCTGGACGCGGCCCTGGACGGCAAGATTGGAGCCCTGCTACCCAGCACTTGGGAGTTACCTTTACAGACGAAATAAGAGAATTTAAACAGTTACTCCGCAGTTATTGGAACTGCTATTGGGCAGTGCAGGCAGGGAAGGAGAGAAGCGGGTTTTCAAAGCCACAAGATCACACATCAGGAACCCTCATTACAACACCTCTGCCTACTTAAACTTAGAATACCCCCACACATTGCAAATGGCCTTATCTGGCTTGATGGACTGCGAAAAGCTCTAAATAAGACCGGTCTGATTTAAGGAGTTTGAAAGGTCCTTCTTAGGTCCATGCAATGTCCCCATTTAGGCTGCATCCTGCACAGATAGGCAGGGAGCTCTAGAGAAACAACACACTTTCTCCGCCTCTCCACCCCTCAATACCACAGCTCCATAACAACTTGGAGCTGACAAGACCAGCCCTTCAGCTGGCAAAAACACTTGCTCCTTCTTATGATGCAGGGGATGCACTGAGCACGTCCTCCTCCAGATCCCAAATGCTATATTAGGGAAGGGAGCCGAGCGGGACCCGCGCTCTCATCTGCAGGACAAGCGAGGCTATGGACAGCTGCCTGATGCCAAACACAACGTTCCAGGGTGGCCACCAAGGGAGGAAAAACCCTCTTATTTATCATCAGGAGCTTGACTCACAAACCCTTTTGAGACACAGCAGTTGCCTGAGCTGGGAGCCGGACAGGGTGATAAATGCAGGAATAAAAGAATATATATGTCACAATAACGTAAGTAAGTGTGGTCTGCTTCCTCAGGCAGCGCTGAGCGCCTGCAGAGCTTCTTCTAGGTAATTTTGTTTCACTGCAGAGCTGCAGGGCCGTATCAGCTCTCAGCGAAAGATCCCTGCAACTAGGAAAATAAATTCCCTTCGTGTCAGTTGCAACCAGTTAGATTTGCAGGTAGTTTTTCCCCCTTTAATTTAGAATGATGAGGGCACCGTGCATGGTCAGTCCTGCAGCTGGAGCAGCGAAGGCTTGGGCTGGTTTGCAGATCAAGCACTGCTCTGGTAATGCATCAGGACTCGGGAACACTGACAGAGTTCCCCGTGTGCCAGCTTTCTGTGGCATCCCAGCTCGGGGCACTGCAGGGTCCCGCCGTGCAAGCGGCAGCGCTCCCCCGGCTCGCACTGATGTCAGCGCGGTGGGCTCGTTAGCTCGCTGGAAGATTAGCTGCTCATTTCCTCACTCCTCTTGTCATTAACTCCCAGCTGAAAAAAGTATACGCACATGTTTTGACCGCTGCTTTCCGAAACCCATCAGCTCAAAGCCAGGATGCCGTCCCGCATGGCGCTTCCCCCCAGCCACCGCTTCTTTTCTGGTGCAGGGCTTCTGAGAATCCCCCCGCGAACACGTATGCCCAGATCCTCCCTCTCTCTCTGTGCTGTTGTTGCAACTCTGGATTTTCTAAACTACGTCTGTCAGGAAGGAGACAGGAAATTCGAGTCACACTTGCAACAGCTGTGCCATGCCTACTATCAGTCTCAAATGACGTAGTTTGGCTTGGGTGGCGCGGGGCCAGGAACTGGCGAGAGCGGAGGTCAGGAAGATAGGTCACTGTTTATACTGCTCCTGCACTTGGGAGCATGCCGAGGCTATTTGCTTTCTTCCTATCTATACTGTTTCTCTTTCCGTTTTTCTTTAATAATGCGGAGCCCAAGCATCCTGTTTTCAAAACATCTGACTGTTTTGCTATTTACCGGTGACAAATTGAAATGCCTTTGAGCGGAGCTGGCAGTGGAACGGGATGCTTGGCGCAGGGAAAGAGCTGCCCCGTGAAAAGCCACTGCAGCCTCCTCCTGGAGATGCAGATTTCCAACCTCGCACTGTCACACCACTCTGCAGAGTCTGCCACCAAACCCTGAAAGCCACAACCCCCCCCAAATTATCGGGGATCGGAACGAGATGATCTTTAAGGTTCTTTCCAACCAAACCATAGGATGATTTGTGTCAATATTCATTGCTGCTGAGGAAAGGGAAGTGAGGTGTGAGGCCATTTTATGCTTCTCTTTCACAGACGAAAACTCTGAAACTGGAAGTTGACCAAAAAGTGCAGACGTTTCAGAAACGGGTTATGAAAGAACAAAGTTTCAGGAACCTTTAGCTCGACCCAGCTGTAAGCCATCTGCACACAGAGATACCACAACTTTTAATTGCTACATAAGCAATTTAGTTAAGTCTTTCACCTTCACGAGTCCAGATTTGTCACTCAGCAGAAGAAAAGTAACCTCCAACCGAAGGGCATCAGTGTCCACACTGGAGGTGCAGCCTGAACACTTCTCAACTTTCATCCGGCCTTCCTTCAACACAAACTCAAACAAAAAAAATAATATTCCTTTCTTGAAAGCTCGACCTATAAAACTTTTACTGCTTCCTTTGCCCCTGCACGTCGCAGTAATCACTACCAGAGGAGGAAGGTGAAACAACACGGGATTTCTCTGCTCAACTCTTTTCCATAAACTCAGTTTATGATTCAGCATTTCTGATCTCATTAATTTCCAATTAGGAAAAAAAAATAATAACAACATCGGGTTCGTGCAGAACTGAGTTTAAAACCACGGGTAACTGAGTTTAAAACTGGGCAAAGACGTGGATGCGGCAGGCACAGCCCGCATCCCGCATCCCGCAGTCGGAGCGGGATCGGGCTGGGAAATTTGGGACCGTGACCGCTCCAGCGGGTAACGCGGAGCTGGACACTCTGTCCTGGATGCTCGGAAGAGGCAGGCACGGGGCTGGGAGCTGCCAGCCCGTCCCGGGGGTGTGCCGGGCCCCGGGGCAGGGAGAGCCGCCCGCCCGCAGCAGCCGCCCCGCAGGGCACGGCCGGGCTCGGGGAGATGCTGGAGCGAAGGTGGGATGGTGCGGGGGTGCCCGGCTGGAAAAACAACTCCCAAAAGTTGCACACGGGAGCTCAGACCTCGCTTTTCGCTTTTTCCTCCCTCTCTGCTGCTCCTCAGAACACTCCTGGGACTCTGTTCGCCTCCTGACTCTAAACACAGCGCACTTTTCTTGCTTTACTTTAGCACTTTACTCCAGCACTTAAATCCTCGCAAAAACCCTTCACAACTCCCCTTTCGCTGCCCTCGGATATCACTCCCTGTGCACCCATCCCTGCCTTCGTGCCCTCACCATGTGCTGCCAAGCGATGCCAGCGCATTAAAAACCAAATTAAAACGTCACCGAAAGCCAAAGCAGCCGTAAAATACCGCACCACAGTGTTTACAGTCCGCCGTTATTACGGGCAGGCAACAATGAAGTTAATTGACTTTTGGAGCGATAAGTTGGTAAACGCGGGCGTTTGCACAGTGTTCCCGGTCATATCGGCTCCGAGGGACCGGCGATAATTGAACCCTCTTTAATTCTCAGAAAAGAGCCCGCCGCAGCGATCACTCCAATCACTCCACACCATGCGGGATCGCTCTCTCCCCACACCGTCCCGAATTCCCCCTCCACGCCGTCCCGGATCCCTCTCTCGAGTTTTTCCCGGCCATGCCTCCGAAACCCGCATCCCCTTTCCCGATACTAAATTGGAGTTGCTGTCCCGGATTTGTCGGGCATCAGGCTGCCGTGCCCCGCATCCCCGTCCCGCATCTGGGCTCACCTTGTTGGATGCCATCTCGCTGACGGAGCGGTAGGTCTGGATGGTCTCCAGCTGATCCAGGCACCAGTCGAGCTCCTCCAGCGTCTCCATGGCCAGCTTCTGGTAGGGCTCCTCTGCGAAGAGGCACACGGACATGTAGTCGGGCTGGCGCTGCGGCCGCCTCTGCATGGCGGGGCCGCCGCCGGAGGTGCCGGAGGTGC
>WBMV01003552.1:32458-58973 GCA_013396655.1 Campylorhamphus procurvoides | reverse complement strand
GGGGGGTGTGTCTTTCAGCTTCTCCTCCCTCCCTGCCCTCCGAGGTCAGCGGTCAGTCATTTCTGAACCTGCTGCTGAGTGCTGGCTCCAGCTGCTTGGGCAGTATGTACGTCACACATACCACATTCCCACCCATTTCAAGAAATGAAGACAGTCAAGCAGAAGAAGAGACATTATCCTCCTCGACAGAGGGAAGAGAGCCCAAGTTCACCCTTTCTTAGAAACTCAGTAACTCCCCCAAAGCCACTGTGACGCAGGTTGAGACAATCGACCCGGAAACCCCAATTCTTATCAAACCAGCCCTCCCTGGGTATGTGCAACTCCACTCACTCTGTTTATTAACTTGTTGTGACTACTTACAAATAAATTGTGAAAGCACACATTAGGATTCCACTCATCAGGCTAGATTTGCAGCAGATGCTTCTTTAGAAGCAGCACGCAAAATTAAAAGACATAGTCTGAGTCCCTGGGAAATGTTGTAAGACACACACAGCTACCCAAAAATAACAGGCAGATGTAAGGCCAGTTAGAAGTAGCACTTCTATGAATGAGAATATTTTGTGTGGGAATGATCTTAAAAGGGAATAGCAAAAATTTTCTAGCTTTCTATTTAATGTTCATAGGTATCATAGAATGGTTTGTGTTGGAAGGGACCTCAAAGCTCATCCATGAGAAGGGACATCTTCCACTGTCCCAAGGTGCTCCAAGCCCCGTCCAACCTGGCCTTGGACATTTCCAGGGATCCAGGGGCAGCCACAGCTTCTCTGGGAATTCCATCCCAGCCCCTCCCCACCCTCCCAGCCTGCAATTCCCTCCCAATATCCCACCTATCCCTGCCCTCTGGCACTGGGAAGCCATTCCCTGTGTCCTGTCCCTCCATGCCTTGTCCCCAGTCCCTCTCCAGCTCTCCTGGAGCCCCTTTAGGCTTTGAAAGGGGCTCTGAGGTCTCCCTGGAGCCTTCTCTTCTCCAGATGACCCCCCCCAGCTCTCCCAGCCTGGCTCCAGAGCAGAGGGCAAAGATGAAGGGCCCTGGGATTCTCTCACCAAGTGGCATCTGTGTTGCTACAGTGATTCACATAAACAGTAAACAGAAGTTTAGATGCTACATGACATGTTCTTTCCCTGAATCCAACGTGAGCGTGGCACTGACATCAGCACTGCAGCACTCTCTGCCAGCAACACTCCTAAGCCTTCTCCCCTCACAGACTTCGATAACCTTCCTGGTACAGCTGAGGCACATGGTCACTTACGGAAACAGTCCTGCAATTTCTGGATACGGTGTCCTGGAATCCTCCGTGATGCCTCTTCAAGTGTATCACATTTCAGTTTATATTTGGGTGTTGCATAACCAAGCCCTAACCCCTACAATTATGACCGTTGTTTTGTCATTTTTTTTTTTCTAGGGCCTGACATGAAATCATTTCTGAGACAGAATAGGGAACTAAGCAAGGCAAGGACGTAGTTTCAGTTTTTAAATGATGTTTGTGCAGGCCTTTTGATGGTGGCAGCAATCTAGCAGGAACTGAGGTGACATTTCATCACAAGACTTGACTTGCTGCCAGTCCCCCTGAGGACAGACTGGCTGATCCTTCAGAAGCAGCACATCACTTCATATTCTCCCCTGGCACTTGGAACGCTCTGGCGTACTGAAATGCAACTCATGTGCCAGCATTTTGCAACAACTGCATTTTTGGTATTTTTTGCCATTGTATTTCTTCTTCAGATCTGTAAGGGGATGGGACACACAGTGTGTCTCACCAGAGAAGTGACTTAGCAGCCCGTTTTTAGAGGTTTCTTCCTATTCCTGACCTGTCTGTGCTCTTGTTTCCCTCACACAATTGTTTAGGTTGGAAAAGACCTTCAAGACCATCGAGTCCAACCATCCCCCAGCACTGCCAAGGCCACCACTGACCATGTCCCCAAGTGCCACATCCACATGGCTTTGAAATCCCTCCAGGGATGGGGATCCACCACCTCCCTGGGCAGCTGTGCCAGGGCTGGACAACCTTTCTCATGAAGAAATTCCTCCTGATGTCCAACCTGAACCTTCCCTTGAGGCCATTCCCTCTGCTCCTGTCCCTGTTCCCTGAGAGCAGAGCCTGACCCACCCCAGCTTCCCCCTCCTGGCAGGGACTTGCAGAGGGGCCTCAGCAGTGCTCAATAAAGATGGAAAGAATGAGAGCTATTAATGAATATGAACCTGAGGCTTTATCTTTCTTGGCTATTTGGAAAGTGAAAGGTTTTGGAGATCATCCTCTTTTCTGGGAGTAGTTCAGCACAAGAGCAAACAGACACTTCATCAGGAGGCCCATGAAGTGTCACAGATGGGAAGAGGAGTTAATATGACAAACCCTTGCCCAACACTCTCCCACCAAGCCTGTCTGTACCATCCTCCTCTCAGCTCAGAGCACGAGGCCAATGTTATCTGCAGCTGCAGCCTGGTTCCCCTCTTATCCCACAAACCCGCTGTCCCCATCCTGTCACCAAATGCCACAAGCCCCACATGGCAGCACAGTGGGATGGTGGGGCAGAGACTCCAGCCCCCCAGCTGGAGGAGGGAATGGTGGCTTTGCCCTCGACTGGCACAGGAGATGAACCAAGTCAGGAAACATTCTGAAACTAGATCCACATGCAAAAATTTAAAGTCAGGTTGGTTTTGTCTCCTGACTCCCTCCTGATTCTCTCTTGCCACCTCAGTCCCCTTAAATAAAGACACTAAGATGTGGCATGTCTTGCTTCTGACAGACAGTGTGAAAAATTTCAGGAGTTTTAAGAGTGGCCAAAACATAGACCCCAAAGAGGTGAGTTTAAAAAGCTGGAGAGCAGTTGAAGTTCTCTTTGCTCAGTAGACTACTGCAGGTGACAAATATGTAAGCTTTCCATGATCTAGGAGGTTTCTGTTCCCAACAGAATTCGATCTTGGGAACAGATTGTCCAAGTTGGTGGATGAGAAACATTGAACACAAATATTTGCTAACATCTTTACAAGCTCACGTCTCCTCAACTCTTAAACATCAAATTTGGGACTGATTGTACTGCTAAAAGACTCAATTTCTAATTCTGCAAAGGAAAGAAACAGTTCCTTCTAATGGATTACAACTTTCCTTGTAAACCTTTGGCATGTAGGGTTTGAGATTTAAAAAAACCAACCTAATAGCCTGTGTTAAAAAGGGATGATAAAAATTCCAAGAGAAACTTTTGCAGGGAAGATTCAAAGCAAGGCACTGCAGCTTCCAGCAGCCCTCCTGAGTTTAACACAGTTTAATACCCACCCTATTCCCCATGCACAGCCACTTGTTTACAGTGCCAGTAAGGACCTTCTGAGTTATTTCCTTTTCATTGCATCCTGGCTGCAATAAATGGGGACTATTTAGAATTCTGAAGTTCTTCAGCACTCGAGGCCATCATTCCCACTCCAAACCCCAGCCTGCCTTTGGAGCAGCAATTCAGCTGAGACTGGAGGGGTGGGCACTGAGGTACCAAAGGCATTTTCCAGTGATTCCAAATGATTAACCTTACTTCAACAACAGTTCAGGCTTGGGATCAATTGTGTTCATTTAAAAGGAAAATTAATGTGAGAGGTTGCTCATTTTTGCCTTGGAAAGGCTTTGATACTGGATCTGTTCCGAAATCCAGTGTGTGCAGCGTGGCACGAGGCAGGCACTGAAATGTTTCCCCAGTGTTGAACAAACTGGTAAGATACAACAAAACCTGAAGCAGATTAATGCTCACAAGAAACAAAAGATGGAAATATAAAAATTACAGGATAAAATGCTTCCTACCCCCCACCAGTGAGAGGGAATTAGGTGAATAATGAGCAGATCTGGTGACTGAGCTCCACCACCACTGCTGGGTGAGCTGGGGCTTTGAGAGTCCTCATGTCCTTGTATGGGAACATGTCAGTGTTTATCCTGGTGCACAAAGCCACTTGCAGGCTCTGAAAACTCTGCTTTAGGAAATGTCTGGCAACAGGATCCCAAGCTCCCAAGTGGAAAGTATATTAAGGGTGCAATTTGAAAATGTACATATTCTCAGGTGAAGCCAGAGGACAAAAGCCCAGGATTAGCATTTATCAGAGGGCCCAAGGACAGCCCATTCCCAATTCTACTACATTTATTCTAGATTATCATAATTGCTGTCATTATTAGAGATGACAAAAAAGATGAGGAAGAGAAGGCAGATCCTCTAGTTAATCATGAGAATGGCAGATTATTATTTGGTGAGTGGATAGATATTTTTAATGTCAGTGAAGGCTTCATTTACATTTCTCACTCCTTGATGACTCCTGACTAAGAGCTCATGTCTAAGGAAGGTGGCAAAGGCTCTCTGGGAGACTCACATCTGAGCTGATCCACCAGGTGTACCCACCCATGCTTCAGCAGGTTAGAGGAGACAAAAAGGAAGGAGAAAGGAGAATGAGGAGGAGAAGGAGAATGAAGAAGAGAAGGAGAAGAGATGGGGAAGGGAAGGAAAAAAAGAGAAGGAGAAAAGGAGGAGAAAAGATGGTGAAGGAGGAGAGGGAGGAGAAGGAGAAGGAGAAGGAGAAGGAGAAGGAGAAGGAGAAGGAGAAGGAGAAGGAGAAGGAGAAGGAGAAGGAGAAGGAGAAGACTTTTGCCTGGCTTAGGCAAAAGTCCCACAGATCCAGATGTCCCCAGGTGCTCCCTCCCATTCAGCAGCAGAAAATGGCTATTCTAGCTTCAGAAAGCAAGATCCATCATAACCAATATTGCCCTGCAATAATTACCAGCCAGTGTGCAGCATCACTCCAAAACCCAGGAGCATGTTCAGTAAAACAGGTTTATCAACAAAGGACGTGCCAAAACTTGCTAGAACAGGGCCTTGTGCAGGCTGTCAGCCATTTACCCTTTGCCTTCCCTAATGGATCTGTGGTTGCTTACAGATCGTGTGGACATGTTTACATATTTATCCCTGACAAAGCCAGGGAATAACTGACACCAAATGATTTATTTGTTTAATGTATCCTGTTAGTGTATTCATGAGCACTGGTGAGCAGAGAGCTATTTCCTTGAGTTAAACCATTGTTCCAGCAGACCCAGCGAAGAGAGCTGGGAAAACTGTCCTGTGGATGGGCTTGAAAATTCACAGGAAACAAAATCAAAGGCACAGAGCACAGGATTCACTGACAGTGAAAATGCAATTCACTGCAATGAAAAGGTCTGAGTCTGATAGCACCAACTCACAAACTGCAAGCACGGAGAAAACCCTGTCTCCTGTAATTACAGGTTTCTTTTATAGATCCCCTGTGCGTCTTCCAACATTCAGGCAGTGTGTGGAACAGATTTCCAACTGTTTTTTCAAGCACAAGAGCTCCGTAGGCACCTGAAAGGAGGTGTTATTTGAAAGCAAGATGTATCGAGCAGAACCACCCGGTGCCACACGTGCCGGCATCGCTGCCAGCGCCCAAACGTGTTCCCTCTTGCTGCTCTGTGGACACTCACACACTCCCAGTCCGCTGGACCGCGGGGCTGGAATTAGGAGCCATCTCAAACCATGGGAACACCAGAGCATTTCAATGCGCTTCCCCTCCTCCCCACCGCTTCATTGTGTGCAATGAAACTAATTATATCTTTTGCAAAGATAAGTGCAGATGTGCTAAGAAAGGCACAGAGCCCCAGCACCCGCGGAACAGGTGGAGCCAGTCCGTTCTTGAGCAATTCCACAACAAATGGACGAGCCTGCCCTTCTCCCCTCGCCCCATCGTATTTTTGGGACTCCGGTCCGACCAGTAACTCTAGCTGCCCCCTCTCACATTTCTCACACCTGCAGCCATCCCCCGGCGTGCAGGGGAGGTGGGAGCAAGAGCAAAGGGCTCTTGGTGGGTCCCCGGTACGATGGGCACCGGGAGAGCCGTGGATGGGAGCGGGGCCAGCGGGCACCGACCGGAGAGCAGCAGGAGATGGGCTGAGTGGGCATGGGCACTGCATGCAAATGAGAGGGGAGCTGGCTCAGAGGGACGCTTGGAACAAAAAAATACTTTAGAAACGAGGAGTTTTCTTGTTACGCGGGGCTGATACATGAGATGCGGTCAGAAAGGCCTGGGAACGAAATCCCTGTGGAGAGAGGTGACAGGATTAACTGGCAGAGCCACTGGTAGGAGTACACTGAGGAGGTGGCACTGGAGGAGATCCAGCCGTGGGGGAACGCGGACAAAATCCTAACAGGGGCTCCAAAGCAGCAGAAACAATGGGGCCTGTATTCAGGCTGCATTCAGAGATGACAGAGGAAGATAGAGACAAAAAAATGAAGTGAAAGCTTTCTACTGCTAATTGCGAAAAATGCCAGGAAATGAGCGCGGTGGTGCTGCCAGGAACATGTGAGACTGAAATGGGTGATGAGAGCGTTTGACAGGCGCCACAGCCTCTGGCAAAAGACGGCCAGGATTTGGGGGGCATTTTTCATTTTTGCTTTTATTTTCCAAACAAGGAGCAGGAGAAACGAACCCTTGTGTTGCACCGCCGAGGAGCCTGGCATTCTAAAGTCCCCCTAATTAAAGACAGGTCCTTTCTGGGACACACCATTTCAGCTGCCCAGAAAGGCTGCTGGGAAAACTCAGCCCCAAGAAACGCGGCTCCAAAAGTGCTGAAGACGTCAAGGCAGTGACTAAAGCAGCACCCACCAAGAACGTCGAGGACACATCCAGGTTCAGACTGCAAGGCTTTGGGGACAAAGCAGCGATGTGTCACCAAGCGAAGGCGCGGGGACTGCGGAAAGCAGCGGGGAAGGCGGAGAAAGGAAAACCTCCCATCCGCAGGGAATGACACCAAACCAAAGGACTTCACGGCGTCCCAAGAAGGAAGAAGGCACAGCTCCCGTCGGCGGGGACGGCAGGAATGCCTGCGGCGTGACTCGGCTGCGACGTGAAGAGCAGCAGACGTCTGCGAGTCACCCCAGTGCCATAGTAGCGGCGATGTTTCTGAGTCAACACAAAGGAGCCCCGGGCCAGCTGCGCTGTAACCTGAGCAGCCCCGATTGCAGCCCCGAGAAATGTCACTGCCGTGGGGAGGGGGGGTCCATCGCGGCTATCTTTAGCCACCTAAAAGTTAATCACCTAAGCTCCCCGCACAGTCAGTGGAAAGTGGCTGGGACCTCCGAGGGGTGATCCTGCTCTATTCTCAGCACACTGCTGGGATGGGCCGGATCCCCCCCCGGAGGTGCCTGTCACTCGCCACTGACTGTAGAAGGCACCTCTCTCCTCCGGAGGTCACCTGCTCCCACCTGCCACCCGGAGGATGATCTCCAGCTAACCACTGGCACCAATCTGGTGCTCAAGTAGCTGTAGGGCACTGTTAGACACCCCACACCCTCCTTGTCATCAGCCACCAACTGGACACACAGGCTTTATCGCCATCCTCACAGCCTGGTGGTCCAGCAGTACCCAGCCCTGCCAACAGCCCCTCTGTCTGGCAATGCCACGTGGGAATGATGTGGGAAATGGTGCCAAAGTGTTCACAGCAGCAGGTACACCCACCCATGGCCCTCCATGTCCCCATGCCATCCCCACAGCCCTTGGAGGAGGAGGTTGGAGCTTTCAAGCACAGTTTGCCCTTGGAAAATCTGTGTCTACTATTCCGGATTGACTTTCTCGTCCTTTGTGTGTTTGGAAACAGACTGCAGTGGACACCCTCAGTGACCTCTCCAGTGATGAGAAGAGTCTGACAAGTCCATAGTTCCCCAATCGCCTTCGCCTTTCTCAAAGACGAACCTTTTTCCTGCTGACACACACCTTCCCAAGCACCACGGCCTTCCATGAACGGCACACAGTGACCTTACAGCCACATGACTCAGCTTCTCCAGCCTGAACCTTGTGCAGTGCTGCAGACTTGAACACATCCACCTCCTCTAGGTTGCCCCTAACCCACTGCTCCCTCCTTGCCCTCCATCCTTCTCCTTCCCAAGCAAGTTGGAGGGTTCCCAGGGCCTGGCTGAGGACTCTGTGAAGACTGGGACAAAAGAGACACCGAGTACTTTGGCCTTTCGTGCGTCAGTTGTCACAAGGCTGTTCCATTCACAGATCAACAATTTTTCTGAACTTTCTTTCCCTACTCCATACCCACATTGGAGTCCCCTCACCAGTCACAGCTTCATCAGCCTTTGATGGGCCCAACTCACCCTACACACCCACTTTTCCATGCCTCCCTTGTTCTCAGTCCTTCTCACTCTTCACCTGCTCTTTTTTTGCACTTTGACTCGCTAAGAAGCTCCTTACTTCACCGAGCTGGCTTCCGCTGAAGTTCCTGATCTTCCTGCACAACAGGATGGTTTGCTCCCGAGCTCACAATGTTTCCTTCAAAAAGCAGCCATCATTTAAGATTGGTCTATAATTTTGAGGTGGCTGAAGAGGGGTGAAATTAATCTTATGACAATGACAGAGTCTTAAGACCAAGCAGTAATGGAAGCCCTCAGCAGCGAACAGAGGAGTTTGTACAGAGCTCTGGTGCTGGCCAGTGTGTCCTCCCCTCCCAGTTTGCTTTGATTCCAGTTCCTGTAGCACATCCCAAGGTGAGTGGCAGGAGATCAGTCATGGGGGCCCAGTCACTGTTTTGAAGCAAAAATGAAGCGTTTCAAGGAAGCTCATACCAAGAGGTCAGCCTGGGGCGAGAGCCAAGCCCTGATGAAGCCAGTTAAGGCAGAACTGGACAAACCTGCAGAAGTCCTGATTGTACCCACCAGTACTGGCTGGGGTGGATCACCACCCAGGTCATGAGAACCAGGTCACCAAGGACCGCCACGGGCTGGCAACTCTCTGAGCAGCCCACTGACTGTCAGCAGGAGCCAGGCAATGGCTCAGCAGCCACTGCAGGGCAGGGGGATTGTGGCTGGTTATCACAGGAGCTGCACAAGCCACTCATGGGCAGCACCTCCCAGGACAGCCAGGCCTCCAAGGGCAGCGATCAGTGTGCCCTGGCACCGGGAGTGCCAACAACACTGTTCCTTCTAGGGGAGGATGGAGACATGGGGTGCTCCTTCCAGGGGAGGATGGTGATGTGGGATGCTCTTTTTAGAAGAGGATGGTGACATGGGATGCTCCTTCTAGGGGAGGAGGATGATGCTCCTTCCTAGAGGAGGATGGTGACATGGGATGTGCCTTCTAGGGGAGGAGGATGACATGGAAGAGGTAACCAAGAGCTGAGATGCCCACCCGGGATAACCCCAGCTGAGCACTACCCCCAGACATACCTTAAAAACAGACTGAAAAAGAAGAAAAGAGGGAGATGGTGTTACTCAAGTATTGCCTTGAGAAATTGGATTTCCCAAAGGTTGTTGTTGCTTGGAGAGAAGACCAGAGCTTCAGTGGCCATTGCAATGGAGCACAGAAGATATTTCATCACGAACCTTTGTTCCCACAGAATAAATAATACTCATATCTCTCTTCAACACCTTGGAAAGGACTAGCTAACAAAAAGTCAGCTAATAAAGACTAAAAAAGCACTCTTACATCTCTTTTCTGAGTTCTCATGTGTCCAATTGCATTCTACATCAGCTTTGAAGACACTGCAGTACCGAGATTAAAGATGCAGATTCCCAAAGCAAAGTTAACACTGCAGCTTTTGCATGACAATGAGGTGCAAAAATGAGGCGTAAACACTAAGAACACCTTAAGGTGGCTGATAGAAGCTTATGAAGCTTCCCAGAGAGGTAATTTCTGATCTGGAGATAAGCCTAAAGGTTTAATCTGAAATGCTAACGAGGAGGAAAACTGGAGAAGTTCTGAGGAAGGATTTAGATTGGAGATACCATCTCCTGTAGGGCGGGATGGAGTGTTTTACCACAAGGCAGTTGCCTGTTTCCCACTGTTTCCCAGTGTTTCCCAGTGTCCTTCCCCCCAGGACAGCCACACAGAGCGAACAATGCAGTGGAGCTGCCACAAATCAGAAGGGTAAGTGACAGTGCTTTTATGGTGCCAAATGGAAGTAACAAAATGCAGGAAGCATCCTGTCAGATGTCACTTAGCAGCGATATCACGGGGGAATCTGGGAACAGGATTTGCCTGCATAGTAGGAATTCCTCGGTCCACAGAGAGGGAGAAGCAGAAATGGCAAGAAGGGCAGCATCTAATCTTGGCCTGTTGAATGAAGGGGAAAGATTCCTCAGTTCCAGCTTTATCTCGGGGAGCAAACAGAAGGTTTGGCACATTATTGTTTTACTGACCAGGCTGGATTCCTCGCTGCCCTGTAGGATCCTTGCCTTAATCACAAGACAAGGAAAAATACAATGCAAGAGAGTTCCTCTCCTGCACAGAGCCTGACAAAGAGTGTAGAAGATGGGCAGTGCTTGCAAACGAGGAACCTGCAAGGAAAGCGCTGAAAAAGACCTGTCAGATGACGTTTTGTGAAGAAATAAACACACACTTTGAACACATGTCTGAAGACAGGTCACAATTTCCAAGGTTCATGGTGAGTTTTTAAATTAAGTGAATCCCCATCACATTTTTACTCAATGTGGTCCTTGAAGTGCAGTGAAAACAGCCCAGAGAGCCGGGATGGGGATGCCCATTGCTTTGGATGGGTTGCAGAAGGAAGCAAGAGCTGAGCCTGAGAACTGTAAATTCCAATCCTGATTTCCTGCAAATCACAGGGTGCCTGGACCGTGTTTTTGCTTCTCTGGCTAAACAAGGCCAGGCTGGGTCACAGCAAGAACATTTTATTGTGTGAGCAGAAGTGTTTTCTTCCCGAGTACATGTGAAATGCTGGAGCGTGAGAAAGACACGGCAAAGGCAGGGGATGATGATGAAATGACCCAGCCATCCACCTGGGATTTACCTGTGCCACGCTGGGCATTATCTGCCCTGATCCATGTGGCCTGGCTCCGGGAGGGCTGCTGAGCTCCCACGTGCAGGGAAACCGACTTGGATCCTGGAAGCAACATCCTCGTGCTAAAAAGGCACTCCACCTAAACTAATTAGCCCTGCCTTTCAACAGGCTTAATTAGGTGGGGCACCATCCTGCGCTGTTGTGGCTAGACGGCTTCCGGTGCTGGCTCATCCAAGGACTCCTGCATGGTGCTGTGGGTGCCACGCTGTGATGCCAGGGTAGGGGCTGTGCCCATGCCAGCCCCCAGAGGTGCTCAGTGCCCATCCCCTGCCCTCTCCATACACACATCTGTGCAGACCCTGCTGCGGCACCGAAAACTCCTCCTTCCGAAACCCTGAGCTGACTTTCACAAGAGGCCCCCGACGCGGGAGGAACTCCCCAGACAGACCACAGCAACGATCTGAACTCAGCAAAAGGAAAAAACAACCCCAGAGCATGAAAGGTGCCAAGGGCCAACCGTGCTCTGTGTCGCTGCTTCAGGAGAGCTTTGCAAACCACAAGCAAAAAGGTCTGTGCTTGGATCCGCCCCGAATCCAGCTGTTACTTCCATCCACATGCCCATCTGGAGCCATTAAATTGGGTTTTGAACGGGGTTAACTTGGAGATAATAAAACTGATGGCCTAAATAGCCTGTCAAGAGTGAAAGTCCTTTGTGGTGAAACAAAGAGTGGAGTAGGAAATGGAAGAGGAACCTCAGGGATGAATCCTGGAAGTTCAAAGCATGATGCCGATCTACCTGAAGAGCTCCACTTGGCCACTGGCATGAGATGTAAAGACAAAGTTTATTAATAATCCGTAGCTCTTCATGAGGAAAATTATTCAGAAATGTTAAACAAGGGTCAGAACAAGGCCACCCACGTCACCACAGCCATGTAGAACAGGCCACTGGTAAAATGTTAGACCTGTTAAATGAGCTTTCTTGGCTCCTGGGAAGGTTAAAAGGTCACAACTTCACACAAAATTGTCCTACATTTCCTCTCAACTTAATTTCCTGAAGTTCTTCAAAATGAAAGTTAAGAATGTGGTTCCTGGAAGCATCCCAACCATAATCCATAGGAATTCTTTAAGGCACATACCACCCTTTGTGTCTGCAGCCACGGAGAGACAGGACATCGAGTCATCCCTTACACTTTGAGCCACCATGCCAGCTATTTTAATGATATTAATTATAAAATATAATTAAATGGTGGTTTTTTCATGGCTAAATGTAATTACTTGAAAGCATTATCCTTTAGGATGGAAGCTTAAAAAACTGATTTAGTTTGGAATTTTAATCTGTTTTCCTACAATAGACATTTTCACGTACCCAAGGGGTAAATGTCAACCTCACCGATTTACCTCATTTGAACCTTCTGCCCTTATTTTGCCTCTCAAAGAAATGACTGGGACTGTCATCCCACAGCTGAAACCCAGAGATATCTGCACCCAGCACAGTCACCCAAGAATGCAGCCTGTTGCAAAAAATGGCCTGTTTTGACATATTTGGTTGTGCAGTGATGCTGTGAGTAAGCCCTATCGACCAATCTGCAGGACATTGTGGCAAGTCACAGTGTTGCTCACTGGGGATCAGACAGCAGGACCAGCAGAGAGAGCTTGAACCATCCCAAAGCACAGGCAATTAAAAGAGCTGGTTTTTAATTCATGCTCCTCTTCTGGAAAGGCAGAATGTTTCATACATGGAGCCAGTGGCCAGAGAGCTCTGTGGTGGCACCACGGGACGCATGGGTTTGATTTTTGTCAAAAAACCCTAACCCAAAGTCCCAGAACTCAGACTCCCAAGGCCTGCAGTAGCTGAAACAGAGCTAAAACATCCTCTGTGCTAATCATCTGTATTAATCTCCCTCAGCACAACTTCAGCTCTTCATGCTGTGACTCACTGTGCTTTATGTTTACCAAAGTGCACGTACAGCCTTTCAGAATAATCTGGTTAAAATCACACAGTGAGTCCCACGGGGAACAGGGTGGGGAGGAAGAGGGAGATGTCAGGATCCTACAAGCCAGCATCATTTGTTTTGACAGCTTTTAATATTCCATATTAATCCTGCCACGTGCTGATCTGCGCTGCGCCTCTGTGTCACCTTCAGGCTGAGGCCATCACAACCCTGTCACCCGCTTTTTAAGAGGTATATTTGGGACATGGGGCAGAACCAGACCGTATTTTTCTCAAGATTGCCAGGGGGGCAACATCAGCTTCATTTCCTGGTTATCCATAAGCAGAAACTGGTATTGTAGAACAGCAGATAATGATTTAGTTGTGGGCTTTTTTCTTATATCTGGATCATTTTAGCCAAAAAGCTGGAGGTCTGAGTCCTGTATGACTTCCTGTACCTTCCCCAAAGCTGGGCTCTCAGTCCTGACCTGACTCAGGCTGTTCACACCAGAGAGATGCCTTGAAGGGGCAGATGGGGATAAACTTGACCCCAGCAACAACAGGCAGACTTGGAAGTGTAATCACTCCCCAAATGGCTACAGCCAGCAGAGGTAACAACAGCCTTTCACTCTCAGAATCCATTTGATTAAAGCCTCCAAATACATTTATTTAAGCACCTCAATCCGAGTTCAAGGAAATCAAAATGTCAGCATTAAAGGCACCCCTTATTAACAACCTCAGTTCAAATATCAGATTAAATGGACATGGAAATGGAAATGTTCCCCACTGAAGGTCAGCTGTGGGTTGGCCTGCTGTGGATTATTCCAGAGGCTGCTTTTTCTGCTCTAAGTTTTCTGCTTTGTGGCAGCTTTCAGAATGTCTTACATTTAGCACCGTAACAGAGGCACCTCAGGTTAGCCTTGGCACTGCCATTCATCCTGTGCAGTAGATTCAGTGAAATTCAGACAATTTGGGTGAAACATCTGATTTCAGGCAGCACACGACTTTCCACTTGAGGCAACGTGCAGTAAAAGCCATTCTAGCCGTGGGCTGAGCCGACCACACTTGGACATGGTACAAAGGTTGGCTCGGGGGGAGCAGCTGCTGCTGAAAAATGTGGTGTGAGCAGCATCTCTGCTTGGGTTTCACTTTCTTCTTCCTGATCTATAGAGTGTGAGCAGCAGCTCTCTGGCTTTTACCTGGACAGCACGTTCCCAACTGGAAGGGGGTGGAATATTTCAAAGCTTCCTGAAACCCAGGAAGCTGCAAACAGTTTGCAGTGACATTTCAGTAAGAGGAATTTCGGGAAATACCCTGCCCAAAGAACTGGAATCCAGCTGAAGGCCCGGCACATGCATTTGACGAGGAGCTGCATGGGAACCATGTCCCATAAAGTATTACTGCTAAACCAGAAAACGCTCAGCTTACACTGGAAATTTCTATCTGGATTTCTCTTCTTCAAGAAGATCTTTGGGAAGAAAGGGAGGAAAGCATTTCACAGCTGTTAGAAGCCAACAAGGTCCATTCCCAACAAACCCTGCACTTTTGTGTGTGTTTACTCCTTGGAACTTTGGCTGGCAGGACTGGCCCCACGCTGGGCTCAGCACAGGGGGTGACAGTCCCCACAGAGCACACAGTTCTCCCACATCCTCTCAGGCTGTCCCAGACCAGTGTGAGCCCTCCCAGGGAGGATCCAAATGTCCTGTACTCGAGTCAGGAACAGCAGGGCCACGATTTCAGGTCAGTTCTCGTGAAACTCAGAGAGGGAAGGAGGCAGAGAGGGAAGGAGGCAGGCAGGGAGGGAGGGAAGGGGAGCAGGAAGACAGGCTGGCTTTTCCACTTCTCAGAAAACACCGGTTTTTCAGAGAACACAGCGATTGCTCTGCCCATCTCCTGCTCCTGTCAACTTAATATATGGTATTTGAACTAAAATATATTGCTTGTAAAATGTGACATTTCAGAGCCATTTCGGTATTAAGTGCTAAGCTTGTAAAACTCCCCTAAACACATGTTTGTGGCATGAAAGGTCTAACTGGATTCAGCCCACTTTAAATGAAAACATTGGGGTGTCTGGAATATGCTCCAAGGGACCTGGCAAGCTGGATCCAAAGCTTTGCTCTGAATGCCTGGAACCTGGAGTCTTTTAGGTACAAGGCAAAAATGTCTGTTTAAGAAAGCTTTTGAAGAGCTTGAAGGTGTGGTAGAGGAGTTTAGTATGCACAGATGATTAATTTCCTCTTGGAAAGGTGTATTTATGACGGCAGGATATTTATACTGGAATACCTACATTAAAAAGCAGGATATTTAGACTAGAATATCTACATTAAAATGCATAGTTCCTTTAAACTGAAATTTAACTATGTAATTCCTTAGTACTGAGTAATAGTCACTGATCCTGGCTCAAGGGAACCCAGTGTCTGACCTGGGGGCTGATTCTGCTCCTGGCTGATGTTTGTCACTGGCCTTTCACAGGCACAGAACTGAATACAAAATCAAAAGACATGAATTGTCAAATCAAAACTCTGTAAGATTTTGGGGGGTTTCTCTTGTTTTAAATTCTGAATTCCTAAAATGATTATTGTGCCTTGAATGCACACCAAAGCCAATCCATGATGTCCTTAGATTGCTTATCCACGGGGCAAGGCGTATTTAGATTTTTAGATGTTTTTTAAAGGCTACTGTTTACAAACAACTTAAACCTTTATAATCACGTATATTTCCAGTGAACTGAATGAACTTTGAACAAATTGACATGTTTGATAAATAACCATTAATAATTAACAGTTTTTTCCTTTCTGTTAAGAAAGCATCAACACAGTATCATCCTTAAGGCTGCCATTTACAGTCCCTTCTTAGAGAAAACAATATCACAATAAAATATTTCGTTAACTCTTGCGCAACATTCTTCAGTGGTTGCACAACGACCTGATGCTTGGTTTAATTAGCACACCATGCTCAACTACAGAAACCATTTTTAGCTAATCAGGAGATGGAAAGATACTGATGATAAAACCAGAGTGTTTCTGGATAACTCGAACATTGAAACAATCAATATGGTCATTGTTCAGTATCACTCTTTGGCAAGTGGTGACTCCGAACCACAACAGGATGGAGAAAGTGCATGAGCAATCCTTGGCCCCTCTTAATTCTGCCAAATTATATATTGATTTTGAAAGCTCTTATAAGTTTTAATTGTTATAATTGCTATCTTATAATTGTAGAGTTAAGTTTGGGAGGCAGAATGTCCCTACAGAGGGCAGAGAATTCCAATTCTGTCCTTCAGGACCAGAGGGACCCTCCAAACTGGACTAAAACCTGCTCCCACCAAAACTAACAACTACAAAAAAGTCCTCAGGAATTCCTACCCACCTACAAACCAAATGCTTTGGCCACTGAGAACCAAAACACAACATTATGAATACTTTCTAAAACACAAGAAAGCAACTTACACTTGGAATCAGATCGTGCAGGAGGACAAAGGTTTGGATCCTGAGCCTGCCCAAGGACAGGCTGACAGCCCTGGGCTTTGTGCAGTGGATTACCCTGGGAATGTCTCAGCAGGGATATGTGGATGGAGCCTCTCACCCTCCCATGGCCAGCTGTGTCTGGAACACAATGCTGCTGCACTGAGCCCAACCTCAGGGGAGGAAGGAGAAACTTAAATATATATTAAATATATATTGCTCTGGGGATAAGCTGGTGGGTGCTTTGGGGGGCCCCTTGCAAACACCGATGACATGGAAGCTGAAGGGGCTCCAACCAGTGGGGTGATGAAGAACCCTGTTCACCACTAAGCCATGCACAGACCATGCCCTGTGACCTAAAAAAAACACCTCGGCCTGCCAGAAGTTTGGTTTGGGTGGTTTTGTTTGGTTTGGGTTGTTTTCTCGCTCCGATCGAGTCCACATTTCCCGTTCTCATATGGAAGCGATTCAGGGCGCTGAAGGCTGTGCTGTCAAAAGCTCACCCACAGCAACTACTCTCGTTCTGTGCAGCAAACAAAAGGAACACAGATTGTATCGACTCTGATATTAGCAATGGCAAAGCCTCATTGTCTCCACAGGGGCCTTACGCAATCCAGTGGGATGGGAGTGAGCAGAGCAACACGGAGCTGCCAGGGCTTGACCTGTGCTCCAAGAGGAGAGTGGATTTGGGGACACGGTGGGATGGTGCCATCCCGAAGGTCTCTTCGTTGTCACCTTGGGCCCGCAGCTGTCTGGGTCATTCCAAAGGAATCCACCCATCAGGCAGAGTCCTGTTAATAACTGATGACTGTTTTCATGGGTTTATCCTGTGGGATCATCAGTGAAGTGATAACCTCAAAAAAAAACCCCAGAGGTTTCACTCCCTGGCTGTTCTTCCAAAATGTGTTGCTGCTGCTGTTAAAACATACCCGCTCCTCTTGTCAAAGGAAAGGTGCTCCCTCCACCTGGCTGAGGAGGCCATCTCTGTGTGTCCTGGGGTTGGTTCTCAGCTCACAGCCCCTCTGGAACCTCTGTCCAGAGCTATCCCTGACACCGGGAAAGGGGAACTGCACAGCTCAGAGCTGCCTCCAGCACCGGGCAGGATGGCAGCTCCAGGAGGTTGGTATCTCCCACGGGGGATGAATGGTTGTCCTGGACAGCCCAGGAGAGCCCAGCCTGCCTCAGGAATACAGCAGGACAGGGGGAGTGCACACAGGGAGCCCTGCTGGCATCTGCTTGCCCCGGCCACAGATGGCAGCTGGGCCCTAGGGAGTGACAGGCTCCTGATGGCAGCAGCACGTGTAGCATCTTCATGTGACATCCACAGGTGGGGCGGAGGGGAAAACAGTTTTTATCCGTTGCTATGGAGTCGTGATTAGCTTGTATGTCTTCAGAGCCTGCCGAGGAGAAATGAAGGCTATTTTCTTATATAGATGTCATGAAATGAATCCTTGCAGAATTTCGGGAGTCAAAGGCTAAGCAGGTTTGCCTGAATACCTTCTGTCACTCAGGACACAAATAAATCTAGCCGGGAGACTTAAAACCAGTGTCATTTTTCAGCCAGAGCTGGTCACAAAACTTGCTCTTTAGCCTCATTTGGAGCTGTTTATGTGCACAGCAACGTACCAAACGTGCGTTCAATAAAACACAGCAATTATCTTCGCAGAAAAGGAGCTTTCAAAAATTAACAAAAAACCCACCCTTACTGCAGAGCCCGGTGACTTCAGAAAGAAACTTTTCCCTTCTTCTCTCCAAACGCTAAAAGAAAACCTGATGTTCCTCTTTTAAAATGTGTCTGCCTCTAGGTCTTTGGCACAGGTTTGCTGATGGGAGGGCCGGCAATCTATTTAATGACTGCATTGACGTCAATAGCATAACTGAAATACTTACTAAGATGCATGAGTCCAACTTGCAGGGGGGGTGTGTTCGCAGGCAGGCACAACACGCGAAACGGACTCAGGGCAGGAATGAACTGCCCCTGGAGCACCGGGAAGGATCCCGGGACATCCCCCCGGCTCAGCCCCGCTCGCTTTTCCTGTAGGTGACTTTGACACCTCGCTTGGAAAGGCGCTTTTGATCTCCCAAGCCGTAAAAATCACTCCATCGCTCAGCAGCCATCATTTCACTCAGCTACGTCATTAAGCTGACTATCTATCTGATTTCGTTCACACTTTTGTTTAGTTTCTGAATAATCTGCATCATCCGAGCGCTGCATCCTTTAAAAGTAATATTTGTGGGGGATAATATTTAAAGGGTAAGTCGACAGCACCACTGAGTTTGTTGGGCACACAACCAGTTACTCTTTAGCTCAGCTGCTTGGCAACACGTGGTTCCTCTGCACTCTTCTAAAAGCCCAAAGCACCACATCTACTTGACTTTTACAGTCGCTCTCAAAATCAAAAGGTCAAATCTTCAGGCAAACTCACAGCAGAGCAACAGCATTTCAAAATGAACCCTCTATTTCGTGTGTGCCCAGAGCCATTCTCTGCACAGGGAGGATGGTGCAAGAGCATCAGCTCCACACTAATTACCTGGGATTTATAGGTATTTGTAACCCAGAGCTGACTTTGATGCACATGGGCTCGTTAACTCCTGCAAAAAGTCGGGGCTCTCATTAGCACAAGCACCAGCATTATCCAGTCTTTGTTTATGCTTTATACAAACGTTCGTGCACAAGTCTGTGTACATCTTACACCCACAGGAAAAAATGAAAGACTCCGAGTTTGGAGGTCGTGTAAAGGCATGTGAGAAGAGCAGACAAACGTGCAGATGTACAGGAAAGCAGAGGCTAAGGCACAAGCAAGAAAAACACCAACCCTTCACTCCCACCCCCAGAGAGGAATTTTAACACAGCTGGAATCCCGTGAGCCCTGGAAAGCCTGTGTGTGCCATATCCCAAAGTGCTGCACCCCCTAAGCCCCGGGCTGCACGGGGGGTGCAGGGTTTATTATATTGCTGGGTGTGTAATTAATTGTGAGCACAGGCTATAATTATTCAGCGCTGAGAGTATCCAAGGGGCATTCCCTGCTGCTGAGAAGAGTCTCTGCAAACCCCTCACAGATGTGCCACCTCCCCACTGTGTCCTTGGTCATCCAAGAGGCTTCTCACTCCTGGTTGTACCATGATTGGGAATGTTCTTTCTCCACGACCTCTGTGATGGGGAGGAAGGGGCTCAGGCACCCCAGGGCCCACGGTGAGGTGATGGCATGAGGAGTTGTGCTAGTCCAGCTGAAAACCAGGTACACAACCACTGTCAAGGCAAGCAAACAGCACTGATCCTGTGCTGAACTGAGAGAAAGAACGTGGTAAAAGATGAAAAACTCCTGGGAGTAACACAAAGGGAACAAAATAGATGGGGAAAAGTGGGTACCAAAAAGGCTGGAAGGGTAAGAGGCTTAGACTGAAGGTGGCAACCAGTGTAAGATGATTCAATTCAGAGGGAAAATGGGTCAGTGATATAAATAAATGTGGAAGAAAGAACAAAACTAAGCAGGAATGGCCAGACTCGTTGCTGGTTAAAGAAGTTATTGGTTGAATTAGTTGGGTAGGAACTGCAGACCTTTCAGTGGTGCCAGGGGAGGGAAGAGCTGAACTGAGAAAAGAAAATGATGATGGATTTGCTGAGTCCAAGGTAGCACAGAATCCCAGGATATGCTGAGCTGGAAGGGACCCACCAGGACCATCCAGCCCAACCCTCAGCCCTGCACAGGCCCATCCCCAAGAGTCACCCCCTGTGCCCCAGAGCATCATCCAACCCCTCCTGCAGCTCTGGCAGCCTTGGGGCTGTGCCCACTGCCCTGGGGAGCCTGGGCAGTGCCCACCACCCTCTGGGGAAAGAAGAGCCTTTCCCTGAGATCCCACCTAACCCTTCTCTGGCACAACTTCAGACCACTCCCTGGGTGCTGTCCCTGGTCCCACAGAGCAGAGATCAGAGCCTGCCCCTTCTCTGCCCCTTATGAGGAAGTTGTAACTGCAATGAGGTCGCCCCTCAAGGTCAACGAACATAATTGTGGCAGTGGTGGCATTTAGAGGGAACAAAGGGGGAACAGGAGAAAGAAACCTCCCAGCCACTTGTGTGACAATGTGTTTCTCTCATTGTTTCTGCAAGGCCTGAGAGGTGCTGGCAGCACCCGTTCATGACCCTGGCCCCACACAGCTGTGCTCCATGATGCTACACACCACAGTATTCCCATTATTCTCCCCGTGTGGAGTTCACCAGATAATTAAGGATTTACGTACTTTTCGCTACGGTTCCCTATTTCCGTGTTATGGATTCTCAGTTAATTCATAAAAGCAATTTTCCCCATTCCTGTGATCTGCACTTATAACAAAATAACAGGAAAAATCTGCCAGATTTACTTCAGCTGATACCGAGGACAAAACACAGGATGTTCAATACGTATTCCTCTTCCTTCTCTGGCTGTGGTTACAAGGTTAAGAAAGCTCTGAAACTCACAGTGACACCAGGAATGGTTTTGAAAGCATTTTGTCCCATGTAAAACCCGGCCAGAAGTTTTCACCCTTTCAAGAAAATGAAAGCAAAAAAAAGAGAAAGAATTTCCTCACGTTGCTACAGCTCATTTATTACACCACGGGCCAGGGTCCTCAATGATGCAACACCAGCAACAGATTAGGCTGCTCTGGGTTTCAAACAACAGACAAATCCTGTAAAATTCCAGCTGGAGTAAACAGCTGGCATGTGTTCCTTGCAGTGCAAATGCTGCATGCAATTTGTCTCCCTCCAGGGTAATTTTATTAATGTAGGCTCGTTTGCTTGAAACCCTGAGTTCTGCACTTCTCAGAACAGGATATAAATCACTCCCCTAATGACAAATAAAAGGAGGCATACACGAGGTGCTCACAGTGATGTCAGTGCATGGTGGTAAATCCATGAATCAATGTGGGACATGGGGGAACTAAAATAAAATTCCAAGCTTTGCCGACTAACCAGCCTAGAGAACATAAACCCATTTCTTTCCAAAACACATTCTTTTATCTAGAGGGATGTAACGCAGCCTAGCCCCAATCAAAACACCACTGCTTCCTTCTGCAAAACTTTCAGGAAAAACTCTGCATCCTTTCAGCCACAGGAGCCACTGGCACATAACTGGAAGTGTTCTGATAGGAAAAATCTCTCCTTCCGTTCATAATTTCCAAATCAGAAGCCATCAAGGGGGAAAAGTAGCTGAAAACACTGAAAAAAAACCCCTAAAAATCTCTTGCTGCATTTAAAGGGAAACCACCTTAGAAGGGAAGGGTTATTATTATTATTATTATTATTATTAATGTCAATATTGGCTGCTTTCATGTAGGAAATAACACGATTTCCCATCAGTCTCAAAAATGTTTCTCCTTCCTACCTACAAAGTGTCACAATTTAGTTAGGCTGAATGATGTCTGACTTTTCTTCTTTCATGGGAAGGCTTCATGGAAAAGAGGTTAAGACTGATGGTTAAGAACCCATTTAGTTTAGCCTTTGCAGGGTAACACAAAACTTGCTCTACAATTATGTGTATGACACCTTTCAGTCCCAAAGGAATTCTCGTGTGTTCCTGGCATTAGAGGCTCAGGTTAGCTGAAAAATAGCAACTATCCTACAACTCATGTTAGAAATACTATAAAAAAATCCCCCCAAAGTGTTAAAATGTTGAAAGCAAATTTTTCCACTGAAGATATTAAGAAAATTAACTTAAAAATTCCTGGAAAGGCATTCTTTCCTCATTATTAGATTCTGTAAGTTATATAAACAGAGCTGTGGAAAGCTTATGAAATTTTCCACTATTTCTTTTTTCACATGTGCACAAAATTTAAGTCTTGCTAAAACCAACTTCAAACACGGTGACAAATTGCATTCCTGCTGGTTCTGACTCCACACTGCTCACAGACAGGGAGCGAAAGAGAAGTTTAAGATCGTGTTGGACAGATTTGTTTCTGCATCAGAAGTTTCCACATCCCATTAACAAGTTTGGAGGAACCTCATCTGGAAGTCTCCGGGACTCTACGTGTCCCCTGAGAATAAATAACACACAGCATGAAAGGAAATTATAGTTATTCAGGCTTCACACGCTGTAAAAATTAAGCTTTATTAGTCCCTCCAAGCACATAATTATTGGAAAGGCTGAGATTAAACCTTAGAGATGGGCATTGCTCCAAATCTTATCTCCCTCTTTGTGGGAGCAGCCTTTGAATCAACACAAGTAGGGCCAGCTCTGGTCCTGAGTGGGGTCCCTCAGCACTGCAGGGCTAAACTGGGTATTAAAATCAAAAATACTGTCCTAAGCCATCAGCAGCTGCTTCTGCTGCTCATCCTTGGACCCTGTCCCTGCCTGAGCAGCTCTCACATCACTGCTCACCCCATCCTGCCTTGGTGCTGAGCCCCCTCAGGGGTCCCTTGGTCATCCGGGAGGAAGCAGAGGAAGTTTCACCTGAGAAGGGTTTTTGAGATTGCCATTTTTACACAGACCACGTGGAAACAAACTGAAATAAACAGGATTTAAATAAATAAATAAATTAAAATATACAGCTGTGTCTGAGCCTGTTCAAGGCTCGTAGGCTGGGGCTTGTCCAGGCCTGTGCAGAACAGCAGCCACTGTGGCCATGACTATCAAACCAAAATCATGTTCATCTCCTGAGCTAATACACAAGGACAAACCCCAAACCAAACTGTGAAACTAGCAATATCTTGAGCCTGATGGTTCTCTCGTGTTGGCCTTGCAGGATTAACCCAGAAGAAGCTCTGTGAGCCCAGAATTGCACCAGGGGAGGGGGCAGAGAAGCAGCTGTGAGTAAAACCTTTGGCCTTGCAGGTGATTCCCAAAGTCCCACACTTACCTTGCAGGTTAACCCTGGAGACAGGTGGTTGACTCGTGGCTGGAGATCTCCTAAGAGGGACAAAGAATACTCTGTCAATAAGTATGATTTTCCCATTCCAAACCCTGCTGGCAGTTCAAACTGCCAACTCCCCCAGTTAAAAATCCTTTTTCCTTCTCTCAAAGAAGCCCACAACACTTTACAATGCTTTGTTGAGCGGTATGGACAGATCTGTTAGGAAAGGCACACACACATGCTGGAAATGTGCTGTCAGCCCATGCTGTCTGTGAAATCTTCTGCTCAAAATACACCTGGAAGTCAGCAAGAGCCTGTCTTGATGGCTGAAAGGGTCAGTGGCTTCCCCAGGGTCAAGGCCTTCTTCCAGGGAGCTTTTCCCTACAGAGTCTGGAATGAACCCTGAAGTAATGTCAAACTGCTGCAAGGCAATGCCACCAGTAAGGTCAGAAATGTGTCTTTAAACCCTACAGGTAATATCTGAATTGCTCCTGAACTGGGTAAGAAGTAAGCAGTCACCAGTGTTAAGCTCTGAAACAGCTGAAGGACAATTTTTTTTGACTGGGAGCAACAATTTCATCAACAAAGCCTGGATTTCAGAAGAACCAAAAGCTATTTGAAAAACCAGTTGAAAATAAGCCAAGAGGGTCTGACTGGAAAAAGGTGCAGTATCTCTCCAAATGTCAACATAGTCCCCTGCAAGACTTGCCAAACAAAACTGTTAATTTTTCAAGTTGAGACCATCATCAGAGACTCCTTTTTTAAAGGAGTTACAAAGAGTTGACACCAAAATCAAGATACTTCAGTTTGGATTGAAGGCAGTACTTCAGGCTGACCAAAAATGAAACTTTGGGCTTCTGCTTCCCTAAGAAGTTTCAGATCCATTTCAACTGCAGCCAGATTTCCCCACGCTCCCTTCGCCAGCCTCCTAACCCCAATTTTTTGCAGTCAGCCACTGAACTGAAACATCCATTATTCGCCAGCTCTCCTTTGAAGCTAAAATCAAAGCAGGCGAGCGGCTCAATCCCGCTGCAATTGTAGCTCCGGGGGGTTCCTCAGAAGTGCTCCAGGAAGGTCTCGCTGCCCAGGTGAGATCTCTGGGAGCAGAATGCAGCTCCAGCCCTGATTCCACCCTCGGTCCTGGCCTTCTGACCCACCACCAGCGCTGGGCTCTAGAACCTGCTCCCACCAGCAGGATTTCAAAGGCTTGGCTCCTCTGGAGGGATGTGCAGGACCCAGCTCCTTCGAAGGGTTCAGCACAGGGCGCACGCTCCTCTGCAAATCTGCCCCGACCTGCCTCTGCTGAGCCTTTGAAAAGGCAAATCTTGAAATCTCTCGAAAACAGAAACTCCCCAAGAGGGACACCACACCAGGGCTGCAGCGCTTCCAGTATCGGGGCAGACGTGCTCCAGGTATCTCCAGCCCCTGAACTGCACAGACTTGCCTTTGGGGGGGCGGGGAGGGATGAGCTGCTAGTCAGGAGGGTATTCCCCGCTCCAGAGCCTGCAGAGGGAACGGCACCGCTCCCGGCATCCTCACATTTACGTCCTGGCCGTGCCCATCCTGTTTTCTGTGGCAACAGAAACCCAGAGGTCTGGGGTTTGACAGTACTGTCTCTCCTTGGCCAACCCTCCACTGGAGTGTTCATAGCTCCTTCTTCCCTCTCCTTCCCTCCTGCCTGCGGGTACAAAGAGGAGCAGGCGCCGGATGCTTTCTGACCATGGCCTGGGCCACAATTGCCAAACTCCGCACTCCAAACTCATTAATCACACTCTCCTCTTTTCCAATCAGGAAACTGCCTTAAGAACCCTGACGTTAAAGTCCAAAAAATTTGACTGCTGGTTGTTTTTTTTCCCCTCCAGCCCTTAACATTCATATTTTCCAGCTAATATGTGGGACAGCATCCTCTTTTTTTTTTTTTTTTCCCTCAGGCCAGAATGTGTGGAGGAGGAGGAAGAAAAAGGGGAGAGGAGGGGTTAAAGAAAAGCTGAGATTCTCATGATCCCCAGTGCAGAAGTTGAAGCAAAATATCACATATCTTGAGACATATGATAAAACCATGAGCTGGCAGCATGGCTGTGACCCGGCAGAGCTGTTTGGAAACTGTGAGGGAAGCTCCACAGCCCCTGGAAGCACATTCTGCCACAGATTTGGATGTTTGGCATATAATGGTTTAAACATTTAATGACTTTTGCTTTGGCTGGGCAAACGACTTTATACCTCAATCAAATCTGGGAATGTTTTCAAAAGGACACTGTAAGATGCCTGTGTGTCCTACAGGTTACGCCCTCGCTTCCTTCCGGCCCCATCCAATTTGAGATCCCTCATTAGGAACTGCTGAAATGCTCGAGCTGTTCAAAAAAAGCAAATAAGCTTAAAAAAAAAAAAAGGCATCTATTTGAGCCATCTGTTTTTCTATTAACCTCCATCTCGGAATGCGGCGGTTCCTTCCCATCGAAATTTGCAGACGGAAATCAACAGGAGGAAAGCCAGGATAAAACACTGGGCTTTACGTAAAAGATGAGCTTGAGTGGAAAGGAGGAACGCAGGGTGGGCACCCAGGTGATGCCACTCACACCTGCAGCAGGAGGGCACGACCATGGCAAGACTGGCATGGGTTCCTGCAGCTCATCAGAGCCAGTGGGACACTCAGAGTGGGATGAGTGGGATGGGTGGGTGCACAAGTGATGTTGCCAGGAATGGATGATGCTGGTTTCACACAGAATGGCTCTCCTGGGGCAAAGCAGGCCAGAAGGTGACCGGGACTGGCTCGGTATAAATAGCCAGGGGGAAATGGTGATTCTGGGCCAAGGAGTAAAAAAGGGTTTGTTTGGCTTCTCCTGGTCAGCAGGTATAAAACCCAACATCCTCCTCCTGAGGGCATCAGCTCGCCCACTTGGAGCAATTCCTGCCCTGGGAAGTGGTGTGGTTTGGAGTGGAGCTGCAGGACACTGCTGCCTGCCCTGCTGGAAAATCCCTGGATCTCCAGAGCCTCATTCCTGGGGTCTCCATCCTTGGCATCCACCCTTTGGCCATGGGTGACTCTCACTGTGAAACAGTGGTGGAAATGGAAGGAAGAACCACAGCTTGATCAGACAGCGATGATGCCTCTGCCCCCAGCTGGGTGCCCAAGGAATGCCCGGGATAGCCAAGGTGGCAAAGTGAGGAAGATCATGGAATTGTTAAGGTTGGAAGAGACCTCTAAGACCACTGAGGTCAACCCAGCACTGCCAAGGCCACCATGTAACCACATCCCCAAGTGAGACATCCATAAATCCCCCGAGGGATGTGGACTCCACCTCTGCCCTGGGCAGCTGCGCCAGGGCTGAACAACCACTGATGTTAAGAAATTCCTCCTGATATTTGAATAAACCTGTCCTGTCCCATCCTGAGCCCATTCCCTCTGCTCCTGTCCCTGTTCCCTGGAGCAGAGCCCGACCCCACATGGCTCCCCCCTCCTGATAGGGACTTGCAGAGCCAGAAGGTCCCCCCTGAGCCTCCTTTTCTCCAGGCTCAGCCCCCCC